>CM021101.1:134077126-134341865 GCA_007115665.2 Sequoiadendron giganteum | reverse complement strand
ACCCCCTCTCCCTCTCTCAAGTCTCTCTCTCACTCACTCTCTCTATCTATCTCCCCTCCATCCTTAACCCTTAACCATTAAATCGTCTACCCTTTACCCTCTATCTATCTCCAATTCCCTCCCTCCCTCTCTCTCTCTCTCTCAAGTCTCTCCCTCCTACTTCCTCTCCCTCTTTTAGGTCTCTCTCTCACTCATTCACTCCTTCTATCCCTCTACCCTCTACCCTCTACCCTCTATCGCTTTCCACTCCCTCCCTCTCTCTCTCTCACTAACTCCCTTATCTCTCTCTCTCCGTTACCCTTACTCTAAACCCTAAACCCTTAGCCCTTAAACCCTTAAGCACTCTAATTTAATTTCTCATTATTTTCCTACCTTTTCCTTTAAAATTCATTTCCCCCCTTTCCAAAAATGCTCATAAATTTTATACCTCTACCGCTGCCTTAGTGATCACTTCATATCTTATTCACCACCCAACCGCGGCTTCCCACAAACCAGCCTGTGGTATAGCGGTAAAGAGCAATCAAGGAAACCCTTACCACTGCATCACAAAGGGTAATCTTGAGGGCTGCAGTAGAGTAGTTAGAAGGTGGCGGTAATGGTTACTAAAAACAATCGACAACTAAATGATTAGGCAAAAAATGTTTACCACGGCACTGTGCGCAGTCTAAACATAGACCATAGTATCGCAGTGGTCGGTAAGTCACTGGCGGAGCATTAGTGCAGACAGTCACTATGGTACCGCACACGTTGAGAATGGTGACCGCGGTGACTGCGGTAAACTATCAATGGAAGGTCAAGGCAAGCAGCAAGACGGCTACCGCGGTACTGCGGATAGTCTACAAGGAGACCGCGGTAGCACGGTAACAGTTGGGAGAAGACCTTGACGGTTAAGACCACCATACCATCGGGTAGAAAGATAACGACCGCAATATAGCGGTAAACACAATAAAGGCCGCATACAAAGTTTAATGTGTTATTGCGGGTATAGATTTTACTGTGCGCAGTATAGCAGTGGTTGTTTGATGACCGCCAGGATGACCCTCTACTGCACAACCATGAACTGTTTGAAGGCTATCTATGGTAAAGTAGTAGGGAGAAAAATTTAAAGGGTTTAGGGTAGCGGTATAGGATATAAGTCATTTTTTAGCCTTTTTGAATGAGAGTAAAGGAAAGTATAGGGTATAAATGAATAAAAATTTAATATTTTGATGGAAAATATTAAATTTAAATGGGAAAACCTTAGGGTTTTTTAATGAATTTTTGAACTAGAGAGAGAGGGAGCGAGCAAGAGAGAGATATAGGGTAGAGGGCTAAGGGTAGAGCGGAGAGATATACGAGTGAGTGAGTGAGTGAGTGAGTGAGAGAGACTTGAGATAGGGAGAGTGGGTAGGAGGGAGAGACGTGAGATAGAGAGAGAGAAAGAGAGAGAGGGAGTGGGAGAGAGATAGAGGGTAGAGGTTTTATGGTAGAGGGTAGATGGTTTTAAGGGTTAAGGGTATAGGGGAGAGAGCTAGAGAGACTTGAGAGAGGGAGAGAGGGTAGGAGAGAGAGAGAGAGAGATGAGGGAGGGAGGGATATTTAAGGAGAGAGAGGTGAGATAGAGAGAAAGAAAGTAAAGAGGGGAGGGGGAGAGAGAGAGGTGATAGAGATAAGTAGAGGTGTAATGAGGAAGGTAGATAGATTGAGAGAGGGAAAGAGAGAGGGAGAGAAAAAGAGGTATATAGGGGTAGGCTAGACAGAGAGATGTAGAGTAAATTTTGGTGGAAGAGAGAGAGGAGGGAGGAATAGGTAAAGATGGATAGTTGAGATAGATAGAAGGAGAGAGATATGGGTAGAGAGAAGGTAAAGAGAGATAGAAAGAGGGAGAGGGGGAGAGGAGAGATATAAAGAGGGGGAGGGAGGGAGAGATAGAGAGAGTAGAGAGGGAGGAGAGAGATAAAGAGAGGTGATAGAGAGAATTAGAGAGAGAAAGAAGGTGGAGATATTGAGAGAGAGGAGGCAAGGAGGGAGAGAGAAATAGGTATAGAGGGACAACTAGGTAGAGAGAAGTAGATATGAAAGGAGAGATATAGGGAGAGGTAGGGATGGAGAGAAAGGTGAGACAAAAATAGAGAGAGGTCTAGGTGGAGAGATGTGTGATGGAGTTGAAAAGTAGAGAGATAAGGAGGAACATGGAGAGATTGAGAGGGAAGGAGGGGGGAGAGAGAAAGATGTATAGAGAGATAGGTTAGATAGCGAGAAGTAGAGAGAAAAGGTGGGTGAAAGGAAGAGAGAGGGAGAGACAGGGGGAGAATGGTGATTTAGAGAGGAGGGAGTGAGAGGGAAGGAGGGAAACTAGGAGAGAGTGAATGGTGATTTAGAGAGGAAGGGGTGATAGGTAGAGATAGAGATAATGGTGAGATAGAGAGGAGAGAGTGAGAGAGAGTGATGGAGAGAGTGAGAGAGAGTGATAAGGAGGAACGTGGAGAGATTGAGAGGGAAGGGGGGGGAGAGAGAAATATGTATAGAGAGATAGGTTAGATAGTGAGAAGTAGAGAAAAAAGGTGGGTGAAAGGAAGAGAGAGGGAGAGAGAGAGGGGGAGAATGGTGATTTAGAGAGGAGGGAGGGAGAGGGAAGGAGGAAAATTGGGAGAGAGGGATTGGTGATTTAGAGAGGAGGGGGTGATAGGTAGAGATAGAGATAATGGTGAGATAGAGAGGAGAGAGTGACAGAGAAAGAGAGGGATGGAGAGACAGAGAGAGAGGTAGGTAGATGAAGGGAGAGGATAGATAGAGAGTAGAGAGGGAAAGAGGTAGGGAAGGAGGTATAAGTGAGATAGAGAGGGATGGAGAGAGAGAGAGTGATGGAGGGATAGGTATGTATAGAGAGGGAAAGCGAGAGGAGAGATAAAGAGTACAGAGGGGAGGGAGAGGTAGGGAGATAGAGGTGTGTGTGTGACTGAGAGAGAGAATGGTGAGATAGAGAAAAAGATCGATTGAGAGAGAAAGAGGGGGAGGGAGGGAGGGATTAGGGTGTTGGAATATATGCCTTAGCTTTTTGGCATGTTTCTTCATCGGCCTTGGCAGTTTTCTTCTTGTTTATGACATTTACTGCCATACCGAGCGTGGTCTCCCTCCTCACCGCGGTGGCCATGGTAATGGTCTGTCAGTCTGGCTTTGGTGGTTATCTCCATATTGTAGGTGGTGGGTCGACTCACCATGGTAGTGTGGTGAGACCACCTGCAGTAGTCCTGGTGGTTACTACCATACCATGGTCTGCGATGTCCTTCGCTGTGGTGGCTGCGGTAAAGCCATCGATGTTTGGCCTGGTGGTTATCGCCATACCGTGGCCAATACTTTGGCTGACCGCGGTGGCCATGGTAAGACTGCCAGCGGACTGGCTAGAAGTTACTGCCATACCATGGCCAGTGTTCTAGGTGACTATGGTGGCCGCGGTAAGATCGCCAGCGGCATGGCTGGTGGTTACCGCCATACCGCGATGGGCAAAACCAAGCCTAGTGGTAGCACGGTGGAGTTCAATGGTGGGTTCAGACCATTTACCGCCATACCACGAGGCAAGGCCAACAAAGCTGCGGTAGTGTGGTAGGAGCTCAGATGAGCTCGAGGCAGTGTTTGATCGAGTTGGACTCGATGTCAGAATGACAAGTGAATGGTAGGGTGAAACGTGGCAGGTTGGCAGCTTTTGTTTGGCCGATGACAAAGGGAAAGGCTGAGCTCGGTGGGGTCTTGGGCCAGAGCTCGAGGGAGCTTGGATGGCTTACTGCCATACAGTGAGGCGTGTCGGTCTGGGCTGTGGTAGTGCGGTAGATGGCGGAGTGAGCTCGAGCGAGCTCACCGCCACACCACAACTGGTCCTTTTGAGCTCGGCGGTAACACGGTAAGAGCTCGGATAAGCTCATAACTCGGTTGACCGAGTTGGACCGGTTTGACTGGCTGTCAGAGGTGCAACTACAAATGGATAAGCAACACATGGAAATATCTTTTTGATCTGGTTGGCCAGAGAGTTATTTCTTGAGTGCGATCGGGCTGCATTATTGAATGGAAGGTTGACAGACTTGTCTGTGACCAATTTTAATGTTTGTGTGGCTCGATGCAGCTGTATAAGCGATGCACGTTATCAGGGAATGGTCATGCTCTTGCAAGTAGGATAGTTATTATCCTAGATGACCGTTGTTGGCAGGCATGGACTGAACAGGTATGCACACGGTGCAAGATTATATATAATCTGGTGTGTAGTTTGATAAAAAGAGGATGAGCAATATTAGAGAGAGGTTG
Source organism: Sequoiadendron giganteum (assembly GCA_007115665.2). Classification (NCBI taxonomy): domain Eukaryota; kingdom Viridiplantae; phylum Streptophyta; class Pinopsida; order Cupressales; family Cupressaceae; genus Sequoiadendron; species Sequoiadendron giganteum. The sequence goes on along the minus strand of CM021101.1, from coordinate 134,337,590 downwards.
AGAGTGTTTGAATAGTTCTACAGTGAACACTTTGACTCTCGGATCTGGTATGATGTGAACCTGTGAGGCCAAGAGGATGGGCTAGCAGTGAGGCTGACTGTGACAGTCATTTGAGAGGAGTTGAAGGGAATCTACATAGTATGTCACTTGGATGAGATTGTAACTGTGCGAGGTTCTAGTTTGTGTTGCCTATATTCTATCTCCAGATGGAAAAGATGTAATATCCTAAAGAGCATAGCTCTGGTCTTGTATTGTAACCATTTTTTATTACTAAATAATACATGTGAGCTAAATATTTTGGAGGTGGGGTTTTTTTTACCTGAAAAGGTTTTCCCCACGTATATCTATGTGTTCATAGTTTGGTCTTTCATGGTTATTTGTTTGTGTTAAATCTGTTAGTTGTTTGCATTCACTTCTCTCAGAGGATCAATGGGGGATCAATTGTGCCTGTTTATGCTTTATGGCATAGTTGGTTGTGTCTTTGTTATGATTTTGAATTGAAATAACTAAGGCAATATTGTCTTAGATGCATATCTTGATGATAGAACCGAATCCGTATCCCCAACTAGTGGTATCAGAGCTAGTAGCTTGTTACTCGTGATACCAACAAGTGGTATTAGAGCCATGTTTTGCTGAAGTTCTATGTTTTCTCCTATGAAGATTTATTAGCCTAGAAAGCTTGAAGAAGTCTGGAGAAATCAGTTGGTGATTGATCCTTCGATGAGTGGAAGTGTGTGCTTCATTGATTCAACACACAGGTTTGAAAGATGGTGGAGATGACTAGAGTTGGTCATGTTGTGGCAACATGGTTTGAAGCTCCTGGCTCGCAGCAAAGTTCCTGATGTAAAGGGTGTGAGATTTGTTCATAACTGAGTTACAACGAAGCGTGGCGTTCATACTGGGTGTCTATGTGAGAGGCTCCCTGGTGGTATGGACTTGCTTGTGTTGCTAGTCAGCTATGGAGAGTTGTGCTTGTGTTGGGTGTTTTTTGACTTAGCACTGAAGGCAGTTTCTCTAGTGCTCTGATCGCATGGAGGCTATGAAGTGGCCATGGTGGTCTGCAACTTCTGGATAGACTGGCTCTCTCTTTTGCTTGTGCATTACTATGGTGTTGGAACTGGTCTGAAATGGACCTGTTGTTCCTATGTGCCCCTGTCCTGCACTCACATGGTTCAGATTCATGTCTTTGGCTCTAAAGGTTTTGTGTAGATTTTCCTAAAAACTCTACGTTGCATTTTCATGTTCTTTCATTATTCTGGTTAACTGTGATGGTTGTGTGCAAACTCCTGAGTTGTCCAGATGAGCAGTGAATATAGAGGCACGTGGGTGTTTTGGAAACACTTTGGTTTTGCAGGTTTTGCACAGCAAGGAAAACTTGTGATTTGTGTGGAGCTGTTGCCTGCTATTTTTCTAGATCATGGCGTCTGGGGTGTGACTGGATGATATAGTTGCAGTTCAACATGTCTTTGAGGAGATTTGATGTCTTATCTGCATGGGAGTGTTGGTATAAGTTTCTTTTTCAACATTCTTGTGGTATGCTTTGATGGTTTCCTAGACTATGGTACTTGAGTTGTGGATATGACTGGCAAATTAGATCTATTGCTGATTTGGTGTTTGAGTCATGCTTGTCTGCTTTGGTTGTTCTCTTTGATTATCTCAATTTTGCAGTTTCCAGTGCAATGATAGTTTTGCAGGGTTTACATTTGGTTGCATCCATGAGTTGTGCAATATTGTGGGCTGTCCTTACCTACATGTTTGCTGTGAGACAACTTAGAAGTGGACTATCTATATCCACGAGGTTGTAACTGTGTAGTGCAGATCTGTTAGCTGACCTTGTTTGTGGTCACTTGTGCTTTGGTATGACTGTTTTGAGATGAGAGGAGGAATGGCGTTTGAGTACCTGAATAGTCAGTAATGGGGATCTGAAGCATCTGAATCATGATGTCATGAAGAGCTAGATACACTGGCTAGTGTAAGATTTTGACAGTGATGGGGTGGTCATTCATGGTGCTTGGAAAGCTCGATGTCATAGTTCAGTGGGAGCTTTAGCAGTGACTGGTGTCCTTCTTTGGTGTTGCAGTTGCTATGTTATTTTTGCATCTGCATGTTCACTATTTGAAGGTGTGCAGCATCTTGGAGCCATGGAACACAGTGTTAGTTCTGGCTGAGATGTCAGTGGTGCTTGATAGGTGATGTTGGTTTTGGTTTAGAGTTGTTTGCTTTATGTCATGGTATAATCTTGCTTGTGCATTAGAGTGTTGGCATGCTGCATTGGCTCTTGAGACCATGAATATTTCACTTGAAGCATGGTATCTCCTATGGGGATGAGTAGATCATGCTGTCATGATAAGTTCTTGTTCTAGGTTTGGAGCTTTGGCAGTGGTCTGGAGTTTTCTCTATGTTTTGAGTGCATTGGTCATATGCTGGTGAACTTCATGGTTGTTGCAGTATTGCAGTTTGAAGTTAGCATAAGATGACAGGTTGTTGATACTCATGGATGCATGGAGAATAAGGTGAGGTTGGAATTCTTATGAAAGTGTTGCTATTACAGTTGAAAGTCCGAGAAGCCTACACCTTAGTTGAATGTGAATTCAACAGAGACCTTGAAAGGAGAATGCTCTTGGGTAAGTCACTTTGGCTTGTACATCTTGGGTGAACATGTTTCTCCTTTCTTCTTGGTCTACTCGACAGTGGTGTCAGTTTGAAAGGTATTTGCCCATTATATCTTTTAGTTGTGTGTTATGCTTTATCTTTCATGGATATGAATCTTGGGTTTGTTTGAGATTCTGGAGGATTCATAATGGAAGATGGAAAGCATGGCTGATCACCTTGTGCTTTTGAGGACTGACAAGAGATGGTTATTTGGGTAAGTTTGATCTTCTTTGAGGTGCTTACATCCATGGCGTTGTTGGATGTTGTTAAGGCTTTTCTCTTTTGGGATGTGAAGATCATTCTTGTCACAATTGGAATTTAGAAGTGTATGTAGAAGGACATGTTTTGATTTGCAATTTCTCTCTCTATTCTGGTCTTGTTCTTCCTCATTGTTCTTTTGACTTCATATGTGGGTTGCCTTTGTGGTGCCGGGTTGGTCACAGTTTGTGGTCATGTGTTGTCACTTGGGTGATGACACAAAGGTGTTTGTGCTTCTTTCTTTAGTCAGTTTTGGAGGTGTTTGGAAGAATTGTGGAAGATAGTTGAGAGAAACTTTTCTTGCAGCAGGTGGTTGCAGGTGTTGCAGACTAGTGTGGATGTTCCTTGGAACTACATGGTCACTTTTCTTTATGCAGGGTTTTGTGGACTAAGTATGCCTGGATCATGTGTGATGGTGCTATGTTTGCATTCATTTGGACAGTACCCCTGTAGTGGGAGTACCTGGTCATGTTTAGTCTTTTGACTGGTTGGCACAGGGTGCTTGCTTGCTACTGAGATGGGTGGTTTTATGATGGCATGAGTCTGCTGTTGGTTTTCCATACCTTTGAGGTATGGGTGGTTGGATGTTCAGCATGAGCTATGGGTGTTGGTTTTCAATTGCGTGGTGTGATCAATTGGATGAGGGCAGTCAGTGTTATGGTTGTTGTTCTAGCTGGTTGGGTTCTTGTTCTAGAGATGGTTTGCGTGGTGCCTTGTTTGCTAATTTGTTGCCTGTGCCACCTGAAGGGACTTTTTCTTTTGTTCCTGAGATAGGTACATATTCACCTTGGCCTATTCCTATGTTTGGAGTTGTTTCCTATGATGGTGGACATTTTTGATGTCATTGAAGAGGTCTTGGTTGGAGCATGGATGAATGGTTTTGGTCCTTCTTCAGGTGTTCGGAGGATGTCTAAAAGCCTGCGTCAAGTGGGAGTTTGTTGGAATATATGCCTTAGCTTTCTGACATGTTTCTCCATCGACCTTGGTAGTTTTCTTGTTTATGGCATTTATCGCCATACCGCATGTAGTGGGTCGACTCACCGCGGTAGCGCAGTGAGACCACTTGCAATGGTCCTGGTGGTTACCGCCATACCGTGGTTTGCGATATCCTTCACCGCAGTGGCCACGGTAAAGCTGTCAAAATTTGGCTTGGTGGTTACCACCATACTGCGACCAATGCTTTGGCTGACTGCAGTGGCTGTGGTAAGACCACCAACAACCTGGCTGGCAGTTACCACCATACTGCCGCCAGTGTTCTGGCTGACTGCTGTGGCCACGGTAAGACTGCTAGTGGCTTGGCTGGCGGTTACCACCATACCGCGATGGGAAAAACCAAGCCATGTGGTAGCACGGTGGAGTTCGATGGCGAGTTCAGACCTTTTACTGCCATACCATGAGGCAAGGCTAACAGGGCTGCAGTAGCGCGATAGGAGCTTGAATGAGCTTGGGGTAGTTTTTGACTGAGTTGGACTCGGTGTTAGAATGACAAGCGAATGGCAGGGTGACACATGGCAGGTTGGGAACTTCTGGTTGGCCGATGACAAAGGAAAAGGTTAAGCTTGGTGGGGTCTTGGGCCAAAGCTCGAGGGAGCTCGGATGGCTTACCGCCATACCGCGAGGCATGTTGGTCTAGGCTACGATAGTGCGGTAAATGACGGAGTGAGCTCGGGTGAGCTCACTACCATACCATGCCTGGTACTTTTGAGCTCAGTGGTAATGCAGTAAGAGCTCGGATGAGCTCAGAACTCGGTTGATCGATTTGGACCAGTTTGACTGGCTGTCAGAGGTGCGACTGCGAATGGATTGGCGACATGTGGAAAGATCTTTTTGATCTGGTTGGCCAAAGAGTTATTTCCTAAGGGCGATTGGGCTACATTATTGAATGGAAGGTTAACGGACTTGTCTGCGACTAGTTTTAATGTTTGTGTGGCTTGATGCAGTTGTATAAACGATGCACGCTATCAAGGAATGGTCGTGTTGTTGCAGGTAGGATAGTTATTAACCTAGATGACCATTGCTAGAAGGCATGGGTTGAACAGGGATGCACACAGTGCAAGATTATATATAATCTGGTGTGCAGTTTGAGAAAAAGAGGATGAGCAATATCAGAGAGAGGCTGAGAGTGTTCGAACGGCTCTACAATGAACACTTTGACTCTCGGATCTAGTATGATGTGAACTTGTGAGGCCAAGAGGCTGGGCTGGCAGTGAGGCTAGCTGTGACAGTCATTTGAGAGGAGCTAAAGGGAATCTACATAGTATGTCACTTGGATGACATTGTAACTATGTGATTGTCTGGTTTGTGTTGCCTGTATTCTATCTCCAGATGGACAAGATGTAATATCCTGAAGAGCATAGCTCTGGTCTTGTATTGTAACCATTTTTTGTTATTGAATAATACATGTGAGCTGTATGTTTTGGAAGTGGGGTTTTTTTACTTGAAAAGGTTTTCCCCACGTATATCTATGTGTTCATAGTTCGGTCTTTCATGGTTATCTGTTTGTGTTAAATTTGTTAGTTGTTTGCATTCACTTCTCTCAGAGGATCAATGGGGGATCAACTGTGCCTGTTTCCGCTTTATGGCATAGTTGGTTGTGTCTTTGTTGTGATTTTGAATTGAAATCACTAAGGCACTGTTGTCTTAGATGCATATCTTGATGACAGAACCGAATCCGTATCCCCAACATAGGGTTTAAGGGTTGAGGGTTGAGGGTTCAAGGATTAAGAGGGTATAGGGGTTGAGGGATTAGGGTTTAAGGGTTGAGGATTGAGGGTTGAGGGATTCAGAGGGTATAGGGGTTGAGGGATTAGGGTTTAAGGGTTGAGGGATTAAGAGGGTATAGGGGTTGAGGGATTAGGGTGTAAGGGTTGAGGGTTGAGGGTTGATGGATTAAGAGGGTATAGGGGTTGACCCTCTATCTTTCTCCCACTCTCTCCCACTCTATCTTTCTCCCACTGTCATCGTCTCTCCCTCCCTCTCTATCTCCTACTCTCCCCCTCTATTCCCCCCCTCTCTCTTTCTCCCACTCTCACCCTCTCTCCCTCCCTCTCTATCTCCCACTCTCTCCCACTCTCCCACTCTCTCGGTCTCCCACTCTCCACTTCTCCCCTTCTCCCACTCTCCCCCTCTCTCCCTTCCTCTCTATCTCCCACTCCCCTCTCTCCCTCCCACTCTCTTTCTCCCACTCTCCCCACTCTTTCCCACTCTATCTTTTTCCCACTCTCACCATATCTCCCTCCATCTCTATCTCCCACTCTTTGCTTCTCCCCTTCTCCCACTCTCTCCCACTCTCCCCCTCTCTCCCTCCCTCTCTATCTCCCTCTCTATCTCCCTCTCTCCCACTCCCCCCTCTCCCCCTCTCTATATACTAAGAAAACCAAATTTCACATAATGCGCTCGTGTTATAATGCGAGCGTGTTTTTTACTCCACTAAAACGATAAAAAACTCTATATTCCCGTGATTTGAAGGCCCATAGTCTGCATATTCCCTTGGTTCTATGCGTGCTCTGACAAAAAATAGCTTTTTGATGATGTGAAGTGTGCAAGCATCTTTTTCACATTCCATCACCTTTTCCATGATCTTTTTACCACCTTTGCATGAAATAGCAGAGTTTCCATGTTGAAAGAAATATAATATCAATTGAAGTTTGAATTCCATTGAAAACTGATATACAATTGAAGTGTGGAAGGGAACAAGCTTTTGAACAAGTCAAATTGTTGTGGAGTTTGAAGAAAGAAGAAGCTAAGGCTACATAATTGGGTTGAACTCCTCCATTTGAAAGTCTGGTTTTTAAGGTATGTGAAGTCTTTACAAATTTTCTTTCATTCTATTATGGCTTGCTTTCATTTTTGTTTGTCATTATAACCTTAGGTTGTCAATGCACATTTTAAATTACCAAATTATATACACAATTATATACACTTGCCAATTACCATTTTACACTTGCCAATTATAGAAATTCAGAACCATTCACCAAAATTTATCCTTTAAGATAACTCCAAGCTTCTCCCATTCCTCTGAAGGGTCCAAACACCTTCCAATACCTCTACACAAACTGATGCAGTACAAAGGAAGAAAACAACACCTTTCTTGACACACTTATTCAACTATATTTCTCTTCACAAAACATTTGATTCGTATACTCAAATTAGCAATGTAAGAGTTCCCAATTCCTTAAGGACCTTCAAAACACCTTGAAAATATTGAAAATAATTGATTACAATCAACTAGGTTCCTCAAAACATCAACCAATGATTATGTCATTCACAAGTTGTCTTAAATCTGCCATAATGGCACCATTGTTTACAAACAAAAACTATAATTCTTAAGGCACAACCAAACCATTATTTGCTTAAGAAATATTTGTTTGAGTTAGTACAAAAAAAATGAAACCTTTTAGAAGTCTACCCTTACACACAAACTTAGATCCTTTGTTCACTTTCCACATTACTCGTAGCCAAGCATCTACAAACTGTCACATGTATCTCCCAAACCATGCACACACTTCAAACTGTGATACTCATTTTTGATGCAGAGTTAGAGGACCCAAAACCATTGAAGATGTCAACTTGCCTTCAAGAGCCATCTAAGAAGATTAAAAAGGCGTAATGGACCAATCCCAACACTCCTCCAAGTTGGACAACAAACAAAAACATTATTCCCCAAATTTCACCCTTGGAATCTAGTTACTGTGCAAAACCAGTTATGGGCCCTTAACTCCAAAACTTTGGAAAACACCAAGAAAATAAAAGAATGATTGTAGCACCAATTTCAGAGTTTCAAGACATACCTTAACCCATCACATGACTCCTTTGGGACAACATTAAGAAAACTGACCTTTTTCACTATTTTAGGCCTCCAAGTAGGTCAATTTTACAAAGGAACTACCCTTAGATCTTCACACCAGACTTCCAAACCCAAAAAAAGTCTTTAATTAGGTATCAAAACAAGATAATTTCTAGGTCTTAGGACCTTACCCGCTCAACTAGGCTTCCAATACAAAAACCCCCATTTTTCAATGCAAAGAGGGAGGGTTTATAGAAACTCCTATACCCGGGACTTCCCAGACCATTCCAAAGAATCAAAAATCTTCAAAATACCCTCCACAAGGTCAAAATTTCATTACATAGACCAATCCTTCAACACTTTTTTAGGAACTAATATTCATCTCATTACCATGGTACAAATAAAATTATCCGCCATGCTGAAGAAAAAGACAAAGAGGAAACTAACAGACGAAGAGAAAAAAACCTTGAAAGAAAAGGAGAGAGTTCGGGTGGCGGCATATCATGAAAAGAAGAAATTGGAAACGATTGATGAAAACAAACCGATTGTAGAGGAACCTCAACCATTAAAAAGAGAACAGGAATTGGCAGCACAACAAGCACGAATGTGAAAGCATCATCGTAAGACAGATTTAGATACCATAGTTGGAGACACACTCTCTACGACAAGTGAATATGAAGGGACACCATTAAGCACAAGCAAATATGGAGGGACACCATCTAGCACAAGTGAATATGGATGGACACCATCTACTACAAGTGAATATGGAGGGACACCATTTACCACAAGTGAATATTGTTGGACACCATCCAACACATCTCAAGTTGAGAGTACACCATCACTCGAAATTGATGAAGAAGGTATGCCATCATTCCCATGTGAACCTCAAGGTATGTCTTCTTCTCCACCCTCGATCCAAGGTATGCAATCTAGCCCACCTCAAAAAAATATTGATGGAATTCCTAATGTTGAGATGTATGTACCTAGGAGAACACCACTAAGAATTTTGTGTAGAAAGCCAAAGTATTTGATTAATATTGATGATGATATTTTGTAGCACGTGGAAGGTAAGATTTCAACACGCACTTGTAGAAGATATGCTGATAAGATTTGGGAACGATTCTTTGAAAGGCTAAATGAGACTGCAAGATGTCAACTATTTGTTGAAATGATAAAGAAGTTGTTGAAGCCTTGAGAAGACTAATTGAAGAGTATTGGAATCTCTGAATCAAAGGGATGTGGTAAGAAGGAGAATCGGTAGTCGGAATCATGAGCCACATCCAAAGCATTTTTTGGATATGACTCAAACCCAATTTTTTCAAAAATTTGAAAATGATTATCCTCAAATTAGTATTTCTCAAAGATTTTTTGAACTGCTTAAACCTTTTTATGTCAAGATAAATCACACACGCACTACTTCTTGTTGTAGACTACATATTGAATTTTCTAACCATTATGATGTTTATCGTTCTATATGTTTAGATTTGCATACTAATGATGTTTTGCAGCATTGTGGCATAGAAGCCCCACCAAAATCTTCAAGAGAGTTCTTATCAAAAAATTTATGTGAAATAGAGGATGGCCAGATATTCTATAGGACAACATGCTTGGATGGTTCATGCGAGCATTGCGGTGGCTTCCAGCGTATGCTAGTATGTCAACATATGGAAAGCATAGATGAGGTGGGACAAAAACTAGTAGAGTTCGGGAAGTATAAAATAGTGGCATATGCTACAAAAGATGGGTCTCAAGCAAAAAGGTGTGATTTGGTTATTGAGAAGATTCCAGTGTACGAATTTATGACCACATTTCTTGATAGTATACTGTCTGAGTATGAAATGCATACCCATAGAGCCCAATGGTTGGACACGCAATTCAAGCTATGCAAGGACACCTTTCCTATTGAAAGCATAGTATTTGTGGTTGACTTTGTAGAGAACTACACTCTACAGCCACAACATGAGGTGTAGTCATAGTATTACAACTCCACACAAGTTTCAATATTTGTGCACATAGAATTCATTCATGCATCTAATAGTACAGATGAGCAAAGGAAGGTATTGAGGGAGTACCAATTTTACATTAGTGATGATTGCACACATTCTCCAGAGTTCGTGCAAGGTTGCTTCTAGATGTTCTACAGTGGTTTGGCTTAGAGGGGCATAGAATACGATCAACATATAATATGGTTTGATAACTATGCAACACAGTTCAAGAACTTGTGCATGTTCTAAAGGTTGTGCAGGATGCATGTCATTACAGGTGTTCAACATATGTGGAACTTTTGTGAGGCTGGACATGGAAAGGGGGAGCATGATGGTGCAGGAGCATGCATGAAAAGAGCATTAGCACGAGAAGAGTTAAAGTATAAAGACAGTGCAAAGTTGACAGATGCAAAATCAATCGTCGAGTGGTGTAATGGTTTGATGGGTCCAGGTAATGAAGGTACGTCTTTAGTTCGTAGATTTTTTTGGTTGATGGATGATACTAACATTACACCATATGAAGATTGTTGTACACTAATAGGATCGAGTGAGGTACACTCTTTCCTTAGCTCAAATACAGGTTCATGGAGTATCGATACACGGAAGATGGCATGCTTTTGTTCTTCATGTACAATGCAAGATTGGAATTATTGTGAGTTAGGGGAGTGGGTTGACAAATGGTTCACAAGTTATCTTAGCCCACTTCACATGTATCGCCCTTCAACGACATTGGAACTAACACAGATAGAATCATTGGTCAACTTTGACCACATATCAGATCTAGTTCAACGAGGTGATATATCTACTTTCTTAGTTGTTGAAATTCCATATCGTTAGATCTTACTTTGTAGTGTATTCGTAATGTTGAAAAATTTCAAGAGATTTTTTGCACATATCAATGCAAGGCATTTTTATGCAGTTATTGCAGATGAAGACAATGAAGAGGGAACATACTATTACTTGTGTCATTGTGTTGAGACCAAAAAGAAATTGGAGGCCCTAGTTATAGATGGAGAAAACATCAAATACCCTACAGGCTCAGTTGTGGTTACTGGAACATGGCTTAGAAGGTACCCACATTCAAGTGTTAAACATTGGCTATTTCAGGACTTTGACATGCATCGTAAGATTCTTCATTACTTAAACCTTGTTGTGACATCCAATGTTCATTTGACCAAATATGGGGGTAGACCTTTGAACAAGACGTTATGGAAGGTCGGTGAGTCTGACCATGAGGTAATACTTGACACAATAAAGAGTAGAGCAAACCTAGATGGTTCGTTGGATTAATTTCTAAGTATATGCACATTGGTTCTTATTAATTTATACTTGTATGCACATTAATTTGTTTGATGCCAATGCTATCATCTTCTTTTACAGTGATTGGTGTCCCCTTGCAAAAAATGCAGATATATGAGCCATCCAAGAGAATGTCAACCAGAAAAGCAATGCAACATCCTTATTTTGATGCCTGCATGCAACATCTGTAAGTGCCTTCCATCTATTTTTATTTCATTTCCATTTTGGATGCTCTTTCTTTTTCTCTTTTACTTTGTGTATTTGTAAGTAAACTACTAAGGGTTGATTGATCTTTCGTTGCAGAAAATGCTGATTTAAGAGCCATCAAAGAGAATCTCAGCCAAAAAAGCAATGCAACATACTTATTTTGATGATTTTGACAAATCTCAATTTTGATTTCAAGCCATTATAAGAGAGCATGTGAAGCTTAGTGAGGGAATCTCAAGTTACTCATTTGAAGTTAACCTCATAATGAGCACCTATGATGTAGACATTTAAAGAGAATCTTGAATGTATGAGTGACATTGTAAAAGATCTGAGAGAATGAAGTGCCAGAGGCATTGTAATAAGATTTAGTTACATAATGAGATATACTCAAATATTGTAAGGTTGGAGTTCATGTTTGGTGTAGTAGCACCTTGTTCTGTAAATTCCTTGAGTAGGAAAATTTGTAAACTTTGAATTTTGAAATGTAAAGAATGTGAAAAAGGTCATATAAAGGTCATGTAAACAATTTGTACACATTTTTCTGCAACTCGTGTGACCAAGCGGATTGTTCCAATAGGTTGAAATAGGTATGTTTATGCTAGGCATGGTCCTCTTTCGCACCGAAACACGTAGAATCGCTCCGAGCTATGTTCCATCAAATCGATCCCTTAAGGGTCCAAAGTGCAAAATGGCTGCAAACTTCAACATGCTAGTATTTGGATACCCTGACACTTAGAAAATTCTCATCTAATCCTACAAAAAGGCATTGGGCCCCTCTAGAAAAAAATCTCTTGGTTTTGGCTATCTTGGAGTGGTTTTCTCGTGGCTGCGGATTTTCACTTGATGGAAAAAGTGTCAAATTCAAGCAGTGCAAAGATGCAAAGTGGTGCAAATTTCGCTTTGCAACTCATGTGACCAAACTAACTACTCCAACGTGTTCGAATAGGTATTTTTATGCTAGGCATGGTCTTTTTTCACACTGAAACATGTAGAATCGCTCCGAGCTATGTTCAACCGGATTGATCCCTTAAGGGTCCAAAGTGCAAAATGGCTACAAACTTTAGCATACTAGTACTCAGATACCGTGACACTTAGAAACTTTTCGTCTGATCCTACAGAAAGGTGTTGGGCCCCTCTAGAAAAACCTCTCTCGGTTTTGGCTATCTTGGAGTGGTTTTCTCGTGGCGGAGGATTTTCACTTGATGGAAAAAGTGTCAAATTCAAGCAGTGCAAAGTGGTGCAACTTTTGCTCTGCAACTCGTGTGACCAAACTAGTTGCTCCAACGTGGCCGAAGAGGTATGTTTATGCTAGGCATGGTATTTTTTCACACTGAAACACGTGGAATTGCTCCGAGCTACGTTCAACCGGAACGATCCCTTAAGGGTCCAAAGTGCAAAATGGCTGCAAACTTCAACATGCTATTACTCAGATACTGTGACACTTAGAAACTTCTTGTTTGATCCTATAGAAAGGTGTTGGGCTCCTCTAGAAAAATCTCTCTTGGTTTTGGCTATCTTGGAGTGGTTTTCTCGTGGCAACGAATTTTCACTTGATGGAAAAGGTGTCAAATTCAAGCTGTGCAAAGTTGCAAAGTGGTGCAACTTTTTCTCTGCAACTCGTGTGACCAAGAAGACTACTCTAACACATCCAAATAGGTATGTTTACGCTAGGCATGGTCTTTTTTCGCACCAAAACATGTTGAATGGCTCCGAGCTATGTTCCATCGGATCGATCCCTTAAGGGTCCAAAGTGCAAAATAGCTGTAAACTTCAGCATGCTATTACTTGGATACCGTGGCATTTAGAAACTTCTCATCTGATCCTACAGAAAGACATTGGACCCCTCTAGAAAAAAATCTCTCGATTTTTGCTATCTTGGAGTGGTTTTCTCGTGGCGGCGGATTTTCATTTGATGGAAAAGGTGTCAAATTCAAATTGTGCAAAGTTGCAAAGTGGTGCAACTTTCACTTTGCAACTCGTGTGACCAAGTGGACTATTTCAACACGTCCGAATAGGTATTTTTACACTAGGAATGGTCCTCTTTCGCACCAAAACACGTGGAATCGCTCTGAGCTATGTTCCACTAGATCAATCCCTTAAGGGTCCAAAGTGCAAAATAACTGCAAACTTCAACATGCTATTACTTGGATACCATGACACTTAAAAAATTCTCGTCTGATCCTACACAAAGGTGTTAGACCCCTCTAGAAAAACCTCTCTCGGTTTTGGCTATCTTGGAGTGGTTTTCTCATGGCGGCGGATTTTCACTTGATGGAAAAGGTGTCAAATTCAAGTTGTGCAAAGTTGCAAAGTGGTGCAACTTTCGCTATGCAACTCGTGTGACCAAGCGGACTATTCCAACACGTCCAAATAGGTATTTTTATGCTATTCATGGTCTTTTTTCACACCAAAACACGTGGAATAGCTCTGAGCTATGTTCCACTGGATCAATCCCTTAAGGGTCCAAAGTGCAAAATAGCTGCAAACTTCAACATGCTATTACTTAGGTACCGTAACACTTAGAAAATTCTCATCTAATCCTATAGAAAGGCCTTGGATCCCTCTAGAAAAACCTCTCTCATTTTTAGCTATCTTGGAGTGGTTTTCTTGTGGCGGCAGATTTTCATTTGATGGAAAAGGTGTCAAATTCAAGCTGTGCAAAGTTGCAAAGTGATGCAAATTTCGCTCTGCAACTCGTGTGACCAAGTGGACTATTCCAACATGTCCAAATAGGTATTTTTATGCTAGGAATGGTCCTCTTTCACACCAAAACACGTGGAATCGCTCTGAGCTATGTTCCACCAGATTGATCCCTTAAGGGTCCAAAGTGCAAATAGCTGCAAACTTTAGCATGCTATTACGTGGATACCGTGACACTTCAAAACGTCTTGTATAATCCTACAGAAAGGTTTTGGACCCCTCTAGAAAAACCTCTCTCAGTTTTGGCTATCTTGGAGTGGTTTTCTTGTGGCGACGGATTTTCACTTGATGGAAAAGGTGTCAAATTCAAGCTGTGCAAAGTTGCAAAGTGGTGCAACTTTCTCTCTGCAACTCGTGTGACCAAGCGAACTGTTCCAACACATCTGAATAGGTATTTTTACACTAGGCATGGTCCTCTTTCACACCAAAACACGTGGAATCACTTCGAGCTATGTTCCACCGGATTGATCCCTTAAGGGTCCAAAGTGCAAAATGGCTGCAAACTTCAACATGCTATTACTCAGATGCCATGATGCTTAGAAACTTCTCATCTAATCCTATAGGATTGAGTTGAGCCTATCTACAAAAACCTCTCTCGGTTTTGGCTATCTCGGAGTGGTTTTCCAATGGTGGCGGATTTTCACTTGATGGAAAAAACATCAAATGCAAGTAGTGCAAAGTTGCAGAGTGGTGCAACTTTCATTCTGCAACTTGTGTGACCAAGCAGACTATTCCAACACGTCCAAATAGGTATGTTTACGCTAGGCATGGTCCTTTTTTGCACCGAAACACATGGAATCGCTCAGAGCTATGTTCCACCGGATCGATCCCTTAGGTTGGAGGAGTCTTAAGTTGCAAATTTGTAAGTTGCTTAAAGCAAAAAATTTGAAATGATATTGAATGGCCCACTTAGCACTCATTGCATCTAAGTGATGCTCACAGAGGTGAGGCACTAGGCCTTCTCAGGAGGTCACCCATTCCAGTATACTCTAGCTCAAGTGCTTAACCATGAAGTTTTTTCCCCAAGGTTAAGCCCACTTAACTTGCAACCCCATTTGCAAAACCTTCAACAAGTGTTGTGCCTTATGAAAAAATCATTATAGAGCCCCTTTAGCTCATCAATTGATAAGCAGGAGGTATTTTCTATAATGTATCAAATTGTGATATTGCTATCAGGATTGCATTGAGCAATCATTTATAGTATTAGATATAGCTCTAGCTTCTACAATATTGCACATGATTGCAGATAGTTTCAAAGATCTAGATAACATCAATAGTTCGCATTACTCAAGAAGGATGAGCATCTTAAAGACATTTGTGGAAATTAGGACAAGTAACCTTCTTGTGGACTTAGGGTTGCAATATTTGATCTACAACATGTTCCACCATTTCTTCAGTAGGATCAAGAACACACATAATGAAGGTGTTTTTGTAGCCATGAAAGATTATGGTTCGAACTATCTAGGAGAGTGATGTTTTATCTTGAACAACCATATCTATACCATGGTTTGTCTGGAAACAAGGATGGGTTCTCTCTTCATCGGCATATACATTATTCCCCGATGTGTTCACACCAGTGTTACAAGACTAGGACTTGCCTTGGACTTGACAAGCCATTTTTTGACTTGGACTCGGGCTCGGAGCCCAGACTCGACAAATAGAAAAACCTAAGAAATTCAAAGATTTTTAAGGATTTAAAACTTGTTTCATGCACCCTTTAATAAATAAACCTTAAAGAAACAATAACATCATCAAATAGAAATTACTATGATCCCATACACAAACATACATCAATCACATAAGTATAAGCACAAATTTTAGCTGAAGGAAATAACACATTTAGATATATAAATATTGTGATATTTCTATCAGGATTCAATCATGTAGTTTTACAAGTCAAACTCATTGACCCATGATTCATCAGTAGTGGTTCACAAGAACCCATCTCTCATGATAATGAATGTTTCATAAGGAGGAAGATAAATCTTCATACATTTATTATATCACAAATGAGATAAGTGCTTGGTTTCATGAAGGTTATGAGACAACCATTAATGGGGAGTGGATACATGAAGAACTGATGGAGAATGATGATGGCTTCAGACCTGCTATAAAGGAAAAAAAAAATCGTTTCAATGATGCAAGAGGTTTTTGGTTTCACTACCAAAATGAGCCTACGAAGAATGCATGTGAAACTCCTTTTGACCTTGAGGGTGTACTTACTCCATCTCAAGGATCATGCATTGAGGATGACATAGATCAATGCTAGGGCTAACCAATTAATAATTATAAACGTGAATAAATCAAACATGTACATGTCAATAAGGGAAGTATAAGTACTCAAAAACATGTAAGCCTCAAAAAGTATACACACGAATACAAAGTACACAAATTAAAACAAAGTATATGCACAAATAAAAGGTATATGCATGAAAACATGTAAGCCACAAATTATACACTCGAATGCACGTAAGTCACAAAGTATACATGTAAGTTGTAAAGTATACACTTGAATACACATAACTCATATCTATCGAACCATCAATTTAGAATGCAAATATGGATAGGCATCGATAAAATATATTTGTATTAACCAAATAGCCATGTAGGCATACATAAATATATGTGGATATAAGTATGAAATATATGTACAAAATAGCCATATAGGCTTACGAGAATGCCATCTAGGCATACAATGTCAAATATGTCCAATAAAAAATATGTACAAAACTGCCATGCAGGCATACAACAAAGGACTCTGGAATCAAAAGTCATTGCTCTCCATGCGCAGGAAATAAAATATTTCCCTTTCCTTTTCACTTGGATGGTGATAGGTCTGTCACTCATTTTTGTTGTGCTCATGGAGTGCTCCTGCTACTCCTCCTAGGGTTTAGTTCATGGTGAAGTTTTAACTGTTACAATAAGAAGTAAATACATGAATATATAGAAATCACATTATAAAAAATGATATATTTGACAAAATAATCACTTACAACCATCACATGATATCTCTCCATGAGGGAAATATCCTCATGCCCATGCTCAGGCATGCTCAAGCCCTGTATAAACCATACAAATAGAAAAAAACTACATGAATCAATAATGGTTTGATTTTTCACTAACTAACATCTATAACAACAAATGTAAATTAAAATTACTAATTTGCCTCATACCTCTTCTATCAGAGCCATCAAGGATTGTATAGCAGATGTCACACCAATATCCATTGCCCTCATCACATTCGGAGGTGTATCGTCTCACAACAATTGAAAATAAAACAACAAACTATTCAACATAATCAACGATGTGCATGTATAAACTACACAAATCTATTAAGTACTTGATTCATTAGTTAAACTCTTTATTCTATTACCTGCATGAAGGTTTGAGTAAATCCACCACCACTGGGAAGTGTTCCATCAAAACCTCCAATATTAGTTTGTTCAACATCCAAAATTGCATATTAAATTACCATTCATAAAACAATGTCATTAATATGCAATAAAATTATAATTGTTTACTAGTTACATACCCTAGCGATAGGTGTACTGCAAAAATAGGTTGGTGGGGGGGCGGTGTATCTAGTCTCAACACTGTGACCCTGCAATTTTATTAAAATCATAAAACATTTTTAGTTAATTTTGCATTTCAAAATCAAAATTTAATAAATTAAATTCAATGAACACATGCACTAAATTTTACTTGACTATCAATGCCATATGCCTCATGCAAAATGTCAGCTACCCTCTCCATCTCCATAGCTGTAGACGGATCCTGCATACTAGTCTCCTGAGGCTTGGTGGGGTCATGTGAACAAGTAGCCCCGCAAGATTGACACACATGTGTTCAAAGGCCACCACTAGAAGACTCCCCTAGATGGCGGTGTAGAATAGGGCTAGTATGATGGATGACACTCTAGGTCAAAGTGTTGATTGCCTGCAATGTCTTTACGTTAGCACTTTCCTTCACGACAGAAGGCATAACAACGTGCTCATGAGGTGGCCTAGCGAGACCTCATCTACCTTGCCGCGTAGGATCCAGCTGTGCACCAGGTCTATCCTAAGCTGACCCCCCACCTCTCCCCTGGAAATCCCTCATATCAAAATAATTTAAGATTTTGTTCAATATGAACTCACTGTATAGTTTCCTAAGGAAATATTGTGGGACCTCGCAATTGTTGCACGGTGGGTAATTGAAGACCATGTACCACCTATCATAAAACCGCTCCTTCATCTATTGGTGGTGGCACCAATGGATAGGAAACCTCTTTGCATTGAGGGTAAGATTTTGATTTGTGCATGGGTCGATGAATAATGAGCACAAATCACCTTTTATAATTTTTAAATCTTTCACATCCTTGTATGATAGTTTATTTGCATAATAGTCCCTAGCCGCTTGCCTCCTATCTTCCCATCCAATTATTTGTTTGTTAATTGAATCTATGTTTGTTAACGTATCTTTCAATGAATTTTCTAGGGTCATTCTTTTTGTGGTTGAACCATTTGGATCACTCAACCTATTGATCAAATCCTCAATTTTTTTTTTGTTGTTCTCAATTTCACTCATTAAATTTTGTTGAGTGCCAGGAGGGGGTTGAGTGATTGGTGGAGGAGTTTGATGTTGTGGTTGATTTTGATCTTGAGCATTTGGTTGGTCTTCCTATTGAGGATTTTGAGGGTTTGCATGTTGATTTGCATCTCCTAAAAATTCAAACAAATAGATATAAAATTCAACCTAAAACTAACAAATTCAAAACAAAAACCATAGAATCCTTACCTCTTACAACTCCTCATCGTCGTGGCACCATCGTTGTGAAGAAATACAGATTCTTGGTGAAGAAATTATCCTCCTAGAACGCGAGCGTGATATTCTGGGGTTTTTGGCCGCGGGTGCAACAAAAAAACCAGTCGAAATGCAAATGAGAGATTTGCATTTATTTTTTTGCTTTCAACAGTTGATAACACAGGCACATTATAACGCGCTCGAGTTATGTATTTGTATTTGTAGTCGTCGAGACCTTTCCTAGGTTTAACGGAAGACATAACGCGAGCGTGTTATAACGTGCTCGCATTATGGTTTTCAACTTTTTTTTTTTTAGGGTGTCCACGTAATTGCTACCCATTTCCATGCACCCGCCCATATATATGTTATGTTTGATCTTGGTGATTGAATGGTTGGTTGGTTTGGATTTTATTTTGGGGTGTTGTGAAGGAGATCATACTTGAAATAGTTGGCATTTAGAGGTGTATGTAGGAGGACTTTATACAGGTGTATGATGTGCAATGTTCCTCTCTTTGGTCTTGGTTTTCTTCTTGGATGTTTGGTTTCACATTACATTGGTTTTGAGGTTTGGTTGGAGCTATTGTGATCACTTGTATGTGGTCATGTTTTTTCACTTATGTTCTTGAGTGATGACATGGAGGTTCCTTTATCTTATTCCTTTGTTGGGTGTGGAGAAGTTGGGAGAGCTATGGAGACTTGTGATGAGATTTGTTCTTATAGGTTATTTATTTATAGGTTTTGCATATCATTGTGGATGTTCCTTGGCAATACATGATGTTGTTTACACCTTCTATGTGATTCTATTGGTATACTTGGTATGCCATGATTATTTTAAAATTTGCATTACCCATGTAGTGGGAGCTCTTGGATGTGTATGCCATTCTTTGATAGGTTTGCAAATGGAGTTTGTGATGCGGTTTATAGGTGTATATGTTGATGGAATGAGTTTACTATGTTTTGTATACCTTGGAGATATGGATAGTTGGATGTGTTGGCACTTGTTGTGGGTGCTATTTCAGCTATGGGTTAGTGTATCTTGACAACTATTGGTGCATATTGATACCTTTGGATTGAGTGTTTGTGTTTGGGATATTCATTAAGGTAAGATTTATTCTTCATTATGATAGATTGTGTGGCTTCTCTTTCAATAACTTCTTATCTTTGTGCATTGACATGATGGAGGATGAGAGAATTCATGATTGGATGGTGGTCACCTTGATTCTTGTTGCAGGTATCTTGATAGAGCACATGGAGCACTTTGATTCCTTGATGGTATATTTTGTTGGGAAAATGTGTCTCAACCTTACAGTTATATATGATTTATTGATAGAATGTATGTTGGTATGTGGTGACCAATCATGAAAATATTGTACAGTTGTAACAAGACGTGGGGTTCAGGGCAATGACCCAAATTTTTTTTTTCGCTGACACGCCAAGGTTTTTTCCCGTTGGCATGTCAAGGATTTTTTTCCGTTGACATGTCAAGGTTTTTTCGTTAATACGTCAAATGAAAAATGACCTTGTAAAACCCTAATTCTAGAAGGTTTTAAAAATGTTGTTATAAGTGGGTGGGATGTATGTAGATTGAGGTGTACTCTGAGAGTTTGATAGTGGTCGTGTTGTCTCTTGATCTCTGGTGGTGATACTCCTATAAGAAGCTTTCTCTGCAAGTATATTATAATCTTTTGATTTTTGAATAATATAGGGTGGCTTTTGGAGTGTGGGGTTTTTCTCTAGAAAGGGTTTTTCCCATGTAAATTATTGTGTTGTGGTATGCATGATATTTGTGTTTATTTCTGTTTAAGTTGTAACTATGAAAGATTTGTAATTTTTTTACATTATTCTCCTCTAAAGGTTAGCATAGGAAGTTGTTTTGCTACCTTAGCTTCCTTACATATGTGGCTAGAGGGATTGTTTCCTTTTTAATGTTTTGAGGTTACCTGTTACCCCTTATGCAATATATACAAGTGGGAGAGTATTAGGAATTAAGTGTTAGACACCTTGTATAATGTTATAATTTGTAATATTTATTTATTATGTGCTGCACCTAGGGAATCTAGGGGTACGTGCATCACATGGGTCTAGTATTCTTGGGGCCACTTTATGTGTTGTATGTAACATTAGGACATAAGTTGAGTTGTAAAATGTAATTATTTAATATTGGGGAAAACAATTTAATAAAGTACCTAATATTAAATGTGGGGACATGGTTTTGTAATCTCATTGTTTTAGTCACATGGTTTTATGTAATACAACTTGGTGGTTTTGTGGGAGTTTATTTCTATAAAATCAACCATATGGGTAGCTGTTTAAGGTTGGTCAGTTGGCAGGTTAGCTCTTGTTAGCATTTGTGAGGGTTGAAGCATGACATGAGATGTTTGGTTAAATGCTTGTTCACATGGAGTGTTTTTTGAGGGCTTGATGCTTCAATGGTGTTCATGGAGAGCTCTGAAGATGTATTGTAATGTTTATTGGTGAATAATACATGAGTGATGGACGCTTTGGAGGCTGATTTTTTCTCTCTTGAGGGTTTTCTCAGGGTATATCTTGTGTCATCTTTTCATGGGTATGTTGTCTATTCTTTTGTGTATGGATTTTGAGTACTTATTTGCATAGATTTCTATTTTGGTTATGTGTAAATTGTCATTAGATGGCTGCAAGTTTCCTTCCACATATACATCTCAAGAATGTCATTTACAACTAACCTAATCTAATTTTTCCCATGCCCCAAGATTGGGGCATACTATTTTTCATAAACTATTGAATTGGCACATGTATTACAACTATGATAAAGCTTTATGCTTTCATACCAATACCCATATTATTAGATGGTTACTCACTTCTAATAAACTCTTTGAGCTAGCTTATGTTGTGTATTCTTTTCCTACTTCAAATGGTACTAATTCATATATAACTTTTCCAATTTCAATGGTACTATGTCGCCAAAAAGTGTAGTCTTTGGCACTTTTTCACTCATTTTGGCCTTTTCCCTTGGATTTTGGCTTTGTTTTACCTTGATTCAGTCTTGAAAGCTTGCAATTCAACAATAACCTAACGGTGTTTTACTAAGGTGTTGTGAAGTGTTGTAACACATTTCCTCACTTTTCTAAGACCCTTTCAACACAATTCATCTAAACAACACCCTTTTACCCCTTTTAAAGCTTGTGCCAAGGTGTTGTAAAGTGTTTTAAGACATTTTCACATCTTCCTAGGCTTATCACCACTAATTAACCCTTTCTCTATGTTAATTTATCCCCTTAATGTACTTTTAGTCTCGACTTAAGTGTGTTTCGGTAGGCAAAGTTGATAAACTTCATTAAACATTATTTAATTCTTGACCACCACTTAAAATTGCCCAAGTGGACTAGGTCACCACCTTGTGTGACCTAGTCCCTTTTAGCATAATTTCCAAATTTAAGACAAAACCCTAACAGGAATTCACCTCCAAAACCCTAGTGTCGGCCTATCATGTTGCATTTTGATGAAAATTAGGGTTTAGCATGTATAAGTAAGGGATTTCATCTTCATTTTTCCTCTCTTAGTCTCTCCCAAGCTCATCATTTTTACATCTCTTCACAAGTACTATTACATTCAAGCCTCCAAAGCAAGCAATCAAGCACAAGGGTTTCACAAGCAACCTCCATTGGAGCTGCTCTTGCATGTTGCAAACTCAACAACAAAGGATTTGGTGAGCATTTACATTATTTATCATTCAAGCATATTTCCTTTGATTTGTTTCTCATTTGGGTTTAGTTACCATCAAATGGGTTTGACGTTTGACTTAGGCAAACCCCTATTCCCTAACCCCAACATTCTCTTGGTCTTTGCATGTGTTTGCAGGTTTTGTACTCAGATCTGGTGAAGTACAAAGTGTTGGAGAAGGTACAAAAATTCCACTCAAGTCACATCAAAGCATCAAACCCTATAAGGAGAAAAAGGACAAATTACATGTCATTTTCAGGAGTATCAGAAACATACTGCTACAAAGGAGGAAAGTACCAATCGAGACCCACATAATCAGACCCTGAATCCTCAGAAAGCATCAAGAGGACTAGGTTGCCACTATTGGCAACCTTGTCCCTGTGCTAAGCCTAAAAAATGGTTTTTGCATTTTTGGGTACCGTTTTCCCTGAAACCCAATCTGACAAAATTCCCCGACGGGAGGAATAGGTCGCTAAACTTGGTGTAAGTGTCCCTTTGCTAATTTCATAAAATTTCTAGAATATTCTGGGGCCACTCATCTACAACATCTCATTTCCAGGTGCACAAGCTTTGAACTCTCTAGTTTACTTTCCGTTTTGCATACATTTAGGTCATTTAGATTAGCTTGCATTAGTTTACATTTAATTTGTTTATATTTCACACATTAAATTACTATCATTTCATTTTCAGTTTTCAACTACACAACACATACATATCACAACCTTCATCAATCAACCCTTCCTTTGACTGCAACTGCCAAAAACCATATAACCATCAAGTGGAAAGAGTGTCATTCCTACACACCAAGGGCTCCTAGGGTGAAAAACCCTAGGGGCCTAGTAAAGGGAATCCTCTTTCCGTAAGTCAAGTGTTATATTTTTGGTGGTTAAGGTACTTCATGACTACCTCACTTGATTACTATCAAAATTATTTTATAAGATCATTTATTTCTTTCTAGAATTTATATACTTTTCCTAGTTAATAACAATAATAATAAAAATTAAACATAATTAGAACTCAAGCAATACACATTAAAATTTTCCTTTGAACTCTTGTAATTAACTATTTCTAAATGCATTTCATCATGTACATTACTATGGAATACTTTTCTTTAATAAATTTGAACCATCAAAAGTCACATGTTTAATATGTATAAATATAAAAAAAATTAAGCACCAAGAGCATTAAGACCAATGCTAGGAGGGGGCATTGATCATTAGGGTTACCACACCTCTCTAGGTAGGTCTTTGATTCTTCCACTAGCTCCCAATCAATGAGAGTGGTGTCTTGTCACTCTTCGAAGTCCTCCTATATTTTAGAATATTGCACATTCAACTTATTTGACCACTCCTTAGTGGGGATATGACATGTGCCAAAAAATGAAACTTGTATTGATCAATAGGGAGACCCACCCATACCTTTGGGAGGATGCCAACAGATGGTGTGTAGATAATGACCATCAAATTTAGCAACTATTTGAAGGAGTCTATATAGAAGGTTACACAACAAGTGGTGGAGAAAATCCTTTCTAGCAATTGCAATAGAGGTGTTGAAAGGAGTTTGAGTAGACACATTATTTATCCTAGTTGAGGGATTTTTCATGAAAAGGAAAAGAGGAAAGGACCTTGGCAATAGTGCAATTCTCCTGGTCATCAAGAAAGGTTTAGATATGTCACACTTTATGAGCCACTTTATTTTCCTTAACTTGTATCCACATGAGCACATTAAAACCTACCAATGATTTGGTGTGATTAGAAAAGACGAAGTCACCATTGTAATTTGCAAATATAGTAGAACTCCCATTTGTTCATATGCAAATAAGACTATTAATTTTTAAAATTTCATAGCTAGGAGAACCTAGTAAGAAATTTGGCTCCATCACCCAATAAAATACTAATGCAATATAAAAGGTGTAGGTTATAGTTGCCAAAAAAATGATGAATTTGTTGGCAAGACTTTTGCACATGATAATAGAACCATAAAAGAAGTAACATTGTTTTTAATTGCAATCAAAATAAGCATCTTGGATTAGAAACACAAACTATGTTAGACTATTGCCAATAAGAAGACCTTCATATAACAAACACCAAGCAAAATTATCAATCTTGTGCTTTGCCAATGCTTTCTAAATTATTTAAAAGTGTTTGGCCCACATGAAAGAAGGATTTTAAAGATCATGCAAAAATTAGTTTTTAAATCATAGAAAATGTGGCAACAATCATTTGTGTCCTTTTCTATGAGTATAATTATGGAAGGGAGTATCAACATACAAATTGTAGTCCTTCAACTAAGGATTAGTAGAAGGCATTTAAATTTTGTTGAGCTGTTGTGATGACATGACCTTAATTATCATTTTTTTAATTTGCAAGAAATCAATTAAAATTGATCGTGGTCTACAATCAAGAAAACCAATCAGAATTAACTATGGAGCACAAATCTTGTAGGTGCCTAACTCCTCTTTTGAAAAAAATGAAGGGAGTATATGAAAAGAATTGTCATTAATGACTTGTCTTGTAATACAATGGTGGGGGACCACTAGATAGATTATTGGTTGATAGGTAAACCAATATGAAATCCATCTCCATTCCAAATTAGCGACACATTTATTGTCAAAAACATTTGAAAAGCATAAAAAAATAGTAAACATATTATCTTTAAGAAATTAACTCTAACACGATCTAAACCATCAATAGACCAAAAAGATAAAATTATAATTTATATTTCTTGTTAAAACATCAATACATTCAAATGTTATAATAATAAAGTTTTTTTAATACAAAACTTGAGACTTCGCCATAGATCACCCATCCTAATACTACTCTTGACTCAAAAACGTTCAACTGTAAAGTTTCGATAAGATCGGATGCACTTTCTTTCTACAATCAATATCATCACTAACTTTCTCAATAGAAGTCCCACAACTCCATTCTTCCTACCTTGGATCTACGGCAAGTACACTTATTCATTCAATAAAATATACTAAAAAAGTACCTACCATAAGGCTGTTGTAAACTTCCATGGCTAATGTGCTCCCCTCTGGTCTCCATACTGACATTTACAGGTCCGTGCCATCCTCTTCAGAATAAAATGCTCATCAACCTCTCGTGCTGGGAATGGGCAACTGGTTGTACTTTTGTTACAGGGAGAATTCACCATCAGACGTATAATGAACCGTTTGAAATCTGACAGAAGAGTTCTGACTCCTAGGTATCTGAAGAGACCCATTTTTTCTAATTGTCACTCGCCTCCAGGTACGATCTGTGGAAAAAGAATCTTTTTTAAAGCACAACAGGAATTGGTACCAGTGCGCGTGCGCAATTGTTAAGGGAATCTTGGATAGTTTTGTTGAGTAGGAGATGGAAATAATGAAAGCAATGTTGAACGGTGAATCACATGGTAGGATACTTTTGTTCTGCAATAACTGAACTGTCATGGATTACTGTGGCACAGAGGTTCTGATGGTGGAACTGACAGTTTATTCGGCACCATGTGCTGGTTTTGATTGTGCCATTGAAAGGAACGCTTCATTTCAGTACTAGAGATTCATTAAGGAAATTTAGTTTTAATAAGTGTGGTCATTAGTGTTGAATGTCAAGTCCGACGGTCTTGAACTGGTCTCCTTCCTTTTGTCTCTTCATATTCTTGGAGACTTTTGAAAAACCTTTGATAATGTAATATATGTAATTGCAAGCTCCTCTACATAACACAATAATAAAAACAAAGGTTGTCTTATTTTTCTGGTGGATGTAGTCATTAATGGTGAACCGCGTAATTATGGTGTTATGTGTGTTTTTTTTTCTATGTAATTGTTTTGCTTAAATCTAAATTTTGTGTTTTGTTTATCCACTCTTTATTTTTTCTCAGTTTTTTCTCATATCTTAGTCTAAGGTTGATGCTCTTTATTGAATAATAGAACCATCTTGTAGAAGATATAAAATCCTTGTTTAGAAGAAAAAAAAAATATGATAATTAATAATTTGTTATGATTTTTCCACAATCCATGAAGTATTAGAGCAAGCTTTTGGATTCAATTGAGTATGTTTTTAGATCGACATTTCGGATCACACTCAGTGATCCATCATCAGGAAGAGGATGATCTGAAACATCGATCTAAAAACATACACAGTTGAATCCAAAAGCTTACTCTAATTAATAATTTTTTAAATAGTTAGTAAAAGTATTGATTGGTCTAGTAATTTATTTTATAAATAAAAAATAATCTCTTATAATTAATCTAATTAAATGATATAATTTCTTAAAGTTTTAATAATTAAATTATATTATGACTTTTTTATGTTAAAACTTTCCATGATAAGTACTAAATTATCCAGATTTTGATTAAATGATTATATTATTATCACACCAATGAAGTCTTATATTAGTTACTTTGATTTAATTGATAAAAATGTGAGACAATTTGTTTTGTTTTAATTGATTGAAAATGTGAGAAAGAGATTGATTGATTAGAATTTGGATTAATAATTAATATTTAAATTTAAATAATAGAAAGAGGGAAACCTCATCAACACCACACCATGTTATATGAATACTTAGATTTATTAGCCAAAATAAATTTTAAAATGATGTATTCAAGATGCATAAGAAAGTAGATTGGTTTTCTTATCAGCTAAGTGTTGGAAAATGGTGCCTCAACTTACTAAATTAGAACCTCTTAAGACTCGGAAAATTGCAATCAATTATGGCCTTCATCGCCTTACCGCGAGGCTCAGTGACTTGCACCATGGTTGGGCGGTGTTACCGCCTTATTGCGATGGTCCTTGCTCAGTTCGACGGTTACACAGTGTTACCACCATACCGTGATGGTCTATCGACCATGTTGCGGTGGCGCAGTGATACCGCCATACCGTGACGGTCTCTCAGTTGGGCCACGGTGGCATGGTGAAGGGCGACAATCAAGTAGAGGGTCAGTTGCCTCCTTATTGCGAGGGTCGTTCAGTCGAGGCACAGTGGCACGGTATCACCGCTACACCGCTGAGCTTCTTTCATACCTCGGTGGTAGCGTGGTGAACTTGGTGGATTGATGAGAATGCTTACCACTTTATTGCAGGGCTCTTTCAACGATGACACGGTAATGCAGTGGACAATGACAGATAGGCAAATAAGTTGTTACCTCCATACCGTGAGGTTGCTTGGACAGATTGATGGTTATGTGGTGGCACCGCCATATTGCGGAGGTTTGTCAACCTTGTAGCGGTACCGCAGTGACATCGCCATACTGCGGGGGTCTCTTCGACCTGGCGCAGTGACGCAGTAAGAAGCTCAAATGCATAGTTGACGGATCTGATTCAATAGTCAAAGCGATGAACGAATAACATAGCGACACATGGAATAATTATATTCATTGATTTTACATTGCTATTATAAATCAACAGATATCAGTCGAATGTTTAAAATGATATTTGCATTTATTGAGAGATTAGATTTGACGGATGATAGGTACCAATCTTGGTAATTCTCTGTGGCAAAATTAAAATCCTTGGGCGGCCCGATGCGTGAATTAGAGGCGGTTTTGATCAGAGACCTAGATTGTGTCGGTGCAACATGTAAATAAATAACACCGTCCTATAGCTGTTAAAATATATAATGTGAACAAGTAAGAACAGTCAAAAAACTAAGGCAAAGTGATTTAGTGTGTCTGTATCTATATTATTCATTGTATGCCATATAACATTGTAATAGTGAATGTATCTGTGAGGAGGTCGACTAGATGCTGCTGTGAGCTGACATCATCAAGTGAAGTCTGTAACTTTGCATGTAAATTATTTTACTGTAATACAAAGTGATTTAGCTTGGTGTGGTGGGTTTTTCTCCCGTAAGGGTTTTCCCATGTAAATCTGGTGTTATCTCTGTGAACGAGTATTTTTGTCTTTCCTGTTATACTGTGTTTGTTCATCTCAAATGTTTAAGAAGTTTTAAAACCGGTCTTTGCACTTCTCCTTTGTGGTTTCAGCATTAGGAAAGTGTTTCCACACTGTTGCTTTTCCTTTCACTAAGGTCCAAATACTTTTACCGACAATGAATGGTTTCAAGAAGACATGTTTTGTAGTAGATGGATTGATTCATTTACTTTTAGCTAAGATCTACCCATGGTATGGGGAAGGATTATTCATTTGTCTTCTAATTTACTATATGAGTAAAAATAGAAAATAGTTGAGTTCCATATCTCATTGATGAAAGAGACAATCTAGAAACTTGTGGAAATAGATGTAGAACATAATCCAAAGATGAAGATTAATCCTCCAAATGCTACTCAAAGTTCTCCAATTCAATGCCAAATTGTGACAAATGCACATGTGGATAAATAAAAAGAGGGTTTGAAGGTACCTTGATGACATCTAAAGAAAGTGATGCAAATCCATAGGAAAGAAAAAGGAAGGGATGAATATCCTCAATAGTTTCCTCCAATTTTGTAAGATAAGACTAAAAAAACCTACAATATTTGTCAAGTACCCATCCTAAGTAGTAGCATCTAGAAGAAAATGATTTTTCTATTGCACTAAATCATTAGGATCCATGGATGTAGCACAATTAGTCTCATTAGAAGCAACAAGAGATGGATATGAAATCTCAGTGCATGTCATTCAAATATTGTGCTCATCCCATGAAGATGTGTTCACACAAGATGTTGAGTGCCAACATCAAATGACTCTACCAATGCTAGATTACAAGAGTCCTCAACCTCAAGATGTTGATTCATATATAAAGAAGATGATCCATTTGAATTTGGACAAAGATTTATTCAAGTCAAAGTCTCAACTAAAGTTTCTAGAAGAGGAGAAGTAACCATGCTATCATGATGTTCATGAATTTCCCAATGATAAAGTGCCAAAGTTATTTTATGGTCATATGTAGGATTATTAGAATCATCTAGAGGAACAAGGCAATCTAAGGTAAGATATTTTTGAAATGGGGGATCAAATGGATCTCCATGCATCTCCTAAATTTTAATCTAAATAACATGAGGGAACTTGATTTCAATTGTGATAATGATTATGTAGTAATCAACATTATAACCAATAAATCCATGGATGTGATCAATCTTTTTTTGCCATACAAGTTGTTGATACCAAATACTTGGTTTGGGTACAAGCACATAAAGATAATGAAATAAATTAACCCATCTAAAATACTTCAAAATTATCTTATGAAGATGTACAATACCCTCTTTCCAAGTGAATAATAGAAGGATGAGCTAAAATACCCATGAATAATAATGATAGCCTTCTCAAATTTTAGTCATGCACTATAAACAAATCAAGAGACTCAATCCAAAAAGCCATAGGATTACCTCCCGTATTAACACAATCACGAGAGCCCCAACACAATAAATGATCTTGGCATTTTGTACTTAGTGCAATTATAGTTGCCACTTGCCAAATCAGTGAAGTCTTGTTCTTAATACACGAGAGATGCTAAAACTAGCTAAATAATAAAAATACAATATTTTGATAGAATAAGATAAATTTTATTACACAACTATGAAGTACACAATAAACTATGCACTTTAACAAAATGCACCAAAAATATTATTGTATCAGCCTAAATGGAGCCCTAGAAGTTCCCAAATGATAACCACTCAACAATGTACCTATGATAATCTGTAATTTTGTAAAATATAAACACTAAAATTGAAAACTATCTACACCACTATGAAGCTCTCAAAATTTAAATTTTGTAAAAAGGCACTCATATAACTATGAACAAAGCTGCCAATTTTTGAGTACCAAAACCAAAATTTAAAACGATGAGAAGAATAGTTAAGGAAGAATATGATGATAATATCATGTTGATGTTATATTGAATTTTTGTTTGCATCTCTTAAAAAATATTTATTAGGAGTCTAAAACCTCCCTCTAATCTCTAAAAACTATTGTAGGAAGGTCAAAATCACTATCAAGAAATGCAAAACCATCAATCTATATATGGGAAGTGGTTTGATAGTTAGATGAGATGTTTTGTTGGCTATTTTTTTTCTCAATCAATGAGAGGGGAATATTCCCCAAGATATTACCACTGGGTAGTGTAGACCAAATATAGAATTCATGATTCTTGTTGGAGAGGCTAGCAAGTATTGCATACTCGATGATAGTCACAAGTACTACACTGGTAGGTATGACTTACAAATTAAAAAATACAAAATACAAAAAATTAACTAGTAGAGATTACCTTGATCCAATGGATAATCATTTTCACTTAGAATATATCACCTATTCATTAATTATTTCCTATGCCAATAAAATATTCTATGACCATGCAATCCATGTAGTGGAGGGGCTACATTTTTTCTTTGAGGACTTAGAGAAAAATTATCTGAAATTGATGAATTGATAGTCAATTTTAAGGTTCTTAGGACTTTTGCACGTGGCCATAGGGTCAGATTTAACTTGAAAACTAATAAATTTCATCTACCTTATAGATATGGCAATCACCTCTTAAATACAAAACATTGTAAATCTAGTCCCAATGTCCAATTTGAAGAAAATAAAAGAAAAATAAATTTCTTGGACACCCTAAACTCAATGGTGAAGTTGGTGAACTCAAATTTACTCCAAGAATCTCCCAAATAAATCACAATATAAATCCAAAAAGAATAACCCCAAAAATTCTAGTATTTCTATTAGCTTTTTAATTCTCCAAGTGATCATTCAATTCAAAATAAGATAATTTACTTAATGTTTTAAGAAAATATAAGATTTACATTTTAGATCTATCAAAATATTCACAAGCATCAAATCCACATGCTCTAATACCATGTAAGATTTGGTATAGAATTCTCTATACCATGCAAGATTTAGCTATGGGGATAACCACCAAAAATCTAGGAGCACCAGTTAAATCACACAAGAGACCCAACATGAGAATAAATTTTCTACCAAAGGATTCAAATTCACAATGAGTACATTAGTTACATGGTTGATTATAATTAATTGATACTAAAATGATAACCCTTTGGTTATATAGGCCAAGATGAGACATATGATAGCATAAGATTATAACATGTATCTCAATTCTTATGACTTGATACATATAGTGATAATGCCCTAAGAAATTTCAAGTAAACTAGTGTGAATATGATCTAGTAGGCCATTTTCATAGGGTGTTGAGGGTCAAAATTTTAAGCATTAACACTCACTTCACCTTTACTATAGTTTTGAATCTATTTATGACTATGGATATGAGAAGCTTCTCATACAAACATTACAAAGGATGCTCTATAGTTTTAGGAGTATGGTAAACAATTCCATGAGGAAGATACAACTAAATTAGATAATACCATGTTGGTGGATGAGTTTCTTGATAGAACCTTTGATATTGATCACCAAGTACTTTTCCATAAGATCCTATAATTATTACATTTTATTTGGAAATACAAGTAATTGTAAATTAATCTATTATAAATGAAATTTAATGTAAAAAAATAATTTTGGAATAAAATTCCATGGTTAGAACATTCATCCTACATCTATCAATCCTTCAAATCTTAATTATGTACGAATATCCAGAGTCCACATGTACATGTCATTTGTTATAAAATAGTAAATATACATGTAAATTAGTTTTTCACATATCAATTGCAATATTAAAATTGGCATTTGAGTATGAATAGGTGGATGTTGGAAATTCACCGTCAACACTTGTTGGCAATGTTTGTATGCCAAATTTCACTAAGGTCAATTACTATTTTTAATCATTATTTTTGCAATAATGTAAATGTGATTCTTTATCCCTTTATAAAAATGAAGTGTGAGCTGATGATCCCCCTTAATATTTTTTCCCTAGATCCTCCTTTGTGAATTAATGACATGATGAATATTTTTAAATACGAAGACGTACTCGACTAATCAAAAAATAAAGACATATCTTAATATATTACACAAACATTTAATAAGTTAAATTATAACAATTAGTGCAAATGGGTGGGAGATTTATAATTTAAATTTAGTTATTTAACATTTTGATTCATTACCATGTGTTGTTAGATCACTCTAGAATGATTAGATAGAAATAAGTATAATTAGGGAAGTTGTACTTTGAAAGCACAAATAAAATAATATGAATGGATGCAAATGAAGGTGCAATAATGAGAGGTAAATAGAAATGTGTGAATAAGTACATAACTAGGAGTAAATAGGGATGGGTACAAATTGAGGCTTGATCCAAGCTTAGCACAAGAGTGTACCACTTGTCAATTTTTAATTGTATTTGATACATTCCACCAAGATGGATACAAAATTAAATGATAAAGGATATGGTATGCAAAATGTGGGTATGTATGCAAGATCATGATGGGCCAAAAAGTGGCGATATCTAAGTGATATAATGGCCCATGTGGCTGATGGCTTTTTTTTACCCAATATTGATGAAATGAAAAGGGTTTTTAAAGGAGATTCTCATCTTTCCATCAAAATAAATTATGCTTTACTTTGAATTTAATAAATAATTATTATTCATTTTCTATTTGAATTACGACTAAAGTCCTGATTGATAGGTTGATTGAAAAACTTCTATAACTTTCAAAGGGTATCACATTTTTTGAATCCAAAACATGTGTCACATTCTATGCTTTGCATACTATGGAATTAAAAAAATAAAATTGAATTTCATGAAGTTTTGACCAAGTTAAGGTGGTTAGATAGATGAGTTTTTATATTTTTTAAAATTTATAGTAAAAAAATTATAATTAATTATTTACTTGGAAAAAAATTACAAAAAAATATGCATCTCATCGAGACATGAGTCCCCTAATTATATATAAAATATTATTCAAAAATATTATCATTTCATTGTGGTTAGGGTGGTTAGACAGACACCTACTTCTTATTTTTTCCCTGAAATTTAAGTACTCTTGCATTGAAATTTCAAATTTTCACCAAATAGATTTATTTATTTTTTAAATAAACCTAGTAGTTTAGAAACTAAATTTAATTTTATACAGATTCTATTCTTACATATTTTTTAAATAATATAGATAACTTATTCAAATTTTTACGTGAAGTTGCCTAATTCTGATTTTTTGAATTTTATTGCCACTTAAGGACCTGTTTTTTCCATGATGATCCTGCACATACCCATATATATGAGAAACATTAGATTTACATAACTTGTAAAATCACTTATGTTCTAATACATTAATGTTAGAAACTACTAGATAATTTAATCTATAAGTATAACTCTCAAATACATTGTCTAATTCTTTTAGTTTCTTTAAACACTTCATAAAGTAGTTCAAATAATTGAAATGTGGAGTGCATGTTAATTGCCTTATATAATACTAATTAAAATCTTTCTTATCTTTTTTAGTTCAAGTTGATTGTTATTTTTTTATTAATATTAAATATCAAGGAATATCTATTCTCTTGACTTAGAACTAAAAGTTAAAGAATGCTTCTCATACAAATTTATATTGAATATGAACCTAACCTCATTTTTTATAACAATTTTTCATTCAATAAGTTTCTTCTAAAATATATATACTAAAAAAATCACTCAAAAAATCTCTTTGTAAAACATTAAATTTTAAAAACAAATTATTTAATCCACTTTAACATTAAATTTAGTTTTTGATAACTTAACATTAGATTACTTTATTAAACAATTACTTTATTAATACTTGTCTTTAGTAAAATAATATTGCACACAAGACTCTCTAACTAATTATTGTAAATTTTACTTGTCAATAAATCAAAAGCTAAAAATATTTATCTAAAATAAAACTTATTATTTACAAAATTAAGATGTAAAATTTAAAAATATTTAAAAAAATAAATAATTAGTAATCCAATTAACTAATATCTCTTTATCTATTATTCCGACCTTCAAAGAGAAAAAATAATTATTGTGGTATTTATATGATCTATAATACAATATTCAATTGAACCTTTTTATTGAAATGTTTGTAGGATAATAATTGTGGGTTGATTTTAATACTATTATTGTACAAGATGTATATAGTCAGTGTAGTGAGCCATTAGTCACTAGAATAAAGGGGCACATATAGCCATAGGATGACACTTCATTTTTTATTTTGCATTTAAGTTAATGTCATGCATATCTAGTTTGCAGTAAAGTTCAAATACCTTGTGAAAATTTGAGTAAAGGGATACAAATTCATGCATATCTAGATTTTAATAAAGTTGAAATACCTTACTCAAAATCTAAGTGATAAAGTTGAAAAACCTTGTCAAAATCTTAGTAAAGGAATATGAATTTGTAAAAGTGAAAGGTGTAGATTCAATGTAAATATTTAGGAATTCATCCCATATATTAGATGTCGCACAAAATTTCTATAAGAGGGTGATTTTGAAAATTTATGCTATATATAACTAAAGTACATAGAATTTTTTTTTTTTTTTTTGGGTCATATTTAATACTTACATTATTTAATCTCCCATGCATGATGTGTATTGGAGAATTCTGTATTTGAATTTCAAAGTTTGTGGTCAATAATTACAAGTTTTTACAAGAGATAAATATAAAAAAAAAAAATTGAAATGTTTTAGTTAATTTAAAAAAATAAAAATATTTAACTAAAATAAAATAATTCTTAAATAATTTTCAAAATAAAATGAACAAGATAAAATAATTATTGAAAAATAAAATTAGCATAAATATTTTAAATACATTAATATAAAAAATAAATTATTAACATTTATCATTAAGAAATATTATGTAATTAAAATTATTTAATTAGTTATTAATAATTGTGGGAGTAAATGGTGACTCCCCAACAACCCCAGGAATAGTTGATAGATCAAAACAAGTTTCACAAGAGAGAAAATGGCAAGAAAGCTTGCTTCACAATGGAAGATTGAATAATGGTTGAATATGCTTCAATAAGCTTGAATTGTTGAATTGATTCAAATGTATATGAGATGCCTTGCTTATAAATGTAAGGTTGAGATGTAGGATTAGACAAGATCATGACAAGTGTCTTAATCCTATTACATTAGACAACTAACAAACTAACTACCTAGGAATCAAGCAATACTAGCTAGATAAGATAAGTTATAGAAAAGCCAACTAAGACTTCTAGAAATAATCTTTTATCCTAAGTAAACTTAACTATGTGAATGTGTCCCCTAATTACCTAGTGAGTGAATTAGCTAGGTACAAGACATATATTCACACCAACACCCCCCTTAAGTGCAACTTAGGGAGAAGATTATTATGCAAACTATGCAAAGACTCTGACTATGGGTCTCGACTACTAGGCCATGTTAGGTACCCATTTACAAATGCAAATGCAATTAAACAATCTCTCACAAGTAGAGAAAAGGAGAAAGCCCAATGAGACAAAACTCCTCTTCAAAAGAGAAAAAACAAAACAAAATAAACATGATCTATGGAGGACTCAATGATACCCCCCAAGGACTACACCCATCATGTATATACAATCAATAACCCCCCCATAAGAGGGTAATAGAGAGATAAGATATCCCCCCCATAATGAAGAAGCTCCAATGCTGATGAAGAATTCCTAAAAATAAAAGATGATCCAATGTATGCAAGAAACACATCTCCCCTTAGGAAGAAACATATCCATAAGCTGATGAAGAAGCCACTCCATGTACAGCTGAAAGGAGGAAGAATGAATGCTCAATATGTATGCCTCTGAAAACTGAGTATGAGTCTCCAAGCTTGAATAAGTCACAACATAATCATGGTCAAACTCAACCAAGAAACATGACAAATCAAGTGAAGGAGGAGAATCATGAATGTCAATCTGCAAAGACAAAGTAGATGGTATAATAGTTGTGCTAAAATTGTCATCAAAGAGGAGATAAATCCCCTCAAGTGTGTCCAAATCTGCAGTATGAGACTCCATGAACAAGTTAGAAATACATGTCAATTACTCATCCCACAAAGCAAGATCTAAAAAACTATGATCATCTTGTTGAATAGAAGCATCAATGGCTGAAGAGGCAAGAGGGGGAGTAAGCTCAGCATTGGTCTCTAAAATACAAAGGTGTAGATGACCAAACTTCTCCTCACAAACATGGTTCACACTTAATGGAGTGTGTGATGCATTCAAAGGAACATTATCACCTTCTGAAGAAAAATGCGAAAAGGAATACACACGAGATGAATGATCAACCATCCCAATAGCAACAATATCCCTAGTCTCTAAGTCCCTTATGTACACCCTATATGGAG
Organism: Sequoiadendron giganteum; assembly: GCA_007115665.2. Taxonomy (NCBI): domain Eukaryota; kingdom Viridiplantae; phylum Streptophyta; class Pinopsida; order Cupressales; family Cupressaceae; genus Sequoiadendron; species Sequoiadendron giganteum. The sequence goes on along the minus strand of CM021101.1, from coordinate 134,301,044 downwards.
TGAACTCAACTATTTTACCTTGACCCCCATGAGTAATTTGATAAATAGAAAGGAGATTTGTGGACAAGGAAGGAAAACATAGTACATCATTGAAAGTCCCTTCCCCCATATGAATAGAACCCTTCCCACTTACCTTCATACATGTATTGTTACCCATCAATATATGAGGTGAATTACAAGGCTCAAAAGAAGAGAACAAATCCATAGAAGATGCAATATGATGATATTCCCCTGAGTCAATACCCTTGAGTCAATAAGCCATCTACTAGATTCAGGACTTGCAAAGGCCAAGAATGCATGTCCTTTCATTTTGTGTAGCCCATATGTAGATCGTGTGTTCTTTGACGGAGATGATGATGAGGGGGTTGTCGATTGAGATGTTGAAGAAGTAGAAGACACTGATGAGGGCAACTAAATGTTATTATTTTGAAGAAGATGTTTGAGTTCATCAATATTCTTATCGTAACATCTAGGCTCATCATGTCCAAGCCTTTTACAATATGCATATTTGAACTTCTTCTTTTTTGATGATTCCTCTTTAGAAGAGGATGTGGACTCAGGAGTGTTGTGTGAAGGAGGATCTTTACCTTACTCATTAGAATTGGGAGCCTTATTCTGCTTCTTACCTTTGCCACTTGAAACCTTTGTATCCTTTGCAAAAAGAGCATGAGATGTAGAAGACTTCAATGTTCCCATGTGTACCAACTTTGCTTGTTCCCTTATGAGTTGAGCTCCAAATTCATCAAGAGAAGGCATTTTGTATGCATTTCCAAGGGCATCCATTGTAGCATAGAATGTAGAAACAAACACTGAATAATTAGGACCAAGCTTAGCAAGAATAGAAAGAATCAATTGTTCATCCTCTTTAGTGACCCCATAATTAGATAACTACAATCTGAGAGAATTGTGCTTAGAGAAGAAGTCTTGGATATTATCAAAATATGAAGGATTAAGACCCATTAGTCCATTCTCCAACTTAAATTTCCTCATCTTATCTAGCTTACCAAAGAGACTTTCTAAAGTAGTCCAAACTTGATTAGGATGTGTGCAAGATGCAACATGATATCTAAGATTTGGAGAAATGGACAAAAGAAGAGTACCAAGAGCTTCATCCCTTCTATCAAGCCATTTCCTTTTTTCTGTAGCTCCATTGGGTTCTGGATCTTGGCCATATGTGATTCTTTGCAACTTTAATTTTAACAATAACATCCCCATTTGTGATTTCCACTCATGATAGTTAAATGGGGTTACAAGTACAAATTTTGGCAAATCCATGATACAATTAGATATTATAAGAGAGGAACAACAATTTTCCCTCACAATACAAGCAAATAGCCCCTTTGTCCAAACAATAATTACACTTTTTTTTGCAAATTTACAACAATGTATCTCAAACTATCAAATCAACTTCAAACTAAAATTATGAAAATCTAGAAACAAATCTGCAAAAAGTGCATGGATAGAATTGAAGTGCTCTTGAATACCTTCCCAATGTCGCAAATTTGGGAAAAATAAGAGTTTGGAGCAAAAAGATATGAGCTTGGAGGTAGAAAATGACGATCAAATTCAACCTAAAAAAAATGGCACAAAACTACAAAATTTCTTCAAAATACCTACACCACTGAAAAGTTGAGATTGAGAGCTTTCCGACGATATTTTATTTCAGAAAATCTGCCTCCATATGAAAAAGTTACGCCAAACTGAAACCAACAGCTATTTTTGAGCACTTAGGGGACAAAATCAGCAAGTACAAAGCTAAATAAGCTCAATTTTTTGGCTCCTTAAAATATGGTTGGCCTTTTTCCAATAAAGCAAGGTTTTAATATGTTGAAAAGGACCACTATAACATAGTAATAGAGTCGGCCTTTCTAAATATTTTAAACAAACCTTTTAATTTTAGGATTATGTGGGAGTAAATGGTGACTCCCCAACACCCCAAAGAACAGTTGCTAGACCAAAACAACTTCCAAAAGAGAGAAAATGGCAAGAAATCTTGCTTCACAATGCAAGATTGAATAATGGTTGAATATGCTTCAATAAGCTTAAATTGATTGAATTGATTCAAATGTACATGAGATTCATTGCTTATAAATGCAAGGTTGAAATGTAGCATTAAACAATATCATGACAAGTGTCTTAATCCTATTACATGAGATAACTAACAAACTAACTACCTAGTAATCAAGCAATACTAGCTAGATAAGATAAGTTCTAGAAAATCCAACTAAGACTTCTAGAAAGAATCTTTTATCCTAAGTAAACTTAACTATGTGAATATGTCCCCTAATTACCTAGTGAGTGAATTAGCTAGGTACAAGACATTATTCACACCAACAATAATTGTATTTCTTAATTGATTATAATATTTATTTTTTTAAAATAAAGATGCAATTTTTTAATTAACACTATTCATAAGGTGAAATGAGAATATTGTCACTATATTGAAATCACAAGAGTTTAAAAGATATTTGTTGAAATATTAAATATGATTATTTATGTTGTATTAACATAATTTATATTAAAAATTGTTATTAATATATTTAATTGATTTTATTTTTTTGTTTTGGTTGCCTAAGTTTAAAATTATAGTTTAGATATTAATTTTCATATTTATGTCTAAGTGGAAATTCATTAAATAAATTGAAAAAAATGATCAATTGAAATTTTAAAAGATGATGAAAGAGATGTGGTTACTTATAAAATTTGAACTTAATTGACCTACACATATTTCTATTTATTTAGTAAATAATGTTTATGGAAAGGTCAAGATTAAGGAAGAATGAATTCAATGTAACTCTATCATCTTGTAGATATATATACTATTGATACAAGCACAATTCTTAAAATTTTAAAAATGAACATACAAAAGCTCATATTGAAATATAATATAAAGTTTATAGTAAAATTGATATCTTATTGCACAAAAATCAAGGAGAAAAACAACTATAAAATATTTTACATTTATACATATAATATCAAAACCAATCAAGAAAATATGATTACTTATAAAATTTAAACTTCATGGGCCCACACATATTTTTTATTTATGCTGAAAGCGTTATACGATGAAAGCAACAAAAGAATATTCGTAAAAATTTTGAAGCTTCATTAACAAGCACATAAAATAATTTTTATTTTTCTATTTTTTGAAAAAGATTTAAATTAAAAACTTCCCAATAAATAGTTTTTAATTTAAATACTTTTCGATTATAATTACAAACTAAGATATGTATGCTTACATAGTTTTTTATATATATTATTCATTAATATATACATATAAATAGTAAAAATAGTTTGTTATATATATTATTAGTTTTTAATATATTTTATTAATTAATATTATAATAAACAATGTTAAGTATTGATAACTTTCAACATTCTTTATATATATTATTAATTAATATATGTATACTAATTTAATCAATAATTAAAATTCATAAGAAAATAAATATTGAAGAAGAACGATTCTTCAATGTAACTCTATCATCCTGTATATAGATATTGTTGAAAATAAATATTAAAGAAGATATGATTCTTCAAATGTAACTCTATCAGTGCCTTGTATATATAGATATTGTTGATACAAATAATGTATAGAATATAAATTAATATAAAATCGATTTTATTATTAATTCCTTAATTACTTTATATATATATATATATTAATTATGATATTTTATTCTCTACCATTCCTTAGAATAGCTATAAATATTAATAATATAAGTAATATATTAATAAAAAATTATATTAAATTATTGATTATATAAATTAATATAAATATAATGATATTGTATTTATATTTATTTTAAATAAATATATTCATTTCATATAAAACACAAAATCAATCAATCAGTTTGGGAAGAATCTTTACTAACTAATCAAAAATTTAACAAATATTTGATCTAAGGAACAAACTCAACTTCAACTATACTAGTTGTAATTATGTCTAATATAAATCAAATTTGAAGTAACATTAACACTAACAACTATAATCTTTATTGATAGAATAAAATTGTGAACCATTTGCTATTATCCAATCTATCCCTAAATTAATACATGCCATAACTCATATATCAACTAGCTAACAAATACTACTATTGCAATACCATATGAACAAGTACTCAACACTAAATGACCTCTATTATATTTTACTTTACAATCATTTAAGAATTATTTTAATTTATTTACCTATTTTATTTTTATCTCAAAAATTATTTTGTTTACTTAATATTTAAAAAAAAATATTTTATTACGCCGAAAGCATTATAGAGTGAAAGCAATGAAGGAATATTCGTAAAAATTTTTAAGCTTCATTGAAAATGACAGGTAGATGGAAGTATAGTATTTTTATTTTACTGTGTAGATTTGATAGTTTTATTTTACTGAAAGAACTACTTTTAAAATAGGTTTTATTATAGCATCAATAAAATAATAAATTATACATAAATATATAATATTTATTAGAGTTTTATAAAAACAAAACAAAATAAAACATAGAATAGTAAAAATAGTAATTTAAAAAAAAAAATGTTATGTAATATGAAGTGTTTTTCCTACTCTTTAATAAAATATTTTTAAATCTAAACTAAAATAATATAATACATTGGAAACTAAAAAATAGACTTAATACATTTTGTATTTTTAAGCTAAAAGGTTATTACGCAAAAAGGCGTTATACAGTGAAAGCATTGTGTAAATATTTTGAAACTGAATTTAAAATGATAGCCAAGTGGCAGTATGTACTGTATGTGCTTTTTGAACCTGCATTGAAAATGACAGGCAAGTGGAAGTATGTGCTGCATTGAAAATAATTTTTTTTTTCAACTTGATATATCATTTTAATAAATAATAATATAATATGTAATATTGCTGGCTGTCGTTAGTGCTAACAGTTACAATAAAGCGTGAGTAACTTGAAGAGTGGTCCTCAGTTCAAAAATTGCACGAATTAAATAAAACCGTTATTCTAACTATCTGTCTCTGGCTGCATTCGAGTAATGTAGCCTTATACTGTTCCAGTGGAATTTCAAATATGGAGTTTTGGACTGGACAAGGTTTTAGTTTATATTGAATTTGTGTTGGAAATTGAAGAGTTTGGCCTTTCACAAGACGTTTTTCAATGGGAAAATCTTACCCACAATGAGAAACACTTTATAATCCACGTATTTCCTTTCTTCGCTACCTCGGATGGTATTTTTTTTTTGGACAATTTGGCTTTACAGTTCTTTAAATATTCAAATCGCAGAGGCACTTTCTTTGTCCTTTTGGAACAGTAGGGTTGTGTGGTATCCTTATGATTTGAGTACCATGATTTCTTGTTACAAGCATCAATTTTGTCAACCTGTTTAGTATTTTCTTCTTACAATGAACCAAAATTTTATTCATGAGAGTTTCGAGTCCTAATTGTCTACTGGTTTACTAGTTTGAATTACTCCAGGGTAATTATCAGTTGGATTGGTTTGTGTATAGTATGTTTTTCTTGTTTTGCATGTAGAGCCTCTTAGAGTAACGAGTTTAAAAATGTTGAGCCCATTGCATCATTTGAATACTATGGCGATGACGAATACTTTGTGGCAGCTCGCTCATAGTATTTCTATGGGCATTTATCTATTTTTTTCCTTTTTTTTGAGTTTGTGTGCTTTAATCTTTAGTCATTTTTTCCTCTGTTGGGTCTCATGTGATTTTTGATGTTTTTGTTTGCAGACAATTGATCGACATGTACAACAATTGAACTTCTCCCAATATTGGATTTTTGGGCACTCCAAACTCAAGTAGAATCAACTCTTCTTATCTAACATCATCTTTCAGGAGGAGAAATACTCCAAAGGTTAAGCAACCTCTATTACTATCAATAAAAACATATTCAAAAATAGAGGAAGCCCAACTTCCTCCTCTGCAACCAAAGAAAGCCCCTTCTAAAGAAGCCATACATGATCACCTCCCAACTTCTCACAAATGTGCCTTTGGACATGCCTTGCTCAATGGTATGCATATCCCAATCCATTTTCTTGATGGGGTTGCATCTAGAAAAATTCAAATTATTAGGAGTTTACCTATGAAAAGTTTGATAACTTTTGACATGTTTTTTCCAAGCTCATTCTAATACAAATACAAAAAATCAAAATCTATGCCTTTTTTTAAAGTCAATCTCGTTTGTGAGAATCATAATACAAGAACTTGGAACTTAGAGCTAAAAACTTACTTGATTCAACTGTAATTATGGACTAGACAACTAAGTGTAATTCTAGATTACCTATCCTGATATAGGCCAGGCTGCGTATGGGACTGTAGGCAGTGTGGTAGTTTCTGTAAGTTTTCTTTCGAAAAAATCCATCTGACAGAACAAAACAAGAAAACTCAAATTTAAACATTATCATCTAATGGGTATGCTCAAAGGTGTAGTAGAGACATTTAGATTGTACATAGCCATAAGTTTGTAAATTATGTTGCTGTTGATTTGAGACCGACCCTTTTGTTTCTACTTTTTGTCTACAGATTATTTTGTATGTACAATTGTATGTGAGTATGCTATGAAAACTCTCCTCCTCTAAATTGTTATTGGAAGTGTTTGTTCAAATTATATATCTGACATAAAACACATGGCATTGTGCAAGCTTGTTATGTATAATATATAATTCTTGAAAGTGACAATCTATCATCTTTATTGCCAAATGCACACCTTACTTCCCACCAATTGTTTGCAATCATCAGTGCACTTTTTGTTCTTCCTACCGTTTGGCTATGAGATTTAAGCATTCTATCTTATATTTCAATGAATTTCCGTAGTAATATTCTGAATGAGCAATTTCATCATGAAAATGATGCATTATCATTAGTTGCTATTTCCTTGTTAATTGCATGTCTCCACATTTTTTATTTTTATGTCCAAATCACCTAATTGATAGTGGTTTGGTTTTTATTAATCACATTTTATGACTGTATTTTTTGGGGACAGGGGAGAGGACAAACTTTTAATTCTCTTACCAATGTTACAAATCTAATTCTGCTTGATGCTCCTCTTTATTTTAAATAAAGATAACAAATTGATTTAAGGCTAATATGTATATCAAATATAATCCTTTTTATCAAGGTTAATATTTATAAGAAATGATTCAATGTTTCTATTAGCAAGAAGCAGGGAACTGTTGAGAAATAATCAGATTATGTGGCACAATATTCACTTGTGAAGTGGATACAGGTGAAGGGTCCAAGTGAAGGTTCAGGTCAGGGAGCTATTGAAAGGTAGACACAGATACACGAAAAGGCAAAGGGTCTGAGTGAAGGTGCAAGTCCAAGTGGAGTACTCATCCCTAGAGTGGCACGATCCAAGGTGTCATCTTCCTCTAAAGGAATGGCAATTACATGTTGGAGAATATCTTACAATTAGAGCATGTTTCAATAGTTGTGATAGTAGTTGCTTATATAATGCCCAATACTTGTGACATGACTACCCTAGCTTAAAGAAAATGTATTCTTTTGATCTAAAAAGCAACCAATCATGTGATGGCACATCAATGCTCAACTACCCATGATGTGAATGCACTTAGTTCTTTTGAATTCTTGATATATCAATATTCAAATGTCAAGTATTGAATGTTTTTCAAAGTTTATACAAGGGATGTGAGTAAATTTTGTGATTCTTTGTTGAGCATGCATCTTCATTATTTTTTACTATTCATAATTTGTTATATTTAAATGCAAATTTTCTATTGAGATGGAAACTACAATAATTATGTGTACACATAATTTTGAGCAACAATAACAAGTTAAACAATATAACCTATCCTACCCACCATATCATTCATTGACTGATGTAATTTTAACACTCGTGAATTCAATAAAAGCAACCACCTCTTTCCCAACAGTTCCTTTCCTTTCAATCTGTAGACTACAACAAAAGAGACTCTTCTATTATGGGGAGGAAAAAGCTGATTCACTCTCAAAAACTTGTGAAATTGAATATTCTTTTGCAAGAGCTACATAATTGACAAGGGCCCTTGGTTTAGAATGCTCCCTTTTGCCCTCCTTTCTTGAGAAGATATCTCTCGACGTACTTTATATTTTAAAAATATAAGTATGCTAGTTATACATATAGTGAAAGCAACAAGGAATATTCTGTAAACTTTTTGAAGCTTCATTGAAAATGACAAGCATGTGGACGTCATTTCCCTCAAAATTGATTACAAAATTAATTCTAAAAAAAATTCATATTGTTTTTAACATTGAATTTTTTTTTACAGAATTATTTTTATTTTGAAAAGAAACAATGAAATTATTTAATATTTCTCTTTAAAATTAATATTATTTAAAATTATTATATATATATTTTTAAATTACTTAAGAATTAATTATTTAAAAGTTGTTTTTTTATAGTTTTAATACATTGAAAACTAAAAAAAGAGTTAATTGCATTTTATATTTTTGAAAAAGATCAAAAAAGTTTTAAAAAAAAATTATATTTCAAATTTAAGAAGGACAATGTTATGTAAAGAAAAAATATTAATTATAAATAATTTAAAATTAATAATTTTATAACATATAACTTTATTTAATAATGTTAATGAAGATGTAAGCATTTTTCTTCAAATTAATAGACGTTTGGATAATGATAACTTTCAACGTTTTTTACATATATTATTAATTAATTTTAATTTATAACTATTTAAAAATTATTTTGTAAATATTTTATAAATAAAATAAATTATTTTAAAATAATTTTAAATTAAAATAAAACACATCTATTTTAATTAAATAAAATAATTAAACAATTTTATAGTACCTAATTAACATTATACATTATAAAAATGAAAAACTAAAATTATTATAACATTTCCAAAAATATATATTGATACAATATTCCAAACGGTGTCCCTTTGTTTTATTTCATGTTTCCTTTTCCACAATTGGATAGGGTGGATTTGGAATGTCATTCTTTTAAAATCTATAAAAAAAATTCAACCCCAACATTTAAAATATTACTAAAATAATTTCTAGGACAGTACTAGGATGACGGCATGATAATTAATGAAAGAATTAACTCAAAAAGTCACTCCTCGTGCAGAGAGAGATCAGTTGTGCATGTGAATTTTATTCTTGGTCAGCCCACATCCCATCGCTGCATCGGGTACTTTTCCCACTTTATCTATTCCCTCTGCAAACACCACTCCCATCCCCATGAAGAAGTGGGCCTCCACATGGCAGTGGAAAGCCCATACTCCTGGATTATCGGCCTTAAAACGAATAGCTGCCCATCCGTATGGAAACAACGCTACTGTGTTGCGCAGCGGAGGATTGACCATGTTGTAGTTCAGAGGGTCCTTCACCGGGTTGAACACGCCCTCTCCGTATCCAAGAATCCAGAAATCGTGGCCGTGCAGATGCCATGGATGGATCTCTGAATTGTTGACAATGAGAGAATTCGCATTTTGAAGAATCACATCCACAACGGAGTTCAATTCGAAGACGTACACGCCGTTCCCTTCGACAGCGTTGGGATTTGGGGGAGGAATGGTGATGTTGTAGTCACGGAGACTGTAGACGTCCGGAGGTGGGGTGGTATCGTAGGCGCGCTTGATTTTGTATTTCATGGCGGCCAAGTACGGAGTCGGAGGCGGCACCAGCGAAATGTTGTTGATCGCCCACTTTGTGAATCCGTTGATCTTGTTCTGCGTGTTGAGAAGGATCAGCTGCCTGTTGGAATGAAGCGGGGGAAGCTCTTCTTGTCCTTTCAGAGCCACGAATTTCTTAGCCAGAGCTTTGCTGTAGGCGGTGTCGTTCCACAGTGGGCTCGTGGGAGATGGCGCGGTGGGGAGCTTGGTTGAGGGGTTGGGAAGATAGTTCAGGACAGCCAGTCCGGTCGTCGTGTTGGGCGGCCTGCCTCTCACGTTCACACCCGCCCAGTAGTTTTGAGAAGCGTCCTGGTTTGCTGTTATCAGAACGGAATACGATTGGCCAGAGTATACGTCCAGGTTGTCTACTTCCACCGGCTCTACGTAATGCCCGTCTGCCTCTACAACCGTCATTTTGTGTCCCTGTATAAAACCAAATGTGAGAAACATGGGAACGGCTTAAACGGCCCCAATTACGTAGGATTAGTTCTTAAAACGGGGTGATTTAGTAAATTAAGATTTTGGGTTAAGCTGGCTGACCTGGATCAAGAAGTTTAGGGATGAAAGAGATGCCACGCTTGCAATACGGAGGCGGTATGTGTTCCCAGGTCTTACCGGTAGGACATAAGGCGAGCACTGAGTGTTTGTAGCGTTGCACGACTTGCTGGTTCCTGAACAGTTGTATTGTCCTCGTCCCTCTATCAGCAGCGACTGGTAAAGAGCAGCACAATTTTTTTTTGTCAATATTCAAATGATTATTAAGCTCTAGTGCCATCTATGTATGATCGTATGAAATGATAGCACCTATTTTCGGTGGGTAGCATTATAATATATAGATTGTATGGTTTCATCTGAATTTAAGCTTAGATGATGAACTATAATAATTTTAAATGTAAAAAGTATCTTTTGTATAAGGGAAATGTGTATGATATTCAAAAGATTATTTCTAATATATCAATATTTCGGATCATATTTCACGATCTATTTATATTTTAAATCACATTCAACAATCTACAATTGATTACAATTTCTTTTTAATATTAAAAAAAGTCAAGATTCAAATGATTTTTAAGCTCCAATGTCTCTTATGTATGATTGTATAAAATAATATCTCACCTATTTTTAGGTTGTGTATTATAATCAATAAACTCTATGTTATATAATCTTATTTAAATTTATGTTTAGACGATCAATTATATATTTTTATGTAAATATATGTTCTGTATATCAATCTTCAAAAATAAGGAAACATCTAATTACTTGTAAAAAATTAGAGTTTTAATTTGAAAGAACAGTGCTAAATGAAGTGTACATGATTTTTCCTAGCATCAATTGTGGATGCCTTTTTTCAATGTGCTATCTAGGTCAAAAAAACTGACCGCCAGCAATTCATAGACGAAAAATTTACCATTAGCAATTCACCTACGGAAAATTCACCATCAGCAATTCAGAATATTTTTTAATAATTTCAAAAACTTGTTGAATTGCTGACGGTGAATTTTCCTTATAAATTGATGACGATGAATTTGCCTGAATGCCATTAATACTATCTGTCAAAAAATTTGATGTGAAATATGAATACAAAACATACACAATTGATTTAAAACATAATCTTCAAAGATATATAATATAATCTTCTAAAAATAAATAAATTATGTACATGATATACCTGAGGTTCCCCAACCCAGACCAAGGGATTGGAAGAGAGGCCCACGGCCTGTTCGTAAGTGCTCTTGTGCCACCAGTCGTTTAAAATGATGCTCAGCTCTCCATTGTAGGTGAAGGGTTCTTTTCCCGCGGCATCCACTATCAACGACCCATAAAACCCCGCTGATCGTTGAAGGCCATAATGACCGTGATAGAAGTACGTCCCCGGCTGCATTTCACATATCATGATCAATATCATCGTTAAATGAAACACCCATTTCAATTATGAATAAAACAGCACACTCTAAGCTTGCCCACATTTCATATTGAGAGAGATTATTCCAACTTACTCTGTCCACAACGAACTTATATACGTAGGTTTCACCCGAATAGATTGCGCACTGCGACATGGAAGCCGTCCCATCGTTCCAGGGAGTACCGATCTGCAATGTAAAACACCAAGAGAGTTATTTCTGCAGTAGGCGTGTTATACTCATTTTCTGCCTTGCAACTGTGAGTAACATTTAGATTGGCGCCAAATGAAAAGAAAAACGGATCATTTACCTGTCGAATGCCATGCCAGTGAATAACAACGTTTTCGGTGGGCATCAAGTTTTCTAACTTAACAACAACGGTATCCCCTTCTCTGGCTCTGATGGTTGGCCCCGGGTATTCTCCATTTATAGAGATGATATTCGTCTGCACGCAATCAGGAGCCCATGTCTGGTAATTTACTTTCCATTTGTGATAATGCACCTTCGCTTCAGCACCAAAAGATAAAAGTGCCAACAATAAAAACACACAGAAAACTACAGAAGTTCTGTCAGCCATTTTAAACAATCTAGATGAGCAGTAACACCAAAATCTGAAAACACATAGATCGATCTACACACTTTTCTTCTCCAAATAAACCCATTTTATAGTCATTTTAGCTGTGGACACCTTCCATGCTACAACGGGAAGCAGTAAAAAAAAGCATGAAAATCCATTTTTATAATTTCTTCCCAAGCCTCGGACTCTTTCTAAGATGACCATTGAAACTTGTATTAAGTTTTTCGAAGGCATTAGGTGTAACATTGAATCTAGAAACTAATGCTTCTGCAACTAAGAGCTGTCAATTCACGGGTAAAGGCCTTATCCTGATAATTAACAAGAAAATTGAATATTTTGACCCAAGATGTTTCATTGTCCCATACCTTGTCCATTTCACATAGTAACTGTATCTTTAATAGTGAGAATTAAATATCTTATGTTCTACTTCCCACTCCGCCCATTAAATGTCCACATGGAAAAATTGTAAGTCTTGGATATTACAATACTTTATTCAAATCAAAATTTGAGAGTTTCAGTGGCTTTGACACCTTCAAACTTGATATTTTTTACAGTCTGATTTGAAAGTTTCTTAGACGAAATGTATAAAATAAAGAAGGAATTGCATCCTGCGTACCAAATTTGATTGTTTCCCAGAATTCAAGTCCAACTGAGCCTGCAGAATACCTAGTAAAATAGTTCATTATACCAACATTCATTGGAGAAAAATAATTGCACGTGCTAGATATGGAATTCCTTATAATAACTAGGAAGAGCACTTGTAGGTGTATTTGAAAGGTCAATATTCTCAGATTTTTTAATGAGAAGATCAAGCACTGTAAATTATTATAGTAATTTGTTGGAACGGTAAATAGCATAATATATATTTTTTAAAATAATTTATAAGTTTATTTTATCAAAGTTTAAAGTGTGATTTTGATTTAATTCTTTTAAAATATTATACGTCTTTGCATTTAAAAGGATTTAATTTTTGGTGGGTTTCATTCAAGCTCATCATCGAAGTGAAGACCATTTCACAACATCTTACATTCAACAAACTATTTGTTCACCTTTACATCATCAGACATATTATTGAAGATATACAATTTAATATTTAAATAAATAAATAATCTTAGGGCGATAAATAGTATCAAATTAAGTGTCATTCAATCTTTGAGTATTAGTACTTATCATTCAATCACTAAAATTGTTGAAGGTTGAGCACACGTGGATGGTGAGGAAACTAGTTGTCATAGTAGCTAAGTAAGGCCACGACCCTATTCTCCATGGGCTTTTATCCTTTGTCCTACTAATAGTTGGAAAAGGTTGGTGCAAGTGTGAGGGGGTAGGGAGTTTCCATTTTTTGATTTTTTGATTTTCTGTTGGGATTCTTGTTGCATGGCAACTTAGGGTTCCAAGGGACCCCCGTCCTCTATCCTTTAAAGATACCATGAGAACTTATGAACCCACATCTTCCAAGCATGATAATGTAGTTCACTTTTTTAAGCATGTAACCAATGAAGTCAAATTAAACCAAAGATTGGAAAATTGACCCAAATCTAATGAGAAAGTAATAAAGTTAGATCAAACCAAAGATTGAAAAATTGACCCAAATCTAATGGGTGTTTGGAGAAAAGTGTGGATCAGTCAATTTTGGTCATAAATCTAAAATAGATTGTGCATGATGTGCTCTATCTATTTGAACAAACTCCAATTTACAAATATATGGGTATTAGAATTTATCTACCTTTCTTGAAAGCTTGGGCTTGAAAAACTTAGCAACCTAAAAGAGATATAAAAAATATTTTAGGTACAAATGGCTATCTCTTTGTTCTCTTCACAAAAAAGGAAGAATATAATATGATATTTACGGGTGACTTGTATTTTCATAATCAAGAAATATTCATTGAACCCTAGCATGTGGGTTTTGATATAGTGGAGGATCTCCCTTCTAAAATTCCAGTCTAGATTTTCCTCCTTTGGCTTCCCATGGAGTTTTGGAGACCGGATATTTTGTAATCTATAACAACTATTTTTAGGAAACCCTTGTACCCTTCTCACCATATATTGAAAATAAAGGTGTCAATTTATGTACACATTTATGTTTAAATTAATTTGAGCAATCCATTGAAAAGTTCTCTACAAATTAAATTGGGTAAGATGTAATGTATCCAACAAATAAACTATGAATCTCTTCCTTTTAGATCTCATGCTTGTCATGATTACAAGCATTTATAGAGAAAATATTGTAAGAAGGTTCCAAAAGTCCCTTAGCCCTCTCTAGAGGTCAGCATCTAAAGTCAACACAAAAGTAAAATCCCCCACTCATGCAAAAGAACCAGAATCAAATAGGTTTATCATTGTGAAAAATCAAAATAAGGGGAAGAATGTGAACCATAAATGAAAATATACCTAAGAGGAAAATTTAATAACAAGTTTGATGTCCTTGAGAATTTTGAAGAACCTAAATTAAACTTGCATGAAAATATCCATGTTGATTAGGATTTGAAGCTTCGTGATTCTAACATCTTACCTGACCTAGCTAAAGTTATTACTTCAATATGCATACAATATTCTCTAAAGAAGGGATCTCTCCTTTTCCAATTATCTTGGTGAACTTGTTCAAAACCAAGAATTTTGTAATGTGGATTTTGAAGTAGTTTAAGCTTCTTCCTCCTTGATAGTGGCTCATTTGGAGGTCCCTACTGATAGTGTCATTCCAGAGGATCCTCAAGCCTTGGAATGAAAGTATGATGGTAAGAAAAGGTTCCTCCTCCATTGGGACTTTGGAAAAAAATCTCAAAAAAAGGCCTAGAAAATATCTCCAAGTTTAGAAAGAAGAGAGATCAAGAGAAGGTGAAGATGATAGGGAAATCTCTGGTAGAATCTAGTGTCATTCATACATTAGGTAATCTATTTTATACTCCCATAAAATTATTGTGATTTCTTGGAATATTAGAAGTTTGGACAACACCCCCATTGAATTTTTTTTTAAGATCTTATAAAAATCATAAGCTTGATATCATATTTCTTAAGAAAACCTAAACCCATTATGAGAGAATGATGTAAGGCCTCGCCTTGTGTGTGGCTAATGCAATTCTAATTTCTTTAGTAAATTTCATTAATTGATGGTTAGATAGATCAAAGGTGATCAATATAGGACCGAGTGTTTGTCATGATTAAGGATAACATTAGATGCATTAGTAATTCAAAATGAGTATTATCATCTTCCTCTCTCTTTCTAAACACCATAGTGTGAGTATACTTAAATATAGCAAATGAAATTGGACATTGTTTTATGATCTTGATAAATCCTACATCTCGTTTCAAGCTTTATATTTCAAGGTTGTTATCTAATTGGAATGATTTAGTTATGTACTTGTGGTTTTTAAATGTGTCCTATGAAATTAAACGTGAATTAGTGTACGAAATCAAAGCTAGAATAGTAATTATCTAGTCGAGTTTATATTTAATGGATAACAATAAAGTTTTATTTTGATTGATGACATATCTTGCAATTAAAAGGTTAAAAATAGTACGCTCCTATGTTTAGGGTATAGGATGATAATTCTCTATACGTTTCATTCAAGGAAAAATTAGAGATCTCAATCTAAGGATGGAATTAGGGGAAGAGATCTGCTAAAGGTTGTCCTAGGGTGTGATAAAAGACTAAACAAGGGTTCACCATCGAGCTAGAGGTTGGAAATACAAGAAATGAAAGTATCATGTAAACTTGACTAAATGACCTAGGAAATGAAACTGAAATATAGAACAACAAAATGAGAAATTATAGAGGTACAGGTCTAGAAGAAAGATGTGATCAAAACAAGCTTTGAAACCATAAAATTATGTTGTTTGATGCTCATTGGGACTCATATGAATTTTTGGGCGATTTAGTCCTAGTATAGGGTTTTTGGGCAGGGTTTGAAATCTTCTGATGACTATTCTGGATCTGCTGAAGACTGGCAAAAAAAACAGTACTGGGACTCATATGCCCAGACTGTTGCAAACTATCTTGTTTTTCCGTGAAGTGTCCCAGGAGAATTTTTTTGAAGTGAAACTTTATGAGCCTTTGGAGACGTCCATTAGATAAGCACTTTCCCACTGGTTTCATGCAAATAGGTTGGATATTTTTCTCTAGATCTCCATTTTTGTGAGCTTTGAAAACTTTTCATGACAAATTTTGCAACTTTTACAACTTTATCATTTTGGTACTTTTGAGGGCTTTAACTCCACTTTTTCTTCAAATCACATATTTTAGAAAATATTAAAATATAATTTCTGAGAGGAACTGATTTTTGTTGAAATCACATATTTTTAGAAAATATAATGATTTAAGCCTCAAAAAGTTTCATTTTAAGGATTCCAATTGAAGAGGATTTGATCAAACCACCTTAGATCAAACCCGCTTGGATATAACCTTTCTAGTTTTAAACCATACTTATAAATGAGTCTCCTTTACACCTATCAAAAAGTTGATAAAAAATCACTTTTGATTTACCTTTTGGGGGATCAAATGAATTCATTTAAAATTTATTTGAAATGATTATGGTAGTCCTCAGAATGAGCTATCCAACAAATATAATTTTAATATGTCTTTTTTTTATTATGTATTTGTTATATTAGTTTTATTAAACATAGGTTTTTCATCGAAAAATGAAGGTCTCTATTCTGCACATGTGGAAAAATAGCAGATTATCAAAAAAAATTTGAAAAATATGAGTGCACCAG
Source organism: Sequoiadendron giganteum (assembly GCA_007115665.2). Taxonomy (NCBI): domain Eukaryota; kingdom Viridiplantae; phylum Streptophyta; class Pinopsida; order Cupressales; family Cupressaceae; genus Sequoiadendron; species Sequoiadendron giganteum. The sequence goes on along the minus strand of CM021101.1, from coordinate 134,284,248 downwards.
ATATTGAAGTCATTGATCCAACAAAAAAAATAAAATTGAATTTTGATACATACAAAAAAAGTTACGCGGTATACGGTCGCACTATGTCTGAATTGTAATTGGTTTGACTTGAAACTTGATTAAAGAAAAAATATTCAATAAAAAATATCTAACCAAGTTGAAGCACTAGATATCGGAGTTAAAAATCTAAATTCGAAAGAAATAGAATTTTATCCTTCATGGAAAAAAAGTTATGGGTTATACGGTGTGTGTCACTTTTTAAAAATGTTGTTTTCTGAAGAAAAAAAACCAGTTTTCGTGGGAGATGGAAAAAGAAGGGCAATCTGATTCCAAAAATTTTGAAAAAAATATTTTAAAAATCTACAGACAAAATTTGATGAGACTCTAGTTTGCATCATCTTCAAATTTCTCACAGTTTAGCCACTATAGGTGCCCGAATGTGAAGATTTAGTTAAAAATAATAATTTCAGTGCCCAGTTTGGCCAAAAATAGTAAACCACTATTGTGGGATCACCCAATCACATAAAGAGAGAGAAAATGTGTTGTTTTGTTAGGAAATAAGAGTTTTCCTTGGTCAAACCCCGTTTAGGTAATTAAACCTTATGATGAAACAATGAAACATGAAATGTATGAAACATGATACCTTGAATGATGTCTTGTAATATGAATCAACAATCTAATATGAAGTGACATATAGAATGTAGACCTTGATATTGAATTGGATATGAGGCAATGCTTGACTTGGATCTTGGATTCTACATCACAACATTAGCTCAACAACATGCGTGATGCCTTTTTCCTTTGACACAATGATGTATCTTGGATTGTTGCAACAAATGATGAAGAAATTTTCCCTTGAATGCCTTAGAATTGCTCTTGAATACTCTATGATGCTCTTGTGAACTCTTAGGATGCTTACATATGGTTGCTTAGGTGAAATAATGATTTGAAACCTTGTTTAAATATAGACTTTCCATCTAACTTACCGTTTATTGGATCCCAAATGCTAACATTCATAAAATTTGAATTGAAAACCTTGATTTCCTACTCAAAACCCTAAAAAGGGTCCAAATGGGACTCATATGGTACTTGTGGCATATAGTTCCCATTTGGGTGCCTAACTCATATGCCCAAGGTGGCATATGGGTCCCACTAGGCCTTTTTGGATAGAGGAAATGTCAGGGAGTTGATATATTAAGCATATTTGTTGGTTATGTCAGGATCTCGATTGAAATAAGCCTCAGGATGCATATAGGGGCCTATTAATGATGATATGAAGGTCATAAAGGAAAGAGGGCCCAAAAATTAATGTGAAGGTGTAAATAAATGCATAGTTACAACATTAAATTAAGGCAAAATTAGGTCAATTTAGCTTAAAAGGGCCCTAAATCTTACGTGAATGTGTAAAACACATTACAACACTAGATCAAGGTGACATTAGGTTCATTTTAATGTTAACCATTCCCAAATTAAGTGTGAAATTATACCATCTCCAAGAGCGTACAATTTTCTACACTACATTTAGCCCCCACTTTAGTGAGAGGAGGAACTTGCTTCAAACTTACACTAAAGTAGACATTCAAGAGGGGTCCAAGTGTACCAATATAGATGGTGTAGGATGAAAAAGATAAAGGGGGTGGTTAAGCCCCCAGGATCCAAGATTCTATGTCAAACCAACATAAGCACAAAGGGACACACACAAGGTGTATTATATGCATCAAAACAAGATACACAAACATGCAATGTCAAAGACATAAAGATGAAAGAAAAAGAAAGAAAAGGTGGATCAAGCTTCAACCATTTGTCCCACACTTTGTGGATTAGATCTAAGCTTGTTTATTTAAAATGTGCAATCACTCTAAGGCAACAAAAGTTTAGGATGTTTGCTGGGTGAGTATCCAAAAAGGGTGGCTTAGTGAGAAATTCATGCCTTTGTATCAGCTTCTCACTGTATAATGAGAAAGTCATGCCCACATTTAGGCTTCTCATCATACGCTAACCATACCAAAGCTATACCTCTTGATAACTTTGACAAGGTGCCACGTAATAATGATCTTCGAGCTCCATAAGGCAAGCAAAGATTCATATGCTTGACACTCATGAACAAACACGATGGGTCCATAGGCAAGGAAAGTGTGTTATGTAAGGTGGCCATATATAACAATTATCATAAATGCAAAATAGTGTAAGGTATGTTCAAATGGATTTTGCTTAGTTCATGTAAGGTCTCTTCTTAGGGAATAGTGTGCCTAATGTCTCCAAGAGAGGACAAGTCAAAGAAACATCACACTCTCAGAGGAAATTACACCTAATGACACCACCAAGAAAATGACGTATTGCAAGAATAAAGAAAATCACACAGTGAAACATGAGTGTCAATGTATTCCCCCACTTTAAAGTGGTTGCTAACACCATTGCTTTGAGTAATTGCTTTAAAGTAGAAGAACACATGAGAGGTTATTCAAAAATTCATATACTAAGTCATATGTTACCAAATGAAACTACATCATGGATAAGGGATAGCCCCCAAAAATTAGTACGTCATGTTGCATGTGAGCCAATGTAAGGCATGTCATCCACATCCCAAGATTGCTCTTATATGTACATGGAAGGCGGTCAAGTAGCCAAAAGAGACAATGACAAGTGACATACGGGAACAAGGATACTTAACCCCTTTGCCCCACTTAGTCGAGGACAAGGATGAGCCAAAATGATTGATGAAAAACATGCTAGAGTGAAAATTAGTATCAATTAGAGGAATTAGGTGATCCCACATAAGGAAGAGCACAAAACTCCTTAAGATGTTGGATTTTTCTACACAAAGCCTTACTTTCATTAGTAGAATGACTATGAACTCTATGATATACACAAAATGAACTCTTGTAGTAAAATTTTTGTAAAGAAGCTAAGGTAGCGGAACAACTTCTTACACTAACCTTGAGATGAGAATAATGCAAAATATTTATAGATCTTTAATAGTTACAAAAACTTAACAAAAATAAACACAAATATCATGCATACCACAACACAAAGATTTATGTGGGGGAAACCCTTTTAGGAGGAAAGCCCCACATCTAAAAGCCACCCAATATATTATTTAAAAATCAAAAGATTACAATATACTTGCAAAGCAAGCTTCTCACAAGAGTATCACCACCAGAGATTAAGAGACAAACCGACCACTATCAGATGTTAGAATACACCCTTGTCTACATACATCCCACCTGCTTATAACAAGCCTTTTGGAACCTTCTAGAATTAGGGTTTTACAAGGTCATTTTTCATTTGACATCTTAATGGAAAAACCTTGACGTGTTAACAAAAAATCTTTACATGTCAGGGTATGTGCAGGATCATGATGGGCCAAAAAGTGGCGATATGTAAGCCATATGATGGTCCATGTGGCTGACGACCTTTTTTTTACCCAAAATTGATGAAACGAAAAGGGTTTTTAGAGGAGATTCTCATCTTTCCACCAATAGAAATTATTCTTTACTTTGAATTTAATAAATAATTATTATTTATTTTTTATTAGAATTATGAATAAATTCCTAATTGATAGGCTGATTGAAAAACATCTATAACTTTCAAATGGTATCACATTTTTTGAATCCGAAACATGCGTCACATTCTATGTGTTACATAATATAGGATTAAAAAAGAAAAAAATGAATTTCATGAATTTTTGACCAAGTTAAGGTGGTTAGATAAATGAGCTTTTATATTTATTAAAATTTGTAATAAAAAAATCCTAATTAATTATTTACTAGGAAAAAAATTATAAAAAAATATGCATCACATCGGGACATAAGTCCTCTACTTATATCTAAAAGCTTATAAAAAAATATTATCATTTTATTGTGGTTAGGGTGGTTAGACATACACCTACTTCTTATTTTTACTGTGAAATTTAAATACTACTGCATTGAAATTTCAAATTTTCACCAAATAGATTTTCCCAAAAAATTCTTTCATGTTCTTGGAGGGAGAGATATCAAACGATCTTGGAGGAGTCTTGACAAGATACCCTCTTGATCAATAGTAGAAGATGTTCCTTTATTTTGTGAGAAAGATATATCTTTCTTAGTACAAGGTGTCATACCTACACAAGACTCTTTACATGGTGAGATTTTATATGCTTCTTTTTAAGGATGGTGTAAAATCTAACGAATTTGAATCATTAGTGTTTTGCGTGATGACATTGATGTTAAGTGAGGATTTCTTTGTTTCTTTTATTTCTTTCAAAGCATAATGATCAAGACCACTAATGTCTATTAGTTCAAGATGTACTAATGTTAAATTTGGCTTATAGGAATCTTTTGTAAGAGTGTTGACATTAAGTGAAAACTTGTTTGTTTCTTTTGAGGGACAATAACCAAGACCACTAGTCTTTCTTGTGTGTGAGGCTCTATAGGGACACAAATACCTTATTCTCTAGCATCACATCCTTTTCCACTTTATACAAGTTGTTTCATAAGTTCATAACCTTTTCCATAAATATTTTTCATTTCTTTTGGATTCAGTGGTTGCTCATGGGTAAAAGCACAAACCTGTGTCACACTTTATAAAGGAATTGTCCAACAAAAAAAAAAATCTGAACTTCAACCATATAAAAGTGGTCTTTATGTTTTGAATTTAAAAATGGTGTAAACTAATGAAATGTACAACTTTTGATGGAGTTTTTTCTTGTAATTTTTCAATTTAAAAAAAATAAAATGTTTTCATTATGTTTTTATCAATTTAAGGCCAGATTTTAGAATTTTGAAAATTTGAGAAAATCCCGACTTCACAGGCCATCAAGAAACAAATTGAAAAAAAATTCTTTTCTCCCTATTTTTTTTTCTCTAAATAGGTAATTTCAATATCTCGTGCATGGAAAAAATTTAAATTTTGATATATATTTTTCTTGTAATAACATTTTAAAGTCAAACTTGTCAAAATTTGATAGTTTTCATGGGTTGTCAACTATTTTCAAATTTTTTAATCATTTTCAAAAACAAATTATACCGTTTTGAAGAAGAATATCTTCTCTTCTACCCCATATAATTTTCTAAAAATTATAATATGTTTTACTATTTTTTAAATTTCTAATCAACCTCTTTTTTAATTTTAACAACCTACTTGCATTATTTTCAAAATAAAATATTAAAACTAATCAAAATATTAAAAAATTATATATTTGGATTCACCACTCCGATCTCTACAAAAGGGTAACTTTTTTTTTTTAAATATCATTCTGACTGAAGAAATACTTAGTTAAAGTTGAAATTTTTAGAAAATTATGAAAAAAGCTAAGTTGGTTGTCAACTAGGATGCCAACTAGACAATTTCGGTCGAAAGGGTTTCAGCTGAAACCCTTTTGATAGATACCCCAGACATAAAATAAGCCAATTTGAAAGCCAATTTCAAAATTGCAAAGGGAAAAAAAATATTTTTCCTTATGTGCCACGTATATGCCACATGGTTTCAGCCGAAGATTTTCCAGCCGATTTTTTTTTGCTCAGAACTATTTATTTGACCGAAAGTGTGACACAAGTTTGTGATTTTACCCTCATAATCAGCTTCAACAATTTTTTTTGTGTAATTTTTTGTTTCTTCTAAAGTATTTGAGGTGGATGCTTTTGAAGGGTCTTCCAAATTTTATGTTAACATTATTGCTTTTTCTTTTCCCTTTTCAGAGTCTTTGTTTATGATCTTGTATTCTCCCATGAATGATGTGAAATCTAAGGAACCCCAATCATCTTCTAATAGCTTTGTGACTTCCTCAATATATTTTCCTTTTTTTTTTTGTTGCACGGGTTCCACTTGTGTAGTTGGTGTCAATATTTTCAAAGGATTCTTGTTGCCTGTCTCAATATTTAAACAACTATTTTGTTCAGGGTCAACTTTGAGTATGTATACTTTGTTGTTGTAGATATATAAATCATGATACAATGAAGAGTATAAGGAACCCCATTCATTGCATGAACCCATGGTCATCCTAAAAGAAGATTGTATGAAAGATCTTGAGGCATAACATGGATCAATGTTTCTAATGTGGCCTTTCCAGCTCTAATAGGTAAAGTGATCACACCAAGCGGTTGTTGAATATCCAAGATACTGAGAGGGGAGGTGAATTAGTATCTTCTTAAACTTATTGAACAAATACCATCCAATTAATCCAATGTATAGGATAGATAAGATAAGTAGAAGCATTAAAAAAACATGGAAACACACAACACATGAACACCAGGATTTTTACGTGAAAAACCCAGAATGGGAAAAACCACACTGATGGTTAACTCGCAATATAGTATAACCGGTTATAAGATATTACAAAAGGGTGGCTCACTGCCAGGACTCACTTTCCAAAAGAGAGGCTCACTTCCAACAAAGATACAGTAACAAAATGGCTTATAGCTAGAGAATGAACTAATGAAGATACACCTTATGTAAGTACAGACTTAGTTCCTTTGAAGCTCAAGAAATTTGCATGCTAGCAGATCAATATTCACTCTTTTCACATCCACAATAAAAAAAACAACACTCGCATACTCAACATTCATGCTTCAATCTCCAAACTATCATGTATATATATGTGACTTGCCCACAAGTATCAATTGGTCGGCTCCAATTAAATACAAAAAATTCTCAAAAAGTAATTCAATCATGTAGCACACTACATCATGTTGGCATGAATCACTCAAACAAAATTTAATCCATTACACCTTCAACTGCTTATTAGGTCGACCGGAGATAGACCTAATAACAAAAAAATATAAACAACAAGATGATCCCAACTTCACATATGATAACTTGTTCGCACAAGATTCTATCCATGCATGCTTTCATCAACCAAAAATCATTTCCCAAAACTATGAGCAATGATGATCATTGGAGGGGAAATGCAGACCAAAATATTGGAGGATGTTTCTGCATTACCGGTTCAAAATATCGGATCAACTTTGAATTTGAATTTGCAGTTGCAACTCATATATCATGGTGACATCAATTAAAGAAAAAAGCTACATTAAGAGATGTGTTGTTCTTCATTCTTCCAAAAATCTCCCCCTTTGTCATTGATGGCAACATGTGCCAGAAAAACTTACATACTTCCTATATACTGAACATACTCCTTGTCTCCCCTTTTCTCTTTTCTCTCTCCCCCTTTGACATCAAGGACAAAGGGCAACCCAAAAATATGAATATACATATGTACACATGGTCCAAAATAATGCACAACAAAAAGAATCAAAAAAATTGAACTCCCCCTTAGGAGTTTAACCCTAACAATGTCTAAACCAAAAAGAAACTTTACGCAGTGAAGGGAGCACTTTGAAGTTCTTAAAGAATGCCTTGCCAAGAAGTTTTACCATTCTCCCAAGGGTATGTGCAGGATCATCATGGAAAAAATAGGTCCTTGAGTGGCAATAAAATTCAGAAAATCAGAGTTAGACAACTTGATGTAAAAATTTGAATAAGTTATCTATATTATTTCAAAAATATATAGGAATAGAATCTATAGAAAATTTAATGTAGTTTCTAAACTACTAGGTTTATTTAAAAAAAATAAAAATCTATTTGGTGAAAATTTGAAATTTCAATGCAGTAGTACTTAAATTTCAGGGAAAAAATAAGTAGGTGTCTGTCTGACCACCCTAACCACAATAAAATGATAATATTTTTTTATAATATTTTATATATAAGTAGGGGACTCATGTACCGATGTGATGCATATTTTTTTGTAATTTTTTTCAAATTAAATAATTAATTATGAATTTTTTATTACAAATTTTTAAAAATATAAAAAATTGTATGTCTAACCACCTTAACTTGGTGGTCAAAACTTCATAAAATTCAATTTTTGTTTTTTTTAATCATATAGTATGTGAAGCATAAAATGTGACGCATGTTTTGGATTCAAAAAATGTGATACTGTTTCAAAGCTATAGATTTTTTTCAATCAACCTATCAATCAAGACTTTAGTCGTAATTCAAAAAAAAATAAATAATAATTATTTATTAAATTCAAAGTAAAGCATAATTTTTATTGGTGGAAAGATGAGAATCTCCTTTAAAAACCCTTTTCGTTTCTTAAATTTTGGGTAAAAGAAATGTCGTCGGCCACATGGGCCATCATATCACTTTGATATCGCCACTTTTTGGCCCATCATGGTCCTGCATATACCCCCAACTTTGTTTAGCAGATATCCGAATTTTATTCAAATATTCCAATGCAATAAAATTTTCTTTAGCCTCATCTGGAGTATCCAAGGTCAGATTGATCTTATCCAGTTTCTCAGCATTAGCCAAAGCATTGGCTACTAGAGTGTACTCCATCCTTACACTATCACCAAGCAGACCAAATTTTCCGATTATCTCTTCCTTGTGCTTCTATAACATGAAGAATTTATCTCTATGTGTGGAGATGAAATTCCAAGTTGACCTATCTCTACCCATGGATACATTGTCATGAAGGACCAATAGCCTTTTCTCAGCTAGTTTCTCTTCAACCTCCTATTTTTTTTATCTCGCCAAGTCCGGTGGAATACTCCTTGAAGGAATCCAATAGAAGTTTCATGTTTTCTATCGGAGTGAGAGATGTGTCCACTGACGTATTAGGTGTGACTTCCTGCAAAGCTTTAATGGTGTCTTTGATAAGCTCAGATCCATTATGATGCATTTCCAGGATTTCTCTTCTATTGGATGCATGAAATACATCACCTAACACCATTTTATGCGTAGGAGAAATATTTTCCAATCCACATACCCTTGATTCATGGGAAGTTGTAGGAGCTTAGGAGGAATCACCGATTGGAATTTGACCTGCTTAGACAATAGGCCTTTCAAAACATCATCACCAGAGGAGGACTCTCTGTAGGACCTTTGTGATTCCACTACCTACTTAGTTCTTTCTTCATTCTTTCCAAAAATTTCACTCGATTCCTCTTCCACAACTTTCTCTTCTTCTGCCTTCTTTTCTTCCATCTTCTCTTCTTCTTCTATCTTTTCTTCTTGTTCTCTCCTCTCTTCTTCTTTGTCACTTTCATCCTTGTTCTCTTCTTCTTTAGCATTATCTCTTTCCTCTACAACATGTACCGAAGGAGAAGCATCATGTTTTTCAGCTTCAACATTTTCTTTACACTACTTCTCAATCTCTGGAGGCTCATTAGTAGCAATGATTTTCGGAAGAACATCTGTACCACCTATTTTTGGAGGGATATCTGAGTCATTCTTTTCAAGAGGTACATTTGCATCACCAGTACTGGAAGGAGGGTCTTCCTTAACTTTTGTAGAGGCTTCTTCTCCTGATTTAGGTGTTGAACCAGATGTACCAAGCATACCATAATTCTCAGTTGTGCTTTGGATTGTATTTACAGTTTCCTTCTTCATCTTCTTAATCTGCCTCTTTTCTTTGGTCATTAAAATATTGAATCTCTTCTTCATCCGAAACATAGTAGAACAAACCTTCTTCAAGGTTTCCAGATCACCCGGAGTTAGAGAGGATCCAATTTCCTTATATGCCTTAGTGCTTATTTTCTCTTCCATTTCAACGGCCTCTGATCACATCCTTAGTTATCAAATGGGGTTTTTCAGTCCGCAAGAGTTGATCATGCATTCTGCTAAGGACTGTTTTAACATACTGATCATCCACAATGGAACATAAATTAGGGAAGTTGTTCCATCGGTCCAACTTCTTTGCCACAATATTTGAATACTCAGGTTTCACCATGAAGCTATCTCTAGTGAGTTCATTCAACCATATGTCAATAAATTTACTATGGTTAAATTCCTTAGTCTTAACCCTAATGTACATTTTGGTATCCTCTGTAGGCATGACGCCATGAGGAATCAAAGAGAAGGCGCCCATAGGGTCATCTTCAAAAACCTTCATTGAATATTTTCTATAGGAGGGTCTGAGTCTTTCTGATGCTTTCACGACTATAGGAGTTTCCATTTTTAACACATCAAGCTCTAATAGATTCAGAAAGAGAATTTGCACAAGCTCACAAAAAAAATAATGTAAAATACCTTTTTCCTTCGCAAATGACCAAAGCTATGGTTTGCACAACTCACACTTTAAATTTACTCAAGAACGCTCCAAATCACTCTTCACTTCCTTCGAATGCACAAGTGATTAAAATTCCTTTACAATTTCTCTTTATAAATCAATGTGATTCCCTAATTCATATTAAATGCAGTGGAATTCAAAAATCTAGCAAAAGCCCCTCGATTGCACTGAAAAACCCTAATATGCTCCGCAAGTGAGCATACATGCACTTTTTCTTCCGGTTTCTTTTGCAAAACCTCTACCTATTCATTCCTTACAACATCTCTCCGTGCCAACATCAGACATGCCATATTTCCAGAGGGTTGGACATTTTTTTGATAAAGCTCCCCCTAAGACCATGCTAGGTCTAATTCTCAGAGGAATTGTCTGCACCGGATGAGGGCACAAACACATATGAAGATTTTGGCTCTTCTTTCTCTTCCCAAATCTTGTTCATTTCTTGATTAACCTCCTCTTTTTCAATCTTTTTCATAGGTTCATTCTTCTTTACCAGAGCAGATTGTTTTCCCATTTTACTTCTTCATACCCTTGAAATATGTCCCAGTTTGTTGCAATTATAATAGACAACATTTCTTTGATTTATTTGAATTCCATTAATCCTTGATCTATACTGGTTTTCTTTATGCCCAAACTTATTGTGCAAGTATAGCACTAACCAATAAAGGATTGATTCACTCTACCTCCATTATACTAGTTCATCATTTGGGTTTTGCATTTACTAGCTCTATGTCCAATCTTATTACAAGCATAACATTGTCCATAGAAGGAACCAGAAAACTGATTCATCCTACTTATGCATTTAGTTGCCTTATGACCAAATTTATTCCATGAAAAATAAATACCATTGAAAGATGGACACCTTTGAGCATTTGGTTGTTTGATAGGTGGTCTTTTTCTTGGATTTCTTGTCTATTTTCTTTTATCTTGAGTCTTTTGATTGTTCACAACTTTTAATCTTTCACCTGCTTCTAATCCCAATCCACCTTTGTCTTTAGAAGGTTTTTGTCCTGCAATTAATTCATCAAGCTTGATGGAGCTTATCTTGAAACTATCCTCACAAATTTTTTCTTTTTCTAGTTCTTCTCTCAGGTTCACCACTTCTTGTTCAAGCCTAGAACAATCATTAGACTTTCTTTGAACTATTGCATTAAAGCACTCTTCAATTCTCTTATTTTCCTCCACTTGCACCTTTAGTTTGGTAACATCTTCATTTGCTTGTTTCAATTGCTCACTAACTTCTCTATGTCTCTCTTTGAATTTCTTTAATTTCTCTTTCAACTTTCAGACGCATTCATTTGCTTCATCAAGATTTTCTTTTAGATCTCTATTTTCATTTTTAGCTTTCTCAAGGTCATCAAGGGTTGTCTGGAGTTCTACTTTATCATCCATTTGTTCAATCTTCAAGATCTCCCTCAAGTTGTTAGGCTTCTCCAGAGGAACCAAGCTCTGATACCAATTGTTGAATATCCAAGACACTGAGATAAGATAAGTAGAAGCATTAACAGAACATGGAAACACATCACATGCACACCAGGATTTTTACGTGGAAAACCTAGAATGGGAAAAACCACGGTGAGTGTTAACTCACAATATAGTATAACCGGTTATAAGATATTACAAAAGGGTGGCTCATAACTAGGACTCACTATCCAAAAGAGAGGCTCACTACCTACAAAGATATAGTAACAAAATGGCTTACAACCAAAGAATGAACTGATGAAGATACACCTCACAAGTGTAGATTCAGTTCCTTTAAAGCTCAAGAAATTCACATGCCAATAGATCAATATTCTATCTTTTTGCATCCACACTCAATCCACCAACTCTCACATACTCAACATTCATGCTTCAATCTCCAAAATATCATGTATATATATGTGACTTGTCCACAAGTATCAATTGGTTGGCTCCAAGTAAATACAAAAACTTCTCAAAAAATAATTCAAGCATGTAGCATGCTCCATCATGTCGACATGGATCGCTCAAAAAAAAAAATCTATTATAGCTTCAACCACTTATTAGGTCGACCAGAGATAGATCTAATAACAAAAAAATGTAAACAACAAGATGATCCCAACTTTGCATACAAGCACCTGTATGCATGAGATTCTGTCCATGCATGCTTTCATCAACCAAAAATAATTTCCCAAAACTATGAGCAACGATGATCACCGAAGGGGAAATATAGACCAAAATATCGGAGGACACTTCTGCATTACCGATTCAAAATACCGGATCAACTTTGACTTTGAACTTGCAGGTCATATATCATGGTGACATCAATGCCAATACAAAGCTAAATTAAGAGATGTGTTCTTCTTCATTCTTCCAATAGTTTCTAATGTGGCCTTTCTAGCTCTAATAGGTAAAGTGATCACACTAAGTGGTTGTTTTCCTACATTGTCGAATCCCTTAATAGATAAAGAATTAGGTTGAATTTTTGATTTATCCATGCAAAGCCTATCCAAAAGGGTTACACTACACACATTAAGGGATGAGCCATTGTTAACAAGTGTTCTTTTTATTCCCCACCCATCATAGGTGGCTATTATCATGAAGGCATCATTCTGTTTTTGCACTTCCAAAGGAGGTAGCTCACTTTGGTGGAAAACAATGTCAGCATTTATTCCTTGAATCATGGTTTCTATGTCATTCGATTGTGCATTAGAAGGGATAGGAACTTGTTGTAAAGTACTTTGAATCATGTTTTGATAATGAGGGGAGGCTTGAATAAGATCCCATAAGAATATCTTAGTAGGAGTATTCTTAAGTTGTTCAACAAGATCATACTCCTTTCCACTTTGTAGAGGCAAACGAGGAGGACTAGACAAGATAGGGTTAGGCAATGAGAGGGATGTTGAAGGTGTTTATCTTGGTTGTAGATTGTTTCTAGTGTTATATGTATGAGAAATGATATTATAATTCGATTATTGTGAAACATTATGCTTGGGTGGGTAAAGGATAAGTTTGGGTTTGTTTTGAGTTTGAGGTTTGTGTGAAGCTGGGTAAAGAATTAGAGGATTCTTAGGATGTCCCACAAGGTATGTAGGAGGTCCAAGAGTCAAAGGGGATCTAACAGACACTTGTGCATTCAATACCTCAGCGGCTTCAGTTTGATGTCTTTCTAATGAAGGGGAGTCTAGTGTCATCTTTTCACCATTATCTAAGGAAGTCACAATGTTCTCATTTTAGTGCACCATAATATTCTCCCTAGGAGGATATTTTTTAGAAGAACTAAAAACTATATGTTCATGACATTCAAAGGTTGGTTCTTCTAAAATGACTTCATTGCAAGTAAGGGAGTTATCATTGGTTAGATTGCCTTACTTATCAATGATGGCATTTTATTTTTTGATAATATTTTTCCTAGGGGAAGAGAGGAAACTAAGATTCTCATGACTTTAATTGATTGAATTTTCTAACATCAAAAGTATCTTCTTCACAACTAGGAGAGATACTAGGGGGTGATCCCACAAAGCTGGTTTACAATTTCTGGGAGATTCTGATTTTTGCTTAAATCACATATTTTTAGAAAATATAATGATTTAAACCTTAAAAAGTTCCATTTTAAGGATTTCAATTGAAGAGGGTTTGATCAAACCACCTTAGATCAAACCCCCTTGGATAGAACCCCGCTAATTTAAAACCATACCTACAACGGAGTCTCCTTTACACCTATCAAAATGTTGATAAAAAAACACTTTTGATTTAACTTTTGGGGGATCAAATGAATTCATTTAAAATTTATTTTTAATCATCATGGTATTCCTCGGAATGAACTATCCAATGAATATAATTTTAATATGTTTTGGTTTTATTATGTACATGCATTTTTTTAGTTTTGTTAAACATAGGTTTTCACCGAAAATCAAGCTCTTTGTTCTGGACATGTGAAAAAATAGAATATTATCAAAATAAATTTTTATAAAATATGTTCAGGCTAGGTATTGATGTCCTTGATCCATTAAAAAAATAAAATTCTAATTTTGATACATAGAGAAAAATTTATGTTGTATATAGTCTACCTATGTTTTAATTGTAATTGGTTTGACTTCGAAACTTGATTAAGGAAAAAATATTTAATAAAACAATATGAAACCAAATGAAAGTGCTAGATATCATAGTTACAAATCTAAATTCAAAAAAATTAGAATTTTATCCTTCAAACAATAAAAACTATGTTGTATACGGTGAACATCACTCCTTAAAAATGTAGTTTTTAAAAAAAAGCTAGTTTTCGAACGAGATGGAAAAAGAAGTGCAATATGATTCTAAATTTTTTGAAAAAAATATATTTAGAATCTATAGAAAAAACGTCACAAATTACTAGTTTGGATCATCTTTAAATTCCTCATGGTTTAGCCGCTATAGGAGCTCGAAAGTGAAGATTTAGTTAAAAAATATCAGTCCAGTGTCCAATTTGCCCAAAATTGTAAACCAGTATTGTGGGATCACCCTAAGAGAAGAACAAATGTGATTGTCAAGATTGTCCATAATTTATTTCCTTTGTCCCATAATGTCTTCCAAAATAGGATAGGTAGGGGAAGAAACATAAAGAGGGTTGTCATAGATCTTAAATGTTTGGTCATCTAGCACCAACAACTCCTATTCATTTACTACATTCTCTTTCATATCGTCAAAAGAGGGGAAGATGTTAGGGGATGAGTGTAGACTAATTGAAGTGGTTTTTAGGTAGGTTTCAATGTTCTCTTGTTGTGTTATGTGGTAATCATGATTACCTATGGTTTTGTCCTCTTGTTCAACAATGTCTTGCCCAATAAGAGAGGTAGGAGGAGAAAAACAACTAGGACTCTCAAAACTCTCATTGATTGGTTCTTCTAACACCGAAATATCTTCTTCAAAAATAGGATATATATTGAAAGAAGAATGAATATGATTGTTATGATTACCCAAGGTTGTATTCTCTTTCGATAGACCACCCTCACTTAAATAAATAGAAGGGATACTAGGAGAGGGATCAATGACGAACAAAAAGAGAGGGGAGAGGACTTCATATTCATATGCACTTAACAAAAATTTCTTACAACACTCAACAAGATCTGAAAATAGAACATGAAATATAATAACCATGTAGATGTTTGTAATGAAAATATGATGTAGGGTAAAATCACAAAGTTGTGTCACACTTTCAACCAACTTATCGACACAACCGAATTTAAGTATTTCTAACTAAAAATCAATTTTGGTCAAACATATGATCTAGTAAGATTCATTCTAGCTAAATTAGATACTTCCACAACTTTTTCAACTAAAATTGTTGGCTAAAAATATTCGGAGCACCACTTTGAGTCCAATTTACAAAAAAAAATAAAATTAAAAAATATATTAAAATACCCTTAAACATAGATCCATAAGTGTAGTTTTCAAAAATATATTTATTTTAATAGTTTAATTATTATTTCTTATTTATTTTTTATTTTTACTAAAATTAGTTTATCAACACAAAACATTAGGTTGATTATCATGCAAAGGAAAAATACTAAAACTTATTAAAATATTTGAAAAAATATGTTGCATTAGATAAAAGAATCTATTTCAAGATGGTATTTTTTTTTCCATTTAAAATAAATATTTAATATGAAAGTTGATGTCTGATGGAAAAAAATATATCCATGCACTAAAGTTTCAAGTTATAAATACAAACAAAAAATTTGGAAGAAAAATAAAAATTTACTATAAAAAGTTTAACGTCTTATGCAACTTCATTTTTCATCATTTTATCAACAACTAAATTATAGTGTTAATTTATTAAAAACTAGTTTAACATATATTTTTAATTTTTTTTTTTTAAATATAAACATAAAATACACTAAAAAATACATATTTTACTAGTTTACATCATTTCAAATTGAAAACATATATGCCACTTTTTAGTGATTCAAGTTTAGAATTTGGATCAGTGTTGGCCATCTCCTTTATAAAGTGTGACATAGCTTTGTGCTTTTACCCTGTAATGATTGTCCTACAAACTTGAAATGCAACAATGATAGATGAAACATGCAAAAGGAGAATGCAATTTTTAGATTTAGAACATGATAATTGATTAATTATGCTATGTAACAATTTGAAAATGAAATGTAAATTCCATTTGAAATTAAACAATGCATGAAATAAAATGAATTGAACTAGATCTAATGAAATGCATGTAACAAAAACTCAACCAACTTAAACAAATAGCTAATGACAACAAACAAAAGTACAATTTAATGATGTTTCAATGTTGTAAAAGATAATTTCAAGTATGATCTGGGACTAATTCGCCCAAAGGGGTGTATGAGTCCTAGTCAGGGTTTTGGGAAGGCTCAAATGCTTAAAAATGCACAACACAAAATTCCCATAAAGTAGGCAAAACAACTTGTACTGGGACTAAATCGCCCAGAGGGGCATATAAGTCCCAGATTAAAGTTTTTGCACCAATTTCAACAAATTCGGAGTTGTTTCTAAGTTTTCTAACTTGTATATAGTGTTGACTATTTGCAATTGCAGAAATTCAATGAAATTGAATGATCTAAGATGCAAAATAAATGCATCCTATATGCACTTTCATTAATGCAAGATTTAGAAACCCTAGATGCAAATTAACTAATGCAAAGTCAGTGCAAGCTAGATCTAGGATTATGATGCACTCCAAATAAGAAAAGAAGGTGTTCTAAAGGCTAGGTTCACCAAAATGAAAGGTAAAAAATAGTATGCTCCTATGTTTAGGGTATATGATGATAATTTTCTTCATGTTTCATTCAAGGAAACCTTACAAATCTCAATACAAGGATGGAATGAGGGAAAGAGATTTGCTAAAGGTTGTCTTAGGGTGTGATAAAAGACTAAAAGGGGGTTCGCTACCAAGCTAGGGCTTGGAAATATAAGAAATGAAATTATCATGCAAACTTGACTAAATAACCTAGGAAATGAAATTGCAATACACAACAACAAACTGAGAAAGCGTAGAGGTGCACCTGGAAGAAAGATGTGATCAAAACAAGCTCTAAACCTTGAATTATGATGTTTGATGCTCATTGGGACTCATATGCCAGTCTGGGTAATTTAGTACCAGTATAGGGTTTCTGGGTAGGGTCTGGAACCTTCTTATGACTATTCTGGATTTGCTGAAGACTGGCAAAAAAATCAGTACTAGGACTCATACGCCTAGATTGTTGCAAAGTGTCTCGTTTTGTCGTGAGGTGTCATAGGAGAAAGTTTTTGAAGCGAAACTTTGTGAGCCTTTGAAGATGGATTAGATAAGCACTTTCCAACTAGTTTCATGCAAATAGGTTGGATATTTTTCTCTAGATTTGAGTTTCTATGAGCTTTGACAACTTTTCATGAATACTTTTGCAACTTTTATAACTTTATCATTTTGGTACTTTAAGGGCTTCAAATCCACTTTTTCTTCAACCTATAAACTTGCAATCACACAAAGAGAGAAAAAATGTTGTTTTGAATATAGGAAATAGGGGTTTGCCTTGGTCAAACCCTGCTTAGGTAATTAAACCTTATGATGAATCAATGAAACATGAAACATGAAACATGAACAATGATTCCTTGAATGATGTCTTGTAATATAAATCAACAATCTAACATGAAGTTGCCATATAGAATATAGAATATAGACCTTGATCTTGAATTGGATATGAGACTATGCTTGACTTTGATCTTGGATACTACATCACAACATTAGCTCAACAACATACTTGATGCCTTTTTCCTTTGACACAATGATGGATCTTGAATTGTTGCAACAAATGATGAAGAAATCTGCCCTTGAATGTCTTAGAAATGCTCGTGAATACTCTATGGTGCTCTTTTGAACTCTTAGGATGCTTGCATATGATTTCTTAGGTGAAATAATGATTTGAAACCTGTTTATATAGGCATTCCATCTAACTTACCGTTTATTAGATCCCAAATACTGACATTCATAAAATTTGAATTCAAAACCCTGATTTCTTGCTCAAAACCCTAAAAAGGGGCCAAATGGGACTCATACACCACTTGTGGCATATAGGTCCCATCTGGGTGGGACTCATATGCCCAAGGTGGCGTATGGGTCCCACTAGGCATTTTTGGATAGAGGAAATGTTGGGGAGTGGAGATATCAAGCATATTTGTTGATTATGTCAGGATCTCAGTTGAAATAAGCCCTGAGATGCAGGGTATGTGCAGGATCATGATGGGCCAAAAAGTGGCGATATGTAAGTGATATGATGGCCCATGTGGCTGATGACTTTTTTTTTACCCAAAATTGATGAAATGAAAAGGAATTTTAAAGGAGATTCTTAGCTTTCCACCAATATAAATTATGTTTCAATTTGAATTTAATAAATAATTATTATTCATTTTCTCTTTGAATTACGACTAACGTCCTGATTGATAGGTTGATTGAAAAACATCTATACCTTTGAAAGGGTATCACATTTTTTGAATCCAAAACATGTGTCACATTCTATGCTTCACATACTATAGGATTAAAAAAAAAAAGAATTGAATTTCATGAATTTCTGACCAAGTTAAGGTGGTCAGATGTACGAGTTTTTATATTTTTTAAAAGTTGTAATAAAAAAATCATAATTAATTATTTACTTGGAAAATAATTATAAAGGAATACGCATCACATCGAGAAATGAGTCTTCTACCTATATCTAAAATATTATAAAAAATAATTATCATTTTATTGTGGTTAGGGTGGTTAGACAAACACCTACTTCTTATTTTTTTCCTGAAATTTAAGTACTACTGCATTGAAATTTCAATTTTTCACCAAATAGATTTTTTTAAAATAAAAATAAACCTAGTAGTTTAGAAACTAAATTCAATTTGCAACAGATTCTATTGTTACATATTTTTGAAATAATATAGTTAACTTATTCAAATTTTTACGTCAAGTTTCCTAACTCTGATTTTTCTGAATTTTATTGCCACTTAAGGGCCTATTTTTTCCATGATGATCCTGCACATGCCCTACATAATAATGGGTTTTAGGAGCCTATTAATGATGGTATGAAGGTCATAAATTCAATACCTGACCCAAAACTTAATGTGAATGTGTAAATAAATAAACTTTACAATATTAAATTAAGGAAAAATTAGGTCGATTTAGCTTAAAAGGGCCCTAAGTCTAATGTGAATGCGTAAAACAAATTATAACACTAGATCAAGGTGAAATTAGGTTCATTTAAATGTTAACCATTCCCAAATTAAGTGTGAAATTGTACCATCTCCAAGAGTGTACAATTTTCTACACTATAGCAATGAACAACTGAATTAACCTAGGAGAAATAAATGATGTTAAATCTAGATTGAACCAATGATATTACTAATGTGTTTTGTGTTCCCTAAGGTGGATGTTAGTCATAGGATGGACTAGGATAGTCAATATCTTTTGAGTGACTACATAGAATGGATGGAAGATCAAAATCAAGTGTACATGAAGCTAACCCTAGCCAATATAAAGGTGAATTTGGTTGAAATGTTTGTGTTAAGAACTGGAACACCTTTCCACAAGCCTTGTGAATGGACCTTATGTATTGATCTACTTAACGCTTTAGCCATTAGAATAAATAGAATGGATGATAGAGGGTCATCTTGTCTCACTCCTTAGATGGAACTAAAAAAACCCACTCGAATCCCATTTATAATAACAAAAAATTTACCCCTGGAAAACTTGAAAGAATCCACTTGCACAATTTTGAGCTGAAGCCAAATTTTTACAATAGTTGAATCAAAAAACCCCAATCCACTTTATCATATGCTTTCATCATATCCAATTTAATGACATGAAAGAAGGCATTTTGATAACTTTTATGGAATGCAAAACTTCATGAGCTACTAAAGCCCCTTCTGAAGTTTCCCTTCCCGACACTAAACCTCCTTTTTCTTGTGAAATATCCTTTGTAATGAGAGGTTGGAGTATGAGATATATTGCCTTAGTGAAAATCTTGTAGACCGTATTACATAAAAAGAATTGGTCTAAAATCTACAAAATTTTTAGGATCCTTCACTTTTAGAATTATTGCAATATGCGTTGTATTAAATTGCTTTAACATTGTCCCTTTTTTCCTTGATTCTTCTAGAGCAAGAAAAATATCTAAACCAATAAAATCCAAACATTTTTGGAAGAACAATGTCGTAAAACCATTAGTTCCAGGTGCCTTATCAGGAGATAAAGAGAATACCACCTTTCTTACCTCATCAAGAGTGAAAGGCCTTAAAAGATAATCATTATCCTCTTTTAGAATCAGAGTAGGACTATTTGCTAAAAGATCCTCTTCATCATTTGCAACAGTTAAAGATTTGTTTTCTAGAGTAGATAATAGATTTTTGAAAAACTTGACACCTTCCTCTTGAATTTCTTCTTCTTTGGTTAAAACTAGTCTTGTAGAAATATCTTGAATTGTGAAAAATGTATTAAGAGACTTTTTAATCTATGTTGAAGCATGAAAATATTTTATGTTTTTGTCCTCTTATTTTAGCCATAACTCCTTGGGTGAAGCCACAATGGTGGTTTACAATTCCAGTGAGGAAGGAAAACTCACAAAAAATGACCCCAAGCCAAAAAATGTGATTTTGGGGGTTCGTATGTAAATCTGCTACTTCGAGTGAACCCATTTGAATCTTGCATGCCAAAAAAACCAAAAAAAATGCATTAGGAAGGGTGGTTTGCTCGAACCCCCCTTATCCCTCATTCTCCCCCAGAAACACAAAAAAACCCAATTTTTTTCACTTTGGAGCCCAGTTTGAACATGAAAATGGTGGAGACTTCACAAACCCAATTGGAATCAGGTAGTCCTCAGAACGAGCTATCCAACGAATATGTTTTTCTTAGTTTTATTAAACATAGGTTTTTCACCGAAAATGAAGGTCTTTGTTCTGCAGATGTGGAAAAATAGCAAATTATCAATTTTCTTTTTTTAAATATGAGTGCACTAGATATTGAAGTCCTTGATCCAACAAAAAAAGAAAATTGAATTTCGATATATACAAAAAAAGTTACGCGTTATACGGTCGCGCTATGTTTGAATTGTAATTGGTTTGACTTTGAAACTTGATTAAAGAAAAACTATTCAATAAAAAACTATCTAACCAAGTGGAAGCACTAGATATCAGAGTTACAAATATAAATTTGAAAGAATTAGAATTTTATCCTTCATGGATAAAAGTTATGCATTATACGGTGTGCACCACTTTTTAAAAATGCTATTTTTTGAAAAAAAAACTAGTTTTCGAGGGAGATGGAAAAAATAGTGCAATTTAATTCCAAAAATTTTGAAAAAAATATTTTTAGAACCTACAGACAAAATGTGATGAAACTCTAGTTTTCATCATCTTCAAATTCCTCATGGTTTAGCCGCTATAGGTGCCCGAAAGTGAAGATTTAGTTAATTTTTTTTATCTCAATGTCTAGTTTGGCTAAAATTGTATACCACTATTGTGGGATCACCCCCCTTGAATTCTGCTACCAATAGACTTCCTCTCTTGCCACAAGCTCTGCCCACTCTAATTGTAACTTCTTTTGTTGCTAAAAAGTTATAGCGTCCAATCCTTGCACTATGATTTTTTCATTAATTTGAGAAAGCTCTTTGAAATTTTTTTCTTTCTGCTAAAAGATATTCTTAAACACACTCACATTCCAGTTTTTAATTTGATTTTTGATGTGAATCATCTTCATACATAGTTGAAACTTTCTAGAATCTCTAACAATAGGACTGCTAGCCCACCATTGTCGTAACAAAGGGAGAAAGTGAGTATGCCTAAACCATATTTTCTCAAATTTGAAGGAAGATTTGGGCTTTAGGATTGATTTTTTCACATAAATATTCAAAGATATAGCAAAGTGATTAGAACCTGAGAAAGGTAAGATTTTTAAAGACATAACCTTCTTCCCTACAAGCCTGTTTGATGAAACTTAAAACCTGTCCAACCTCTTTGCAATTTGTAAGAAATCTTTTCTTCTATTTGTCCAAGTAAAATTACCTTTCTTTGGTAAAATATCCAGTAGAGCATTATCATTAATGAACAATGCAAAGTCTTCCATTAAGCTTGGAGGTGGAAATATTCCACCTTTCTTTTCATGTAGGCCTGTAATAGCATTAAAATATCTAACTAATACTACTTTATCATCCCTTCGTTCATCAAAGGTATTTGAAAAAATATCTCAAACTAATTTCTTCTCCCCTATAGCAGTTGGGGCATAAACATTTAGCAGGCAAAATTTCGAATCCAAATGTAAATTTTTAATAATTGCCAATTTATTTCATTCTTAATTGGCTCTACCACAACTGTTTTAGAATCCCAAAGAGCAACAAGACCACCTAATGTGCAATGTTTAGGAGAATGAACTGACTTCCACTTTTTCTATTTTTGAATTGAAGAATCGAAAACATTGTTTGACATTTTGGTTTCTTGCATCAATATGACATCTACTCTACAAGCATCCAGTTGTTGCTTGACTTGAGCTCTTTTGTTAGAGGCACTAATGTCCATGACATTCCACGATATTATCTTTATTGGTAGCGAGGAGAGCAACATGCTCTCCTTAGACATTTATTTGCAGACATCAATAATTTTCTATCCAAAGTTGTTTGAACCCCTGCTGCTATTTCTTCTTTCAGCTTAGTGATATGTGAGTTTCTGCCTCTCTTACCTGGGGATTTTATTGAACATTGCAGAGTGATTACTAGGAGACTATGAAATAGACAAGGTTTGAGAGTAATCAAAATCCATTAACTCACTATCCCCTGATACCACCAACTTTGCATCATCTTTAGTTACATGCACTGTATTATCCTCCTTTGTATCCTGATGTTCCATAGCTTTAGAGCTTTCACTAGTAAATGATGTTTTAGACGGATCTTTGCATTCAATAAACTTGTCCATAACCATACTATTGGGTAACGTATTTACAAACTCTTCCTCTTCCCTTGCAACTACTTCAGAAATCTGACCAATGAGTTTACTAGCTTCAAAAAGCAATATTTTATCAGCTAAGGCTTCAAAATTGGCTTGCTCAATCAAATTTATGAAGGATTCGGTATCTAGATGTTCATAATGAGAGAAAGAGAGCAGATCATCTTCTATTTGCATATCTTGAAGAAAATATTTGCTTTCTACCTCATCTTGATCACTAATCTATTTCTATTTACCAGAACCAAAATCATAAATCAAAGCCTTAGCAATTCCATCAATTTGTTGCTCAGACATTCGAGGAAGAGATATATTGTACCAAAAGATTGTTTGATATTTCTTCCATCCATTAGAAATAGAAACACTTAAACATTTTAAACCCTTGATCTCATCTTTCAATAACTGTTTATCCAACTTAACACTAGCCCAACTTGTTTCACCTCTCACCAACTGTTCAACCAACTTATCACTAGCTTAGCTTGTTTCACCTCTCACCAACTGTTTATCCATTTTATCACTTTCTCTAACATCCGATATCATGGACAAAGTTAAAGTTGTTCTACCTCTTATTTTAGAGATCCCATTATCAATAGATTGGATGAGAGAGGTGTTTGCAATGGAAAGTTCTAATTTTTTAACTTTGACTTTCGTGGACATTGGTGGAAACTCCTCTTTAACTATTTGTGCTTTAAAACTTCCCAATTCTCGACATGTTGTTTTAGTGTGATCCAGAGAATGACATATGTTACATGCATTTTTTAGAGTTTTGACCATAATATCCTGAACCTATTTTTCATACTTAGAATTTATATGGATTTGGCTTGGAAAGGGCTTTGAAGCATCCAGTAACACACAAAACCTAATTGGCTTTATTGGATTTTTGAAGAATGCTAAATCATGCTTAAGGAAAATGCCTATATGGTTTGCCAAATTTTCAATTAACTTAAGCTCCCTATATTCCAGGGCTAAAGAATGCATCTGTATCCAAGATGGAACAAATTTTGGTACAAACTATTCATATTTGAAATTCGGTTCTATAGTTGCATAGACAGACTGGAGCCTTCAAAAACCCAAGACTTTAATTTGAAAATTTGATCTCTATGTGACTTTGTATCAAAAAGTACAACAAAGACACCTTTATAATGATCTAGATAAAAAAAAATGCAAAGCTCCTTCCCATTCTTTAAATAAAAGATCTTTTAGTATATGTAAATCTAAAGTGAGATTCCAGAACATACATATGAGTGCTCATTGTTGAAGATCTTGAACTTGTGGTTGAAAGAGATCTTTAGATAGGGTAATATGGACAATACCCTTTTGTTGTGCATCCCTTGTATTGATCTTACTTTGCTACTGCAAAAACTTTTTGCAAAGGGGTTTCATTTTTCTTGAAATCCTTACACCTCCATTGCAGTGAAGCTTTTTTATTGCTTCGTCCTCTATTCCTATTTCCCTTCTTCTTGCCAATCCTTTTATTACCCTTTGGCTGGTAAGTGATCTTTGAAGTTCCTGCATGATAGTCTTGCTTTTTAGCCTCTTGCTTCACACGTTCTTCATTTTTCTTTGGAGTATTGTGTATCTTCCCCTTTGATTCTAGAAAACTGTCTTGAACACTTGGATTTCTCTAAAAAAAATTCCTTTCATAATTCCTTTTACTTTGATCTTCACCATTCCTATTGCCATTGTGCCTTTCACTCATTGCCTTTTGGTATTCTCCTTGTTTGGCATAAAAATTCTTCTTAGCTTGCAAATGTATGTGTTGATGTTGTGGGTTGAAGGGGACACCTCTTTGTTGGGGCTCATGGTATGCAAAGGATCTGCCTTGAAAAAAACCTTCTGATTTTGTTAAAATCCTATCCAATGACAGATTTGCATATTTCCTTGACCGAATATCAGGTTCACTTTCTTTGTATAGCCGATCCAAAAGCACTAAATTAACTTCATATTGTTTCTGTTTGAAATCTTCATCTTTTGTATGAACGGATCTATCATCTTCACAGATGTCAAGGATTTCCTGCTTGCCTCTAACCAGTCGCCTGTGAGTGCGAAAAGGGACCCAATTTGGTTTGGTAAATCTATGCCTTACAACATATGTTCCATGCCTTGCATGTTGCCAGATCGGATTACCAATGGGTCCACGATGGTAGGGAACTTGTTTGCCATAAACTTGGGGGCCACAAGGAGGAGGAATCTTGTCATTTCTGAGATGTGACTGTTGCTCTGCCATTTTCTTCATCCGCTATGATGTCTGCCACTATTAAATTTGTATGTGTTATTGTTTTTTTGTAACCTTATTTACACTTCAATAATACCAAAAACATAAGGATTCAATTTTTTGTGATCATAGGAGTTATAACTATTTAAAAATTATTTTGTTTACTTGATAATAAATAATTAAATAAAGTAAATCATTTTAAATAATTAAAAAGTAAAATAAAAATATTTTTAAATAAACATAAAAAGAAATTAAATTAAAATAAAACACATCTATCTTTAATAAATAAAATAAATCAATTAAAATCTATCTTTAATAAATAAAATAACTCAAAATTGATTTTTTATTAATTAACATAACATATTATAACAATTAAAAAATTAAAATTATTATAACATTTCAAAATAAACTAAACTTTATTATTACAATATTCCAAATAAATAAATAAAATAATATAAATAAACATAAAAAAAATTTAAATTAAAATAAAACACATCTATCTTTAATAAATAAAATAACTCAAAATTGATTTTTTATTAATTAACATAATATGTTATAACATTTAAAAAATCAAAATTATTATAACATTTCAAAATAAACTAAACTTTATTATTACAATATTCCAAAGGGTGACGCTTGTGCACATTATTTCATGTTTCCTTCCACACTTGGATAGAGTGGATTTGAAATATTATTCTTTTAAAATCTAGAAAGGTTCTACTGGTGACGCTTGTGCAAATTATTTCATGTTTCCTTCCATACTTGGATAGAGTGGATTTGAAATATTATTCTTTTAAAATCTAGAGTGGATTTGAAATATTTTTCTTTTAAAAAGTCAATGGACCCTTGGTCTATTGGTGAAGTTGAAAAGTTCTAAATGAGCCCACAGGGATCAAGTCTTGTTGAGTGCAAGGCTCTGACACCGAATAAGGGATGAGGCCCGGATCGTGCCCCGGACGAATTTGACGGAATAGATACCCCTCAGTCCTTGGCTCTTAGCCGAAGAGGTTCAGCCCAAAAAGGCTCCTGCTCCCGTATTAAATAGCAAAAAAAATTCAACTCCAACATTTTCAATATTGATGAAAGAATTTCCAGGACAGGACAGTGCCAGGATAACCCATTATAATAAATATTAATAAAAGAATTTCTAGGTCAGTGTCAGGATAACGGCATGATAATTAATAAAAGAATGAACTGCAAAAAGTCGCTCCTCGTGCAGAGAGAGATCAGTTGTGCATGTGAATTTTATTCTTGGTGAGGCCACATCCCATCGCTGCATCAGGCAATTTTCCCACTTTGTCTATTCCCTCTGCAAACATCACTCCCATCCCCATGAAAAAGTGGGCCTCCAAATGGCAGTGGAAAGCCCACACTCCTGGATTATCGGCCTTAAAACGAATGGCTGCCCAACCGTATGGAAACAACGCCACTGTGTTGCGCAGCGGAGGATTGACCATGTTGTAGTTCAGAGGGTCCTTTGACGGGTCGAACACGCCCTCTCCATATCCAAGAATCCAGAAGTCGTGGCCGTGCAGATGCCATGGATGTATCTCTGAATTGTTGACATTGAGAGTATTCGCATTCTGAAGAATCACATCCACAACGGAGTTCAATTCGAAGACGTACACGCCGTTCCCTTCGACAGCGTTGGGATTTGGGGGAGGAATGGCGATGTTGTAGTCACGGGGACTGTACACGTCCGGAGGTGGGGTGGTGTCGTAGGCGCCCTTGATTTTGTATTTCATGGCGGCCAAGTACGGAGTCGGAGGAGGCACCAGCGAAATGTTGTTGATCGCCCACTTTGTGAATCCGTTGATCTTGTTCTGCGTGTTGAGAAGGATCAGCTGCCTGTTGGAATGAAGCGGGGGAAGCTCTTCTTGTCCTTTCAGAGCCACGAATTTCTTAGCCAGAGCTTTGCTGTAGGCGGTGTCATTCCACAGTGGGCTCGTGGGAGATGGCGCGGTGGGGAGCTTGGTTGAGGGATTGGGAAGATAGTTCAGGACAGCCAGTCCAGTGGTCGTGTTGGGCGACCTTCCTCTCACGTTCACACCCGCCCAGTAGTTTTGAGAAGCGTCCTGGTTTGCTGTTATCAGAACGGAATACGATTGGCCAGAGTATACGTCCAGGTTGTCTACTTCCAAGGGCTCTACGTAATGCCCGTCTGCTTCCACAACCGTCATTTTGTGGCCCTGCATAAAGCCAAATGTGAGAAACATGGGAAAGGCTTAACAGCCCCACTTATGTAGGATTAGTTCTTAAAGCCGGGTAATTTAGTGAATAAAGATTTTGGGTTACGCTAACCAACCTGGATCAAGAAGTTGAGGGACGAAAGAGATGCCACGCTTGCAATACGGAGGCGGTATGTGTTCCCAGGTCGTACGGGCAGGACATAAGGCGAGCACTGCGTGCTTGTAGCGTTGCAGGACTTGGTGGTTGCTGAACAGTTGTATTGTCCTCGTCCCTCTATCAGCAGTGACTGGGTAAAGAGCAGCGCCAAAAATTGTCAATATTCAAATGATTATTAAGCACCAATGAAACCTATGTATGATACTATGAAATGATAGCACCTAGTTTTGGATGGGTAGCATTATAATCTTAGACTTTATGTTGTATAATTTCATGTAAATTTATATTATAATATATTTGCATGTAAAAAATATGTTCCGTAAATCAATCCGTAATTTCTTGATATTCAAAAGATTGTTTTTTTAATATTCATATATTTGAAATCAAATTCAACAATTTATTGAAGTTTTAGAGCATACTTAACAATCTATCATAAAAAAATATGATCTAAAACATTGATGTATAGGTATATATTGAGCAGATGGTGGTCAAATGTTGTTTTTAGAGGTGTCTTAGGTGACAAAAAGAAGGCATGGATGAATCAAAATTGTAAGTGGATGAACAAGTTGAACATTCACTTGAACGAGTGTTCTAATAATAGTAAGGAATTAAAGTTGTATGTGGTTGAAAAATTTCGCAAAATTATGTGGACAAAGGCAGTTGGGAGAAAGAAAAAGTATTATGTAGAAGAATTTAATCCCAACTTAAACCATCAACAAAAAGCTTATATAGAGGCAAATATTCCGTGGAGGTCAAAGATTCTCATAGCACAATTGAGGACTAACTCGCATCATCTTTGGTGTGAAACGGGGAGATGGAAAAGGCCAAAAAAAGTTTGGGAAAAGAGGGTTTGTATCTTTGTGCAGCAAGGCAGGTGGAAACAGAAAAACATTTTATCCTAGATTGCAAAGCTTATAGTGACATCAAAGGAAGCTACATAAAGGGGTTAACAGCAAGAAATTTTCAAGATCTATTCAGCATGGAATGGATGGACAGAATGGGAGAGCTCATTATCAAATTAAACGGCAGAAGAATGACACTTCACAATGCTAAAATTGCTGGGGTCACTGTCCCATAGACTTTCTTTTGATCTCGTGAACGTTAAAAATCTTCTATTCTATTTTATACACAATTGAACACTACAGTAAAAAAAATCATACCAACTACGTGCATGATATACCTGAGGTTCCCCAACCCAGACAAAGGGATTGGAAGAGAGACCGACAGCCTGTTCGTAAGTGCTCTTATGCCACCAGTCATTTAAAATGATGCTCAGCTCTCCATGGTAGTCGAAGGGTTCTTTGCCCGCCGCATCCACTATTAGCGACCCATAAAACCCAGCTGACCGTTGTAGGCCATAATGACCATGATAGAAGTAGGTCCCCGGCTGCGTTTCACATATTCATGATCAATATTATAGTTAAGTGAAGCACACGTTTCAATTTTTTACTTAAACAGCACGCTCTGAACTTGCCCGCATTTCATATTGAAAGAGATTCAAACTTACTCTGTCCACAACGAACTTATATACATAGGTTTCGCCTGAGTAGATTGCGCACTGCGACATGGAAGCTGTCCCGTCGTCCCAGGGAGTACCGATCTGCAATGCAAAACACCAAGAGAGTTATTTCTGCAGTAGGTGTGTTAAGACTCATTTTTGTCCTGCAAATGTGTGGATCATTTACCTGTCGAATTCCATGCCAGTGAATAACAACGTTTTCAGTGGGCATCAAGTTTTCTAACTTAACGACAACGGTGTCCCCTTCTCTGGCTCTGATGGTGGGCCCCGGGTATTGTCCATTTATAGAGATGATGTTCGCCTGCACGCAATCAGGAGCCCATGTCTGGTAATTCACTTTCCATTTGTGATAATGCACCTTCGCTTCAGCAACCAAAGATAAGAATGCCAACAACAAAAATATACAGAGAGCTAAAGAAGTTTTGTCAGCCATTGCAAACAATCTAGATGAGCAGTAAGACCAAAATATGAAACCTTATAGATCGATCTACACGCTTTCCTTCTCCAAATAAACCCATTTTGTAGTCGTTTTACTGGTGGAAAACTTCCAGGCTACAACGGGAAGTAGTTATAAAATGAAATTCTATTTTTATAATTTCTTTCAAAGACTCGACTTTTTCTAAGATGACCATTTAAATTTGTATTCAATTTTTCCAAGGCATTAGGTGTAACATTGAATCTAGAAACTAATGCTTCTGCAACTGAGAGCTGTCAATACGCGTAAAGGTCTTATCCTGATAATTATAAAGAAAATTGAATATTATGACCCAAGATGTTTCCATGTCCCATACCTTGTCCATTTCACACAGTAACAATACATTTAATAATGAGAATTAAATATCTTTATGTTCTAAATTCCACTCTGCCCATAAAATTTCCACATAAAAAATTTGTAAGTCAGTTTTGAATGTTAAAATTCTATATTTAAATCAAAACTTTGAATGTTCAGAGTTTCAGTCCCTTTGACACCTTCAAACTTAATATTTTTTCCATTCTGATTTGAAAGTTTCGTGTAAAATAAACAAGAAATTGCATCCTGCTTACCAAAGTTGATTGTTTCCCAGAAAGCAGGTCCAACCGACACTACAGAGAACAAATAAAATAATTCATTATACCAACATTTCATCAAGTCCAACCGACCCTGCAGAATACTTAGTAAAATAGTTCATTATACCAACATTGATTAGAAAAAAGGTATTGCACGTGCTAGAAATGGATTCCTTATAATAATAATAGCTAGTAGGAGCACTTGTAGGTGTATTTGAAAGGTCAATAGTCTCAGTTTTTCTAATGAGAAGATCAAGCACTCTAAATTGATGGGAAATAGAAATAATATGTATTTTAAAAATAATTTACAAGTTTACTTTATCAAAGTTGTTTAGAGTGTGATTTCGATTTAATTTTAATAAAATATTAAAAGTCTTTACATTAAAAAGATTTATTTTTGTTGAGTTTCACTCAACTTCATCATCAAAGCGAAGGCTACTTTACAACATCTTGCATTCAATAAAATATTTGTTCACCTTTACATCATCATACATATTATTGAAGGATATAAAATTTAATATTTAAATTAAAATATATCATGTGGTGTCATTAATCATTGATTATTAGTACTTACCATTCAATCACTAAAATTGATGAAGGTTGAGCATAGATGGATGGTGATGAAACCAAGTGTCGTAGTAGCTAAGTAAGGCCATGGGCCTATTCTCCATAGGATTTTATTCCTTTGCCCTACTAGTGCCATGGTTGGAAAAGGTTGGTGCGGGTGTAAGGGGGTTGGGAGTATCTCCAACCCCCTCACACAAGTAGAAAATTATAACATGATCTTTAAGGGTGGTTTGTATTTTTGAAATCAAACACGTCTTTTCATCAAACCGTAACATGTGGGTTTTGATATGGTGGACGATCTCCCTTCTAAAATTCCAATCTAGATTCACCTCATTTGGCTTCACATGAAAATTTGGAGTACAAATATTTTGCAATCTATAACATATATTATTGGGAAACCATTATACCCTTCTCACTTATGTTGAAAATAAAGGTATCAACTTATGTACACAGTTGTATTGAAACCAATTTAAATAATCCATTGACTATTTCTTTAGAAATTTGATTGGGTAACATGCAATGTGTCCAATAAATAAACTATGAATCTCTTCCTTTTAGATGTCATACTTGTCATGATTATGGGAATTTACAAAGAAACTATCCTAAGAAGGTTCCAAAGATCCCTTAGTCCTCTCTAAAGGTATCTAAAGTCAACACAAAACTAAAAGCCCCAACTCATACAAAAGAACCAAATTCAAATGGACTTATCCTTGTGAAAACTCAAAATAAGGGGAAGAATATGAACTTTCAAAGAAAAGATCCCCCAAGAGGGAAATTTAATAACAAGTTTGACATGTCCTTGAGAATTTTGAAGACTCTAAATTAAACTTGCATGGAAAGATCCATGTTGATTAGGACTTAAATCTTCTTGATTCTAACATCTTACCCAACCTAGCTAAAGTTATTACTTCAATAGGAATACAATATTCTCCAAAGAAGGTATCTCTCCCTTTCCAATTATCTTGAGGGACTTGTTTAAAATCAAGAAGTTGTTAATGTGGATTCTGAATTAGTTTAAGTTTCTCCCTCCTTGATAGTGGATCCTTTGGAAGCCCCTACTAATAGTGTCATTCTAGAGGAACCTCAAGCCTTGGGATTAAAGAATGATGGTAAGAAAAATTTCCTCCTTTATTGGGACTCTGGAAAAAAATCTCAAAAAAGGACTAGAAAATATTTCCAAGTTTGGGTGGAAGAGAGATCAAGAGAAGCTGAAGATGATAGGAAAATATCTAATGAAATATAGTGTCATTTAGAAATTAGGTGATCTCTTTTATACTCCCATAAAATGATTGTGGTTTCTTAGAATATTAAACATTTGAACAAAACCCTTCATCAAAAATCATTTCAAGATATTCTAAAACATCATAAATTCGATATCATGTTCTTCATAAAACATAACCCTTTATGGGAGAAATGGTTTCCCTTTCTTCCAAGATTTTGAGAGGTAACTTTAGTGAACTGCTGTATTAGGGTCCAAGGATTATTTTGTGGATTAACTAGTTTATGTGATCCTTGTAGTTGAACACTCATTCTTGTTGGATAGTAACAAATATTCCTTATCAATGGTGGCTTCTTGCTTTAATTCTAGTACTTCTCTTTTACTCATCAATGTATTTTTTCCTACCAATTTTTAAGTTAAGGTCTTACTTTGGCCCCATATCAAATTTATTTATTCTATGACTCTTTTTCCTTGGACCATAGTATGTGAATTTAATGCTATCCTTAGTATTGATGAGAAACTTTGGGGCTCTAAATATCTAGACACACCCACCATTTACCCTATTTAGAGACAATTCAACTATTCTAGAAATTTTACTTGGAATAACACAACATGCATGTCTGATTTCTTTTAAATATTTTAGGTTTTTATACTCTAGAATTATTGTGTTGGAGATAATTGTGTAACTTCTAAAACTTTGAAGTAGAAGGGATCAAATCATTGGCCTATTGAATTTTCCTCCTATTTATTTTCTCTTTAAAAAATCCTCAAGTTTCAAGTTTAAACTTATGTGGCTCTGGGATCTTGGTACTCATGAGTACATTGTTGCATGGAAGTTGTAGGGAAAGCCTAATGTTGGTACCACTATGTATTATTTCTTTAAAATACTTTGAGCCAAGCTAAAGAAATGGAACAAAAAAATTTGAAAATATTTTCAAGAAAAAGGCATAGGTTCAAGAAAAATTAGATGGTTTCACTTTCCAAATCAAGGAATTTGCAATGATCAAGGATATTATATTTGTAAAATTTGTCTGTTCAAGATAACTTGATGAATGGGAGCTCAAAGAGGGATTTTTGGAAATGAAAATCAAGTATTCATTGGATTTAGGAAGGAAATAAGAACACATATTTTATATATTTTTTCAAAGGAAGGAGTGAAAATGTTATATCATCTCTCTTCTTGACTCGGGTGACCAAGTTTCCTCTTTCCAAGATATCTCTAAGGAGGTTGTTTGACATTTCTCTTCTTTGTTCATAGATAATGGTCATATTTATTTGGAGTAGAAACTTATTTTGGAATGCATTCCCCATTGTTTTATGCTAATATTAGTAATCTACTAATGAAACCAATACTATAGAAGAGCTTGAAATGATTATGTTTTAGATGAAAAAGGAAAACAACTGGATCTTGATGGTTTCCCTATAAATTTTTTTTAGTAATGTTGTGACATTCTAAAACTTTATCCTTTATAGGCAATCTATGAATTTGAGGCTAACAAGTATATTCTTAAAGCAATCAATTTTATCTTTTTGTCCTTGACCCAAGAAAGAGGGTCTAATTCTAGTGTTTGTTTAACCCCATAGCCTATTTCAATGTTACTATATGGTAATCAACAAAATTATTTTGAAGCACTTGAATCAATTGGTGGCTTCTCTTATTTCATCTAAGAAGGATTTATTAAAGGCTATCAAATTCTAGATGGTATTTTTTTTATTGATGATATCCATTGTATGCCAAATTCAAAATAAAAAACTATGTTAATTAAGCTAGACATATCCAAGGCCTATGATAGGGTCAAGTGGTCTTTTCTCAAGAATGTGCTATCAACTTTGGTGTTTTCTCAAGGTGGATTTATTAAGTCATTTTAATTTTCCTTCCCATATTTTTAAATAAAATAGCATATTTGCAACAAAAAAATAATCTTTATTGGATTTGAAACATAAACAACCTTACCTAGCCATTTCCAAACAAAAATAATGAATCATACTCAAATAAAATAAATCAACTAACTAGTTAACGTATGAATTGCACTTAATAAATCAAACTCCAAAAGTAATTTATATTGATAATGTTCATATCTCTACAACCAAAAGACTATTATGATAGTCATTACAATAATAAAAAAAAAACTTACAAATCTACAACAAATGATGCACTCACAATAAACTAAATTGTATTGTAAACTTCAATCTCCAATGTACTCCTCGAGTGAGAATTCCCTCAAGAACTAAAGTGTTTTCTTCCTCTAATCCCAAAAATTAATGGGTTCATATCCATTGATCGTGTAGTCTCCTACGATTTTTCATCCATAAAAGATCACTTGAACACAAAGTGCCTAGAAGATACAATAATATAACATGGATGATCACAATTGAAATGTTTTTCTAGTTTTATATGCTACCTCCCAAAAAGATCAAACTAGTTGGTCTAGAACTAAAATGGAATCAAGGTCCAAATTTGAATTCTACATGCTACATCACAGGTGATCCTTATAGGCTTTATTGACTTTCCTATCAAAGCTTCAAATTTTATCCTTCCTTCTAACTTGGCATGGGTTAGGTGGTAGCTCTAACCCTTGAACCCCATTGTATTGGTGATTCTTTTCTATCCTTTTTCTCTAGCATATGTAGGCAATATCCCTAAACCTTTATCTTGATGTCTCTCTGGTATGTGTTAGGTAGCAACCTTGATCCTTAATCTTTGAAAACACTTTGACATGCATCACGTAGTAACCCCAATCTCCAATATTTGACAACACTTTGGCATGCTTTGAGTAGTAGTTTTTATCCTTAATCTTTGAAAACTCTCTAGTATGCATCAAGAAACAACCTTGTTCCTCGATCTTTGATAGCTCCTAGACACTAGTCAAACAATAACTCCAATTCCCAAAACTCTAATGTCACCATAAGCGAACAATATTTTATTTGGATTTTTAATAAGAGACATGAAAAATCCTCCCTCCCTCATCTTTCGTGTCCTCAAGAAAGGAATATTATAATTCCCAAAAATATCAAGTCCTTACTATATGGCATCCTTAACTAGTAAGATTTTCCACCTAACTTGATAAGTTCCATGATGCTCTTTTTCCTCAAGTTTTTGACCTTGGTATCCATAAATTCTTATGGGATTAGAATCAAATTACCATCACCATCTGAGGGTGGCAACCCATTTGAGGGTGTAATGTATTAATCAAGGAATTTATTTAAACAAGCCACATGCAAAACGTTATAAATCTTATTATTCTATGGAAGCTCCAACTCATATGCCACTTGACCATCCACTTGACAATTATGTATGGTTCATAGTATTGGGGTTTGAGTATTTCAAATCCACTCTTCTTAATATAATTTTGTTAATATGGCTACAATAAATTGGGAAAAACAAGTCTCCCACCTCAAAGGGCATGTTTTTTATTTTTAGATTTGCATGTCTTTTGTTGATTTTGTGCTTGCTACAAGTTATATTTTAGTGCCCTCAATATCTCTTGACTATGATCCATCAAGTCACCTAGTTTTGGTACTCTACTATTTGAAAGCAATAGATTAGTGAAACATAGCGCATCATAACCATATAGATCTATGAAAGGTGTCATCCCAATTGATATGTGGTGTGAGGTATTGTAGCAATATTCACGCAACCACTTGATCTATATGGTTTTTTAGTCTAAAACATAGTTTCTTAAGTACCCCTCAATACACTTATTCACTATTTATATTTGTTCATAAATTTGGGGATGGTAGCTAGTAATTTTGTGTGAGTTATGTACCTATCAAGTGAAATAATTCTTGCCAAAAAGAACTAAGAAATTTTTTGTCCTTAGGAAAGCTAGATAATTTGAGTATCTCCTTGAAGAATATGCCTACTACTTGAGGTGTCTTGAAATATGAAGAAATAGCAATAAAATGTGAATAATTTGTCAACCTATCAACCAAAACATAAATACAATCTCTACCTTGTACCTTGGTTGAAATTGTGATGAAGTCCATGGGTAAACTCTCTCATGTTTTTTTCAAGAATTGGTAGTGGTTGAAGTAGGCCTGCTAGGAAAAAAATTTCTCCCTCGTTTTGTTGACAAGTCATGCATTTTGTAATGTTCTTATAGAAATCCTCCTTTAAAACCTTCTAAGAAACCTCTTAAAAAATATTTTTGTATGTTATAATACCCTTGATGTTCCATTTTTGGAGCATCATGCAAGGATTTCAAAATCTTCTCCTTGATCTTAGACTCAAGCACCAAAAATAGTTTTTTTGTAGAGGATCACCCCTTCCATCGCAATATACTTGTCATATTTCACAACCTCATCGAGGATGTTAGCAACAAATTTATTCTTCACATAGTAAATGATAATGGAAAACTTCTAGTTAGTAGAAAGGATAAATAATGAGCATAGAGTAGGCCTCCTAGAAAGTACATTAGCTATCATATATCTCTTTCCCTTCATGCACTTGTTGCAAGGTGTGTGCCCTTGGTCTTCTTATTATATGCAGCGCATCGCCCGGGTTCGTGACATGGCTTAACCACCTCTTGTGGATTCATTAACTCTAGTGGTTGTATTAGGCATTAACAAGTTGATATTTTGGTGGAATGAAAACCATCTTTACAATAATTGGTAGTAGGGCCTAGGTCACGGGTTTGAACCCCTCACTTACATTAGGGGGATTGTTGAAAGGTTTGCACCCTTGGTCTCCTTGTGTTGTGCAGTGTAATGCTCGAGTTTGTGTGAATGGTTTAACCGCCTCCCATGGATTCATTAACTTTGGTGATTGTATCAAGAATTAACAGTTCGATCTTTTGGTGCAACAAAAACCAGCTTTGCAATAGTACCCTATTTCAAAATCATAAGCTTGCAACTTGCTTACCCATTTTTTTGGCACTGATCATTCAATTTGTTTTGACCCAAGAATAACTTTAGACTATTGTGATCAATCTTCACAACATATTTCTCACAATCCAAGTATTTTTTAAACTTCTCTAATGCATGCATAATTACCAATATCTCCTTATCATAGATGGAAACGACCTCTAAATTTCTTAATTTTTTTCTTTCAAATGCAAATGGATTCCATTTATGGGTTAGGATAGCTTCAATACCTTCTACAAATTATGCATCACATTCAATTAAAAAAGGTAATGAAAAATAAGAAATAACAAGTAAAAGGAAAGATCTCTTTACCTCCTTTAAGTTGTCAAAAAAAAATTGAGCATTTTTAGACCACTCAAAAGCTCCCTTATTTGTTAGATCATTCAAAGTAACAACTAACGGAGAAAATCCATTCACAAGCCTCCTGTAGTAGCAACATAACCCCAAAAATAATTTTAAGTATTTTAGATTAGTGGGAGGTGGCCAATCTAGAATCTCTTGGATATTTTGTTGATCCACTTGAACACCCTTGACACTTATGGCATATCCTAGATGCAAAATACTATCCAAACCAAACTGAAATTTGGACAACCTAGCAAAGAAATACTGCTACTCCAAAATATTAAAGACTACATCTAGATTTTTCAAATGTTCCTCCCAAGTTTTATTATATATCAAGATATCATCAAAGGACACAAAGATATTTTTTTTGAGTTTCTTACTAAGTACATGGTTCATTCATGACTAGAAAAAGGTTGGAGAATTAGTAAGTCCAAAAATAATGACCAAAAATTCAAAATGCCCATAATGACATTGGATTATTACATTCTCAACCTCTTTGTCCCTCATGTGGATTTGATGGCATCTTGATAATAGATCAATCTTGAATAAGTGGGTAAATGCACAAAGTTGGGTCCACGAAAAGTTGAAGTTTTTGCCTTAGCCGAAAAAATGAAATCGGTTAAGCAAACACGGGATCTCGATTTTTAAGAACGGGATCCCGAACTTGAATCACAAACGAGATCTCACTTTTTGAAAAATGGGATCCCATTTGCTAGAGGGTCCTGAACCCACAGAGAGGAAACAGGATCCCGGTTTGTAAAGAACGAGATCCTGATTTGTAAAAATCAACATCCTGTTTTGTAAGAATTTTAAAAAAATAAAATAAAGAAATCTTAATTTTCACCTGCGCGCACGGGATCCCGGTTTGAGAGCAACAACAAATCCTAGAAGACCTCTAGGTACCTGTACTCTTCCTCTCTTTTTTGCATTTTTACATTCGAAATTGAAATTGTTGATAAATTTACTATTTGTAGCATGTTTATTTCAATTTTTATTTACATTTTAAGCATTTTATTTCATGTTATTTTTGAAATGAGAAATTGTAGAAATAGATTAAAAAAATACGTCAAATTGTGAAGATTTTCAATAGAAACAAAATTTAACTTTTGAAACTTGAATTGTTTGATGAAACAAACAAAAAATTGAATTTCAAAACCCTAATTGAAACTAAACAAAAAAATTGCATTTCAAAACCCTAGAAATTGAAATAAATTGAAAATTTGCATTTAGAAACCCTAATTAAGCTTTTTGAAATCTCTAATTCAAATCAAAGCAAAAAAAAAAGAAATTCAAAACTCTAATTTGAATTGAAACTAAAAAATTGTATTAAAAACCCTAATTGCTTAGAAATTGAAACCCTGAATTGAATTGAAACAATAAAAATTGCTAAAACCCTAATTTGAAATCGACCAAATCATTTTGATTTTGAAAACCCTAATATTCAAGCTCAAGAAAATTCTTTTGCATTGCTTAAATGTTTTAAATTTGATTTGCATTGTATGGATAAAATGATATGTTAAATTTTAGTTTCAATGTTAAATTATAATTAGATTGGAAAAACTTTCCATTTTTTGTGAAATGAGTACATTATTGGTATATGAATTTTCATTTAGAACTATCTTTTATATGAATTTTGATAATTAATTTTAGGTCAAATAATCAGTCTATTAAAAAGATGAAATAAAAATAAAACAAAAATAAAAACACACACTAAATTCTAAATCTAGCTTCATCTAGGGTCTGTTCAAAACCTTAAGTGAGGATTAAATTCAAAATCTAGCTTCATTTAGGGATCTAGGGTTCTTGAATTGAAGTTGAACTACTTAAGAAGAAATGTGGTATTTTGATGAAATGTAAATTAAATTAGGGATGGTAAATAAATCAACTCTCTTTAAAAAAATATAGATGTCTATTCTATTAAAGAAAAAATAAGGATTTTGAACAATTAATCATTAGAAATTAAGATTTAAGTTATAATCTATTTTGAAGAAAAATATAGTTTTTAGATACATTTTTGAGAAAAATAATGGTAAGAAATATATAAATTAATTTAAAGAATAGAGTTTAGGACATATGCATAATATTGATTTTTTGTGAAATTAAATGAGAGGGTTACTTGACACATAGAAATTATTTCTATTAGAAATGAAGATTTAAGTTATTAAGTAGTGGCATTTTAAAACACCTAGGGGTGAGTGTTGGATCTCAATTGTCATGTTCTCATAGGTTAGCCCTCATGATAAGATCAAGTTCATGATTATGGAAATGATTGAGGAGAATAGTATTCAAATTTGGAAATGGTGATGCATAATTAGATTAAATTTAGGTCCTCCTATTGAAGTGTTCCTAGCATATATAGTACTTTCAAAAATTTAAATGATTTGTGAATAATGATCAAGTGTAATTAAATGATAAAATAAAGACAATTGAATGCCTTCGAATACTAAGCAAGTTTAGTTGGCTCATAATGTATTATTAAATGTGTAAGGGATGGAAAATTTTGAATTTAAATTTTAAAATTTTAATGATTAAATCCATGGTTTAGGATTTACCATATATATGTACTTAGAGTATTGGTCTAGGATTAAATTTTTTGCACTAGTTACCTAGACACTAAATAATCTAAATATTTTTGTTTTCTACGTTCTTTTAGGTTCTTTCAATTACAAACAATCTAAAATAAAATACTTTCAATTCAACATTAACTAGTTTTATATTATACATGTTTTATATCATAAAATTCATTTAAGTGAGTTTAATATTAATGAAAAAAAATACTAAATAAAATAATCTTATATTAAATTAAAAAAAAATCTAGTTAAAATATACATCAAACTCAATCTTAATCACACATAATTATGTGTTTCTATTACGGAAGTAGTCAATCTATTCATAAAATTAAAAAAATTCATAAACTAGGCACTAACTTGCAAGTCCATTATTCCAAGCGCCACCGAAACTTTACCCTAAGTTCGTTAAACCCTAAGCCCTGAACTCTAAAATCTAAACCCTCAACACTAAAGCATCCATTTTGTCTTAGGGCCTTATAATCAAATTTGGTTGCCTTAGGCAACTCCACCAAATTTGATTCCCTTAAGCCATGTCATTTTGTCATAGAACCTTACTACAAAGATCCCCTTAAGCCAAATTTGATTCCCTTAAGCCATGTCATTTTGTAGTAGAACCTTACTACAAAGATCCCCTTAAGCCATCGTATTACCGTAAACCCTAAACTCTAAACTCTAAACCCTAAACAGGCTAAAGACATCATTTTTTCACCAAATTTTATTCATTGAGCCATGTCATTTTGTCCTAGGACCTCACTAGACATAGATCTCCTTAAGCTATCCTATCACCCTAAATCGTAAATCAATGTCTTAAGGGGTCCTAATATGACATTTCTTAATGGGATCAAAGAAGTTTTTAAAATTTGGCGAAGTTGCCCAAGGCAACCAAATTTAACAATAACAAGATTGTGCAAGATTATAATATGAATGATATTTGAAACAGGACCTATCTCAATCAACTGTTCCACAAGAAAATGTTCTTCACTAAAGCATTCATTTTGTCTTAGGACCTTAAAATCATATTTGGTTGCCTTGGGAAATGCCACCAAATTTGATTCCCTTAAGCCATGTTATTTTGTCCTAGGACCTCACTAGACATAGATCCTCTTAAGCCATCCTATCACCCTAAATCATAAATCGATGTCTTAAGGGGTCCTAATATGACATTTCTTAATGGGATCAAATAAGTTCTTAAAATTTGGTGAATTTTCCCAAGGCAACCAAATTTAAAAATAACAAGATTGTGCAAGATTATAATATGAATGATATTTCATGATCTAGGTTGGTCAGTTGAAACAAGACTTATCTCAATCATTTGTTCCACAAGAAAATTTTCTTCATTAAAGAATTCATTTTATCTTAGGACCTTAAAATCAAATTTGGTTGCCTTAGGCAACTCCACCAAATTTGATTCCCTTAAGCCATGTTATTTTGTCCTAGGACCTCACTAGACATAGATCCCCTTAAGCCATCCTATCACCCTAAATCGTAAATCGATGTCTTAAGGGGTCCTAATATGACATTTCTTAATGGGATCAAATAAGTTCTTAAAATTTGGTCAAGTTTCCCAAGGCAACCAAATTTAACAATAACAATATTGTGCAAGATTATAATATGAATGATATTTCATGATCTAGGTTGGTCAATTGAAACAAGACCTGTCTCAATCAACTGTTCCACAAGAAAATTTTCTTCACTAAAGAATTCATTTTGTCTTAGGACCTTAATCAACTATTCCACAAGAATCCTATAGGGTACTCCCATGAATCCTATCCTATAGGGTACTCCCATGAATCCTATCCTATAGACCTATCTCAATCAACTGTTCCACAAGAAAATTTTCTTCACTAACTTGAGAGTTCACTATATTCCAAGGGACACCAAAAATTCACCCTAAGTTTCGTAAATTGAATTTAACAATAATTAGATCATGCAAGATTATAATATGAATGAGATAAATCATGATATAGGTTGATTAATTTACGGTTTAGGGTGATAGGATGGATTAAGGGGATCTATGTTAAACTCTAAACCATAAACCCTATAACATTCATAAATTGTCTTATATTAATAGTTAATTGTATTTTCATTCAAGTAACATGCCTTAGACATAAATGAGGCTTAAAATTTTATTTTATCATATGTATTCAATTAGGCCATTTATATTGAATGGTTTGAGGGTATAAATCCTAAACATGTATCTTACATTTTGAAATTACAAATCTAATGCAGGTTCACTCATATATTCTAGAGATCACATGGATCGATTCAATAATATTTGCAATCAACCTCCATGCCATCCATCTCCACCACCTTCACCTTCACCTTCACCTCCACCCACTCCACCTCATAACGCCCCACTTCCACCACTTGAAATCAATGGTGCTCATTTGCAAGCACGAATCAATTCCAATGTTAGAACCATCCAAGATCAAATCTACATTATTCAAAATGAAGAATTTGTCGCACCACCTGTGAGGATGATTGCATCTAGGATGCAAACCATTGTTGATGTTGTCAGAGCTATGGATGGTATCTTAGATGAGCATCGACAATGGCTAGAGGAGAGGAGAACTTTTGATTCTAAAAAGGAAAATACAAATAAATGAAGAGATGCAGTAGAGAGCCTCAGGGTGATCCCACAAAGCTGGTTTACAATTTCTGAGAGGAACTGATTTTTGCTGAAATCACATATTTTTAGAAAATATAATGATTTAAGCCTTCAAAAGTTCCATTTTAAGGATTCCAATTGAAGAGGTTTTGATCAAACCACCTTAGATCAAAACCCTTGGATAGAACCTCGCTAGTTTTAAACCATACCTATAAATGAGTCTCCTTTACACCTATCAAAATACTGATAAAAAATCACTTTTGATTTACCTTTTGGGGGATCAAATGAATTCATTTAAAATTTATTTCAAATGATTAAGGTAGTCCTTGAAATTATCTATCCCATGAATATAATTTTAATATGTTTTGGTTTTATTATGTATGTGTTTTTTTAATTTTCTTAAACATAGGTTTTTCACCAAAAATAAAGCTCTTTGTTTTGCACATGTGGAAAAATAGAACATTATCAAAATAAATTTTTAAAAAATATGTTCGTACTGGGTATTGATGTCCTTGATCCGTTAAAAAAAATAAAAATTGAATTTCGATGCATATAGAAAAATTTATGTTGTATACAGTCTGCCTATGTCTGAATTGCAATTGGTTTGACTTTGAAACTCTATTAAGGAAAAAATATTCAATAAAAAACTATGAAACCAAATGAAAGTGCTAGATATCATAGTTAAAAATATAAATTTGAAAAAATTATAATTTTATCCTTCATACAAAAAAATTTATGTTGTATACGGTGAGCGTCACATTTTCAAAAAGTTGTTTTTTGAAAAAAACCAGTTTTCGTGGGAGATCGAAAAAGAAGTGCAATCTTATTCCAAAAATTTTGAAAAAAATATTTTTAGAATCTATAGACAAAATTTGAATAGACTCTAGTTTGCATCATCTTCAAATTCCTCATGGTTTAGCCACTATAAGTGCTTGAATGTGAATATTTAGTTAAAAATAATAATTTCAGTGTCCAGTTTGGCCAAAAATTGTAAACCACTATTGTGGGATCACCCCACAATAGTTTTTAAATTAAGACAATGATCTTAAATAGTTATGAATCTATGAATTTGGTGAATGATGGATATTTTGTGTGATGAATTTGGTGAATGATGGATATTTTGTGTCACGTGAATATATGATTTTGGTTCTAGATGGAAATTTTTAGATGGATGGTTCTAGATGGATATATATATGCGTTAGACATAAAATGAGATTTTTGTGGATGTTTCAAGTTTATTGTTTACTATGTACACATGTATTAAAATTGCACATATAATTGTTAAATTTTGAACTTTGTATGTATGTACATAGTTTACTTTAATGATGTATACATGCAAATTATGCATGGTATTTTTTATTTTAAATGTATGTACATGTTAAATGTATGTATGTTAACTACATGTTATTTTTTATATTTTTTTTGATGAATAGGTAGATATCTATATTAATAAAAAGATAAAATTACAAATTCAAAAAAAAGGGGTGGGTGGTTAGAAGGCACACCTCGAGAGTCACATGGGCAAAGCCTAGAAAAGCCAAAAAAATTAGATCACATGGGCCTAATCCAGAAGTTTAAAAGTAGGAAGTAATCAAGCGGCCAAAGCAGTGCCAGTGGATCCTGGGGGATCCCTATCTCCATATTTTTCCCCCATACATCAGCGTATATGTATATGTGTGTTTCAATTTTATATGATCTTAACATATGTATGCATGTATCATATTTAAACAAATGTGCATGTTTGTTTCAAATTTAACTATTTCTTTTGATTTTTTAAGTTTGTATGTTAATTTAGTATAATTTAATGTAGGTGTACACTTATATCTCATATCATGGATGATTTTAATATTGATGATATCATCAATCCACCACCTCATCCACCTCCACCTCCACCTCCACCTCCCCCTCCACAACTTGTTGCATCTGATGAGGCTCGCTTACGAGCACACATAAATGATTAGGTTGGATCAATACAAAATAAAATCAATTCTATGTAGAGTCAAGCATTGATTCCACCCCATGTTAGACATTTTGCATTTGCAATGCAAAACGTTGTGGATGCCATCAGGACCATTGATTCTGATCTAGATAGGCATAGACGAGATAGAGAACAAATGAGACAATTTTATGCTGATGGTCTCTCTTATAAAGAAATATTAGACCTTAAAATAATGAAAGCCCACCTAGCCCCCTACTTTCTCGACCCCGTTACTCGACAACCCATTCCTGCGAACAAATCTAGAATATCCATGAGGTGGTGCATACATCCAAAAATGAGTGCACATTTTTGGGATCAATGGTATACGGTTTTTGATAGTCCCCCACATGCTAATTGGGAGTGCCCATTGTATTTTTGAGGAGATTATATGTAGAGTTTGTTATGAGGGAAAAGCCCAATTATTTTGATTTTAAATCATTTTAGGGTGTTGGTGGTGGCATGCCACAACAGAGGTTAGGGGCAAGGCTTGATCCCCAATGCCCTGTGCATGCACAACCCCTTGTTGTTTCTCCTAGTCCTCCCATTCCTGCACCTATGCATCATCGATCTATTGT
This sequence comes from Sequoiadendron giganteum, assembly GCA_007115665.2. Classification (NCBI taxonomy): domain Eukaryota; kingdom Viridiplantae; phylum Streptophyta; class Pinopsida; order Cupressales; family Cupressaceae; genus Sequoiadendron; species Sequoiadendron giganteum. Next base: position 134,239,430 of record CM021101.1, on the reverse strand, counting down.
CTTGACATTAGGTTCCCTTAGTACACTCCCAGGAGACCTTGATCAACATGCTTCTGTGATAGCGTGTGGGGAGCATAGAGATGATGATGATGGAGGAGTGTTCTATGGAGCTGGTCCGTGTACCACTCCAGGAGTGTCGAGGCTCGTCCCACATGTATGTACCAGTTGCCATCAAGTATGATATGGACCTGATCAGGCCACACCTAGTTTGGGTGGACGTGGAGATTTTGGTGGTTCATTTGGTCACATTAGTTCATTTATAGAGTTTCTTACAAGAGGCGAACATCCTGAGGAAAATAGTACACAGGTATAAATATACATCTACACGTTCATTTTATAAGAATTTTGATGAATGTATATATCAAAGTAAAGTTTGCAATACATTTTAACAATCAAACTATTTGGTGTACAAACGATAGTAACGATGGGGCAATCATCTGTTCCACGAGTACATACATCGAAACCAGTCCTAATCGGAAACCCTTATGGGGTATTTTGATTTCAATTTTTTAAATTATAAATGAAATGATTTTTAACTTGAGTTTTAAATTTATAATTGAATAACATATATGTTTGAAATATTTATGTTGGTTTAGGCGAGTCAATCGGCTTCCACATCAATTCCACCTGAGGGGTTGTCAAGCACTCCTCCACTATCAGTCATTGTAGACCAGGGGCAAGTACATTTATATTGTAAATTGTTTAACTTACATTAGTATAGTTAAAATTATGAATTTTTGATTCACTATATATGAAATGTGCATGTTCACTTGTAAATATTATAAGCTTGTGTTACATTGCTACATGTATGTCTAGTTTGATAGCACAATCAGAATGGGCATCGGGGAAACATTAGATTTTGCGGTTACTCGTGAGGCCTTTGATTTTCAGGTTGTTTAAAAAAAATTCTACACAAAATGTGCAAACTTGAATATATATATATATATATATTTACCTAATTCAAGTATGTACATTCTTTAACTTTGATCTTGTAGGAATTTGTTAGTGCGACTTTCAGCCCTGACCCAGACATAGTTACACCTCCAGGAGGGCATGCAGAGCAAGCTCCAGATCAAATGGAAATTTAATTTTTTTATTATATTTAAATTCAATTATAAATTATATATTGTGAATATATAACTAAATAATTTCAAATTTCAAATTGAATATTAATATAATTTGAGCTAATACATGTTTTAAATTATTTTTCTTTTATAGCATGTGACACATCTAGTAGTTGAGAATGTACAAACATGTCCTGCTGAATAGGGTGCACAACCTATGGCTATGGTACAATTAAAATATGATAAATTATAAATTAATTTTAATTAAATCATTTTTAATTGTAGACTTGGGCATCTAATTTCAACTTTTTTTTGTCTTGTTTTTGTAGATTGATTTAGAGAATGTAGAGGTTGCTTCAGGTGCAGTAGAGCATCCAAACCTAGATATGATGGTAATTTAATTTTAATATGATGAATTATAAATTAAATTTTCATTAGAAAAATTTCATTGTCTTACATATGATTTCATCTTTCTCTTGTACAGAGTGTTTAAGGTCATTTGCATAGTCCGCATGGCACGAAGAGGTCTCTTGATTATAGAGACAATACATGACCTAGAAACATGATTTTGTGGGTTATATTTGTTTATTTTGTGGACTATATTTTTGGTTTGTCATGTACTCTGTTGGACTTTATAATTCATGGTTCTTGAGTACTTAGTTGGACTTTAGTTCATGGGTTGTACTTTGATGGACTTTTTCATGCGCTTAATATATTGGTTTCATGCACTTAATATATTTACATAAATTATGGACTTTATTATTGTTTGAAATTTTAATTTACACATATAAATTTATGCATTTTATGTTCATAGTCAAGATATTAATATAGGACATTAATGTGAAATTAAATATAAATATGAATTAAAGTTGAAATTAATAGGACATTTTAATAATTATAGTTTACAAATTTAGTGATCTCATTCATGATATGTACATTCAATAATTAGCTATAATTAGTCAATGAACTTATTCAATTCACGTCAATCAATAATTAGTCAATAAATTATAATTTACAAACCAAAGCAATTCGTTTATATACCAAAAAGGATAAAATTTTAAGAAATAAACAAAACCATACAAGATTAGAGAACAAAAGCATTAATAAATTCTATAAATAATAAAATCCAACACTAATTTATAAGCTGTCCAAACAAATAATGGCATCCAATACTATTTTTTAAGTTGTCAACACAAATAATGGAATCCAATACTAATTTATGAGCCGTACATTGAAAACAAATAAGGGGACATCTTAAGGGGTCATAATACGACGTCTTAAGGGTTCATTATAGAACATCTTAAGGGGTCATAATACAAAGTCTTAAGGGGATGTCTTAAGGGTTCATAATAAAATGTCTTAAGGGGATTTCTTAAGGGTTCATAATAGAACATCTTAAGGGGTCATAATTTAAAGTCTTAAGGGGATGTCTTAAGGGGTCATATTATATCTTAAGGGGATGTCTTAAGGGGTCATACTATGTCTTAAGGTGATGTATTAAGGGTTCATAATACAATGTCTCAAGGGGATGCCTTAAGGGGTCATAATACAATGTCTTAATGGGATGTCTTAAGGGGTCATAATACAATATTTTTAAGGGGTCACAATACAATGTCTTAAGGGAATCTCTTAAGGGGTCATAATACAACATCTTAAGGATATAATTGTTTAACAATAATTTATGCATAAAATTTGGTGATTTGAAGACATACAAGGACATATATGTACATAAATGTCATCTCAAAATAATGTTTACAAAATTTGGATATGCCATCTCAAGAACATCTCAAACTCATGCCCAGAATGTACTAGGTCTTCACACCGCCTAATATCAAAAAGGTACAAGCAATATCAATGAAATCAGCAAAACATACATATTTTAATTTATATAAAACTATATATATGTACACAACTCAAGTACCTGCATTTAAAAGTATTCCACACGTGTGTAGGTTGAATCCAGACATCCTCTCCTTTTTGTTTCAAAGTATGAGATCAATGTAATGATGGCTTAAGGATACAAAAAAGGATAATAAATCAATTTTAACTATTAATGTACAAGCAATATCAATATGTAATCAAAATATGTATTTAAATATATTTTAACTAATAATTACCTCTATTTAAAAGGACAATATAAAACTTAAACTATATTTACCTATATTTACTTATTCCATTGTACCATCTGCATCCTCTCTTTTTTGTAATGCATCTATGATTGTCTCATGCTCTTCCATAGAAATTGTCCATAACACTTTATTTGCAGGTCTTCCGCGATATCGATCTAGTTTTATATTTGTTGCCACCACCAAATGTGAATAATGTATAATGTTTTTATGCGGTTCATAATCTTCAAATGCAGGTAGACCATTCTTCCTTGCTAGGTATTTTTGTAGCCAAGTTCCAACAACCACAACCGATCCCATTGGAAAATATGAAAACAATCATCATATAAGTTCTCAAAATTTTCTTAATGAGATGAAAAACTTGTTCTAAAAAATTGTTTAAGGGGATCAAAAAAATTGTTATCAAAATTTGGTTAAGGGGATGTCTTAAGGGGATCATGGTACCCATTGGATAATGATAGCCATCATCATCTTCTCGAGGTGATATTAACTTATGTTTACCCTCCACACAATGAGCTGGCCAATATTTTGTTTGCTCTTCATTCCCCTCAGGTGCAACAACATACACATGTCTTGCAAACAAAAATTGATTTAATAACATGCGTATATCAATATAAAAAATGTAGTATTACAAAATAACTTAATAAAGAAAAATTAAATGAAATAAATTGAATTAAATTACCTTCTTGTACAAGGTTTGAAACACGGTCATAGTCTTTAGATGTAAACACTTGATCATTTTCTTCAATAGTTCTTTCATATTGATCATGTGCTTGTGCAGGTGTCAACAATCTTTGCCCCCACTGTTCAACCCATTTTGTATTTCACATGCTTCCCAATCTCTTGAGATGCAAAACTAGAAAAAACATGCAAGATCCCTTGTCCAGATAGTCCATGTGCTTGCTGTCGAACTCCTAAACAAATGCCATTTAGTAGATCCACTAATTTTCTCACAGTCAACTCTAGGTACAATATTATCTTCTTCAACCAACCAAAAGAATCGATGAACTCTAGAGTACTCACTTGAAACAGGTGTAGATAATATTGTATTACACCAATCGACAATCCCATGTGCATCTTTAAATTTTACTGCATCTTCAAATTTTAATTGTTCTCTAGCAAGAATTCTTTTGACACACGCATTGGCTCCATCATGTTCTCGTTTACCATGCCCAGTTTCAAAAAAACTCCATATATGTTGGACATTAAGTTCTTTGTCAATCCTACTTAACCAATAGATCATTCGAGCATTTTTGAATTGCCCTGTACAATTATCTGACCATATGAGGTGTTCTTTCATATGGATTCCTCTTTCTCTTAAATTTTTGTAAAATATACTGAAACAGTATTGAACAAATTCTGATGAGTGTAATCAGTTGTCCATCAAATAAAAATGATACTCCCTTAGAAATTTACTATCATCCTCAGTGCTATTATATGCATGTATATAAAAAATATGGACAAACATAGCTACTTGCACTGAATTATAATACTGTGATTGAATTTCCTCTTACGAAACTAGAGTATATTTTTTTGCAAAATCAACCACTGAAAGTATAGTACCAATTGGAAATGTGTTTCTACATGCGTGAAATTGGCCATCAAACCATTGAGCATGTTGAGAGTGCATGATATATTTTGGTACTATCTTATTCTTAAACTCACTCATGAATGCATGCACACTAACTTTTTTTGTAACTAAATCACAACGCTTTCCTATTTTTCCATCTTTTAAAGAATAGTGAACATTATTAAATATTTTAACTTCTACTAATTGTTGTCCAAAATCATTATCAACACTTTCACACATACAAATTCCTAAGAATGAAAGGTTTCCACAGTCAATGCATTGTCTAGAAATACAAGAACTTAAATAAAATAATTTACCATTAGATCTTTCACAAAACAAACTTGAAATAAACTCCCTTATTGCTTTAGGTGGCATATTAATACCGCATTCCTATATAATTATGTTAGTATGCAAGGTACAATGTATATATCGAAAAACATCATAAAAATAATGAAATTGAACATGCGTTTTACAACAACAAGATATTCGTTGCTTATTAATTTTTACATACCATGGTTTACATTTTTCAAAATACCTTTGACTTATTTTAATATTATCGGGTAACACTAAATCACCACAAAATTTTCTATAAAATTCAGTTTGTGTTGTACCTAATAGGTGTTTTGGGTGAGGATCGCGAACTTTGGACCGCACCCTTAATTTTAAAACATCTCTAGCATTAGATGAAACCCTAGTATTATCATGCCAATATTTTTCAATCAAATATTTCATTTCAACATTCAATTTCATATCAGACCTCGGGAGTCGACCACTGAAACTCCAACATTGGTTGATAGGATCATTTTCTATAATTATTCTTCTTTTTGCCGCTCTTAAAAATGTTTTAGGATGTATTTTTAAAACTTCACTAATATTTCTTACCATTATTTCATTCAAAGTTGCTTTATTAACTATAGCAGTTGTTATAGCTCTTCTTGCTGCATTTTTATCTTTAGATCGACTATTTTTTCCAATCGATTGAATGGCACTAGCAACAATACACATAGCATGTTTTAATGATTGATCTTTTCTTTTTGGTTTAACAAAAAAGCCTAACCTTTTCAGTATGTTCCTCATTTTTGCATTCTCATCAATTGCATCATTAGTTGACATTGAATTGTAATTTTTTTACGATAAAATAATTCGTTGTATATTTTATTTGCCTCCAAGAAATTTGACCAGGAAGATTATCAAAAACACCACTTTCAATTTTAAAAAAGAGTATTTTCATTAAATTCAACATTACATTCTAGATTTTCATCTTCATCTTCTTTTTCATTTTCATTTTCATCTTCATTTTCATCAACAAAACGGTTTTCATTTTCATTTACATCAACAAAATGGTTTTTGTTTTCATTTTCAATAAAAAAGATTATTCTCAATTTCATTTTTAACAAAAGGATCATTCTCATTTTCATTTTCAACAATTTCTATAAAATTTTCATCTCTCTGAATATTATCAATGTCAACATCGTTAAATCCAACATCTTCTTGTAAAATTTCTACATACAAATTTACCATTTCACTAACATGTGGATTTGAACACATACCTGGATTTGTGCATATTGAACATTCTCCATAGCATTGAAAGAGGGATTTGAAGACATAGTAGGACTTGCTTGTATAATCATATTCTTCTCCAAATTGACTTCTTGCAAATTTGCTTCATCTACAACCATGGTCTCCTCTATATTTTCATCTTCAATAGTTGTGGAATTGGATGCTCCCCCATCATTCATTGATTTAATTCTCATTCTTATTTCTCTTTGTCTATGTCTCCCCTTCTCTTTGTTTGCTTCATTTTCTTCAGGATTCAATGTCTTCCTCCTCTTATTATGAGCTTTATTTCCCATGATTATAAAATTCTCAAGCACAAATGAATGTAAATAGTGAAATTCTTCAAAAAAATTGATTCAAATTGGAAGTTCAAAACCTATAAGGACTAAATTCTTCCTCTTGTGTTCCTCAAAACAAGTAGAAAATTAGCACAATTCCACTTTAAAACTAATTTCTTCATGCCTCCTTTGAAAAAATCAATTCATATTGCAAGTTGAAGACCTTATGTTCTTTCTTTGAAAAAATGGGATCTCTCCTTTGAAACAATTAATCAAAAAATCAAGTCACCACCTGTTAAAAAAATGCTCAATGAAAAATAGACCAATTTTACTACTCTCGTCCGTACATGTGAAGTTGTAGACTTCACAGTAAAATTTGACAGTAAATTTAAATAACATAGTTGAAAAGAAACGGGATCCCGATTATAAAACGGGATCCCGTTTTTATAAATTTGAATTTTTTTTTTTGCCTTGTGGTCAGGTTTTTGCATTAGATTTTGGTTCGGGAAAAGCACTGGGAGTCCGAACCTAGGCCTTCAACCTGGTTTGACCAGCAAGTTGAAGGTTCTAACAATGTTAGGGAAAAAAATCGAGTTTGGACATATGGCTAATGACTTTTTTTGCAGATTTTTTTGATGAAATTAAAACCCATTTTAGATGAGATAATGCAAATTTCAAATATGTAATTATTTTTACAATTGGATTATTTTTTCTATTTTTCAATTAATTTATTATGAAATTGGTCCATAAACTTTAAATATCAGTGTTTTTTACTATTTTAATAACTTTTGATCAACATAACATTTTGACGAACGGATTGCACAAGGACAAACTTCAGACAATTCTTTTCAATTTTAATTTTTTTTTTTGCAAAAAATGATAACTTTAGGTCATCTTATGCATGTCGTACATGATGATTTTTCTAAATGACAAATATGTCTAATAAAAAATTAACAAAAAAGAAATATTCAATAAAAAATTACAAAAAAATATCCAGAACAAGCTTCAATGAGTCACAAGTCTTTTCCCAAAAGGATTTAGAAAAATATGATAATTTAAGTCAAATTATGGATGTCATACACGCGCATGGTATGGTAAAAAAAATGACTTTTAAATAGTGGTTTTTGCAAAAGCCTATTGAAACTCAATTTGTACAATCTGGGTATTGAAATATTTTACATATTTGGAAAGTAGACTCTGAGTACTACATTTTATGAATAGTGACTTGTTTGAATATTTCATCTCTGAGTGCTTCAAATTTTAAGGTCAAGTGTGTCAAACTCTGAAATTTAGGGAAATCACTTCCATTTTTTAGCCAAAAAGTGGACTCAACTTCTTGCCAACACCCAAGTACACAACTCCATGGAATTCATCTATGATCTCATCTATCCTTGGAATAAGATATATATTCTTTATGGTCTTCTTGTTCAAAGCCATGTAATCAATACACATACTCATAGTGCTCCTTCAAAAGAACCATTGATGATGCTAATAGACTGGAGCTAGGTCTTATGAATCCTACGTCAATAATTTCTTTGATAGCCTTCTCTATTTCAAATTTATACTCTCTTCAATGATAGTAAGTTTAGCCCCTTCTCCTAACTCTATAGCATGCAAAAACCCTCTATTTGGTTGTAGTCTTGGAGGAATGTCATTGAATACTACACAATGTATATCAAGAAAAAATGGATATCAATACTATAAGTAACTTTCTTTCTTGATGAAGACTTTGTGTGAAGAATCAAGAATTTTCTTTCTCAAGCTACTTGGCCTCTATAGAATATTCTCCCCATCCTACTATTTTTTCACCACCCTTGGATCTCCATTTGAGATTCCTGTAAGGAAAGTATTCTTTCCATCTACTATGAACTTAAGTTTCATAGTCTAGTAGTTTGATGAATACTCATAGAGAATACAACCATTATACACCCAAAACCATATCAGTATCTCGTAAACCAACTACATAAAATTTGTCACATACCTTATGGTCTCCAAGAGATATATTGAATTGCTTGATTACTTTGGTGCATGGAATAGTGAATCCATTAGTTACTACAACATTGGAACCTTTAAATTCTTCTACCTTCAAGCCTCTCTTCATCACCAAACCTTCATCGATAAATTTGTGGGTGGCCCCACCATCGATGAGAATAGTCATCCTCTTCCTTGTGAGCACTCCATGAACCTTGAAGGGAAGATATTATGGGGCTCTAAAGAGATAAAAAAGTGTAATTTCATGTAGTGATGGAAAAAGTATCCCTTTATATTTTCTCACTTGTTTGGGCCCTCCTAATTAATTTGGACTTAATTGTGTCTTAATTTAGTGTTGTAAAGTGTACTTCTTTACACTTTCACACTTATTTAGGGCTCCCTTAATTAGTTGAGATTGATTATGCCTTAATTGGCTCTTTAATTCATTTTCCAAGACTATTTAATTACATTTTCCGAAGAGGAAACCCAAATTAATTAATTCCTTAACATAACACTTTACCTTGAGAAATGTGTGTCCTAGGTTTGAGGACCTAGGATCCATTCACCCATAGGAAAATGGGTCCTCCCTTGACCTTAGGACCTAAATTTAAATTATTTTTCTAGTGGGATTTTAATTTCTCTACTTGTGTATATTCATATGTTGGCTTGTGATATTTGAATTTTGAGAAATTGAGGATACATACCTATAAATATAAGGTTATTTCACTAATTTTCACCTAGCACTTTTTATCCAAGCAACCTAGCATTTTTCAAAATATGAGAGAGCACTTCAAGACCAATTAAAGGCATTCAAAGGTAGATTTATCAGAGTTCTATTACATAAATCAAGAACCAATTATCTTGTCAAATTCTTCTTGCATTATCCGTGATTTTTGATCTAACATTGTGATGTAGGTTTCATAATCTATTCAAGTATTCAAAACACTATTTCAAGCAAGATTCAAGTGTCAAGATCCACATCCATTTCAGCCATTTCATGCAAGTTGCAGACTTCTATTCCAAGGATTATTCAAGGTTTTGTTGAGTGGTAATATAGATTTGATCATTCTTCATTCCCTCTTTCATGCATTTATTCATTTCAAGGTTTGATTACTAAAACGGGGTTTGACCAAGGAAAATCCCCATTCACCAAAAAAAACAATTTTTCCCTCACTTAGTGTGATTGCAGATTTAGGGTGAAGAAGGCTTGAAGATCTTTTGAAGAGAAAAATTGAAGAAATTATCAAAGTTACAAAATTTATAAAAGTTATCATCTTCTCATGAAAACTCATATCCCAAAGTTGTTTAAAAAAATTTGACACTAAAACCTAGAGAATATGGAAGTGTAAAGAAAGGACTAGAGGCTCTTGAAATTTGTAGAAAAAACCTTAAAAGGGCCCATTCTCCCTTAGGCGAATGTGTCCCTGATTAGCTTCAGAAACTAACTTTTGGTGAAAGGTACACTTAGATCTACCCTTCTCTGATCAACAATTTGATTGTAGGTTTTGTCAGTATTGAGTTTAAATTTGTTGTTTCAAGTGTTACATTACACTTTGGTGTTAGTTTAAACTATTTTTAGTTTTTCTTCCCAAAGTGTTGTTTGACCTTAACCCCCATCCCTCAATCATAAGGAAATGTAAAGATTCTCATTTTGGATTGATTTACCTAAAGGTTGATAATGAATTAATTGTGTGGATCTCATTTCCTAATGAAATAAATGAAATTAGGTCTATATATTATCATTTTGGTGAACTCCTTTCTCTATCAGCCTATTTTCCCCTATTCCATTCCGATGAATCTGACTTTTGAGCATTGTATTTTTTTGATTTTGGAGTCCATTGTCACCCTAGATCTAGGTCTTGCATTCATTTGCATTGATTTGAATTTCATTTAGGGTTCTTAACTTGCATTAACTTGTATCTCATTTAGGGCTTTAGGTTTTCATTTTTGCATTCTTTAAAATATGGAAAAAATAAAAATTTCAGTCATTTTGCAAAGCATTTGCATAGCATTTCATGAAGCACTTTAAAACTAAAATAGAATCAAAATTGCATTTTAAATTAGGTCTCCTAGTTTTTCATTTAACATCATTTTTCATTTGCATTTAGATTTCATTTTCCAAAAATATGAAACTATAATCAAACTTAATCACTCTGTCTAGGAATATAGGAAAATGAGTGGACTTGATTAGGGATTTTTCCTACATTTTTGGGCATCAAAATCTTTGTTTCTATATTTTGTGTTGTTGATTTTAGTCTACTATTTTAGTTTGCACAATTTCTATTTTTTAAATTAGATCTAAAACATAGAAAAAGGGGGTAAACCCAAATGTGTGATTGATCAAATGGGTTCACCTACTTTTTGACTAGATGTTTCACTCAATTATTAGAGGTAAAATTCATAAATAACAATTAGAAAAAAATCCTAACTATTATCAAAGTAACTAGGAAGGTTTTTAGATGGTAAAATGATGTGTACCTTGTTGAAAAAGTGTTGTTTCAGGCATCATTGGGGACTCATTCACCTAGTGGTGAGTGGGTCCTTGTTAGGGTTCTAGAAAATTAGTTTCAGGATCTTTTTCTTCAATGTTTGCACTCCCCGATCCCAGGTGTTCAACTTCTGAAAGTCGGAAATAAATCTTGTATTTCGTGATCTTGTAAGTAAGATGACAAGTTTTACAACTTTGCAATCTTGAAAACTTTTTCAAATTTTGTTCTCTATTTTATCTTCAATCTAAAACCTATGATCACACATCAAAGGAAAAATAAAAATATTGATTGTTAGGGAATAGGGGTTTGCCTTGGTCAAACCCTGTTTTGGTAATTAAACCATATGATGAAACGATGAAACAATGAAACATTATAAATATGAAACATGAAACAATGATACCTTGGATGAAGTATTAGATGATAAGTTGACAATCTAGCATGAAGTGGATTTAAGGAATGCAAATCTTGATCTTGAAATTGGATGTGAAATAATACTTGAATTCGATCTTCAATGCTACATCAACACATAAGCTAACAATATGCATGATGCATTATGCCTTTAAAATGATGAAATGACCTTTGATTGATATAGTAAAACTCTAATAATCTACCCTTGAATTCCTTCTTGAATGCTCTATAATGCTCTTGTGAGGATTACTTTTATCTCATGAAAGTCTTAGGGTGAAACTATGTGAAATAACCTTATATTTATACTTAACTTAAGATTTAATCTTGAAATTAAAATAACACAAGCCGACATCAGATCTAGAATTTGAAATCACTAAAATCTTGTCAAGAATAATTTCTAAAAAAGGATGTCCTAAGTTAAGGAGGACCCATTCGCCATAGGGTGATTGGGTCCTAGCACACTCAACTAGGAAATGCTTTGGGGATATGAAATAATATGCCAAAAGGGGGTCCTAGGACCTAGGAAGGACCCATTGGCTAGGTGGTGAATGGGTCATAGGTCACTAGCCTAGGATTCAAACCTTACAAAATTAAGTGTTGTGAAACATTATTAATGACTTGTGATTTATCCCTTAGTAAATGCAATTAATTAGGCTTGGATTTAAATTTAAGGGGCTAATTAAGCTCAATTAACCTTAGTTAATTAATCAAATCCCTAGATTAGTGTGAAAGTGTAAAGAAATACTTTACAACACCATAAATAAGGCATCATTAAGTCCATTTTATTAAAAGGGGTCCTAGATTTAATGTGAATGTGTAAACACATTACAACAGTAAATCAAGACAACATTAGGTTCATTTATAATTAATCATTCCCAAATTAAGGAAAAAGGGATACTTTTTCTATTACTACAAGATCATATAAAGGTTAAATTATCAAAATAAGTGAATTTTTCAATTAAAATTTACATTTACAAGACATCATTTTTTAGGTTTTTGCATATCATAATCATAATCTTATCTTGTTTAGAATCTGAAAATTACTATCTCCTTTTACATATTCGCATTGCATTGATTATTAGTTGCATTCATATAATGCACATCTTCCATTTTGGGTCCACATAAGTTTTTGAAATTTGTACGAGCTTCACAACTTGGTTTCTGATTGTCAATACGATCATGAGATGTATTTTGAGACTCATGTCATCATGTGACACATCAATCGTCATGGATCTTGGGCTCTCTAGCTCTTTCACTCATAGTGTTGACACTAGTCAACCCACTATGGATCATACCTTTGACACTTCATTCCTTGTGACCTCCTCTCCAACAACCAATGTTACTAATGTTGAAACAATGGTTTCTAATGTCCCTCAAGAGAACCTTAGAAGAATGGATGAAGAATTAGAGAAATTGAAAAAATTTGCGAGTTTTGATTGCATGCCTAGTACTATGATTCATGTCATAGATAACATGAGATGAATGCTTAAAAATGAACATGGAATAGAGATTATATGTAGCCTAGCCCACATTTTTGATAAACATGTCACTACAATGACTAGTTATGCTCAAGCTTTGAGATATACTCAAATTCAAGGTGAAAATTCAATTCCTCCTTCCACACATGTGACCTCTATTCCTACATACACTAATCCAACTATTACTACAACCATACAACCTACTACCAATTTTCATACTACCTTTGGTATTTCCACTAGGAATCCTTCTAGCTTTGTGCATTCCAATCTCATATCTCCTAATCCATATCCCCTCACAAATTTATGGTTCACTTGTCCTCCAAACACATACACACCTCCACCTTATTCACCTCCATCTCACAACACACACAATGATCCCATCCTTAACACACTTTTTCAAAATGTTTTATCCCTCCAACAAAAAATCACCACATTGAATCAAAATCAAAATGAAAAACCTTCACAATACATTGAATCCAACCAATTATCCTTGGATATATTGAGAACACAAATGCCATAAGGTATAGAGGTTCCTAGATTTGAGAAAAATGGTGGGAAAGGATATCATGTTAGCCATGTTTCCACATACACACCCTTATGTAGTGACTTCATTTTTGAGGATAATCTTGGCTAAACTCTTCCCTAGATCCTTGAAAGATACCACTTTAGAGTAGTTTTACTCCCTACTAAATAATTCAATTAGTTAATTCAATGAATTTATTGATTATTTTTATAATCACTTCCAAATTCACATGGGTCCTAAGATGACCTTAGCTAATTTGATGACATGTAAATAAAAGGATGATGAAAAGGTCATTGATTGTATAGCGTGATACCAAATGCTTTATTCACAAATAAACATTAATATTCCCAATTCCGAACTTCAAAGAATGTTTATTGCCAATTTTCAAAACAAAATCCAAGTTAAAATTGAGATGATGAAATTTCCCTCCTTCATACACTCGTGCATAGACATTCATGATTATCAAAATTTGGTTAGTAGTTGTGAAGTGAAAAATCCTAACCATCCTAAAAGGTTTGAATCCACACCTCAAACCAACTACTACCCTTTCAAGAAACATAATACGAGAATTTTACATTTGAATCCCCCTTAATCAACTCAACATATTGATACCCAAGTGGCTGCTATAAAGATGAAAAATCCATTTGGAGATAGGAATATAAAATTCACTCCTCTTCCTAATACCCTTTATAATATCATGTTGCATCTCTTAGACAATAATTCAATTTTCTTACCTCTTGTCATAGATCTTAATCCTACTAAACCCCTACCTTCAACCTATAGACCAAATTCCTTTTTCCATTTTCACCGTCAAAATAGACATGATACAAAACATTGTAAGCATCTTAAGCATCTTGTGCACGACCTCATTGATTCTAATAATATTCTAATTGGTGGTGTTAATGATCAAGGTAATAAATCTATAACTCCTCCTAATCAAAACTTTCAAATATTTACCAATCCTATGCCAAAACATAATATCTCCTTTGTCAAAGCTAGTGAAACAAAGAATGATGTGATGAATGTTGACACAGATGATGATAAAATTAATGATAATGAGGAAAACTCTATAGAATCTATGGTTGTATTTATTGAAGTTAAACCTCATAAGGGCCAAACCAATATGCCCCTTGACATTTCTTTCTCACAACAAGACACACTTAAACATGCACCCGATGGTCCTCTTTACATAGACGGAAGAATTAATGACAAACCTACTAATGGGATATTAATTGATCTTGTATGTGTAGAGAATGTGATCACTGAAGAATTCCTATTTGTGCATGAGCTTTATCAATATACTTATAAAAAATTGAAAGCATAGATAAAAACACATAATGGTTTTGTTTGCCCTACACTAGGTTTAATAACTCTTCCTTTGAAAGTTGGACTGAAACAATTAAATGTCTCATTCATCATCGTCCTGACTTCAAAAAAATATCATGTGAAGTTGGGATACCCATGGCTTCACTCCATGAATGTCATCTCGTTGATTATGCATAAATGCTTAAAGTTTCCATTTGGCAATGAAATCTTTATTGTGCATCATAGTGGCTTTAATCTTGTTTCTTCCCATGAGAATTTCTCATTGGATTTGTTTTGGCCTCAGCCTATAGAGTCTATTAGACCTCATGAAGACTTATTTTTCAAATCCCTTACAAATATGCCTCTACCCATGATTTAGCCTCCTATCCTTGATGAGACCATGATTGAACCAAAATCTCTTCTAAGTGACCAAGACCAACCTATGACAAGTCCTCCACCTATTTCATATAAGAGACCACAAGATTTAACCAAATAAGTCTCGTTGTGCCTCCTAAAATCAAACAAATTTATAAGGATAAAGAGAAAGTGGTCATGAACAATCTCTCATGGTTCCTTTCATTCCTCCCTTAAGAGAAGAAAAGAAACCTATGGTTGATAAACTCAATCCTACACAATCAAAACTTGAAAATCAAATGAAAAGAAACTAAAATTCTAGAGAGCATAGGCATAGATGCCATGCTATTGCTCATTTGTTGCAAGCAAAAAAATAAAATAATAATATAGAAAATCAAAATCCAAACTTATCTCAAGTAGTGCATGATGCCTCTTCACCTTCACCACAACATAAAAAACAACAACCTCCTATGGATATTGTCATTAGACCTCCTATTGTGATTAAACTAGATGATTATAATGAAATTGCTAAGATTGATTAACAAGTTCATTATGAGCTAAATTCATTGTTTTCTTCTTCTATGAACTTAAATCATAACAATCATGATGATCCTCTTAATAAGAGTGTTGAAATTGGTGCTTGTCCTATTTTGGCACTTGATGTTGTCCCTTTGGCTAGTTGTCTACCTTTTTCATATATCGAACAAGATTGGAATGTAGATGACCTACTATAGATTGACTCGCATATGCCTTACTAGTCTTGTCTTTATTTTCTTTTTCGCGTTCTTTATGTGATTGCATGTGCATAATTTGATCCCCCATACTATTTGATGTATCTCTTCATGTACATTCCTCTATTAGTACTTACCTTCTTCTATATTCCATAAACCTTTATCTTTTTTTTTTTTTGTCTTGTGTTTTCCTTTTCGGGATGACACAAGGCGTCAAGATATTTAGGTCTCTTTCATGTTGACCCAAAATGCCTTTTTCTTTGTTTTCACTCTCTATGTGTCATTCTTCATATTTCATGAGTATTTGGGGAATGATGAAGTTTATGAGCTCTATAATATCATTGTAGCAAAGATATATTGGCCCTAAATCCATAGATCCCTCATGTATTTGGGATTTCATTTTGGGGGCAACCCCTTCTTTTTCGTGATGTAGCTTCATTTGTAAACATATGACTTGGCATAGGTAATTTTGAATAAGATCCCATGTCTCATTTGTTATAGTTGTGAAACAAGCACAAAACCACAAGCCACAAGATCAAACAACGAACAAATACACCTTCCATGTAAGAGATCTGTAAACAATATATGCATTATTCATCAATAAGAAAAAGCTACAAAAGCAAGAGACTATCAAAAGATATGAAAGATTGAGTCAATAATTACAATGAGGGTTGAGTGCTTATAAGAGAAAAAACTTAAATGAGAAAGGGATCAGATCATAACAAGTGTCGACATCACATGAGATGAGACAAAATGATCTAATATTAGCTCAACTTATAAAAGCATAAAATCACTCCTAATTTTAGCTTAAGTGCATGAGAATAAATTAGACTAATAATCAATTAAAGAGTAATTAATTATTAGCTAATGCATGATAACTCTAACCCCACCCTTAAGATGAACTTAGGGAGTAGCTAAAAACCCTAAAAATAAAGAATGCATGATGGGTCCCAACAAACAAGGCCTAGTAAGGTACCCATGTATAAAGAAAAGATTAATGCAGATAAATAGATAAAACCTCATGGTAAAAACTCTACTCCAAAAATATATGAAATTCAAGTGAAGTTCTAAAGAGGCCTCCAAACAAGACAATTTTGTCCCAAAAGATAGGAACAAAGGATGAAAAAAAAAAAATCACTGCAACATGAAGAAACTGCAAACATTGTCAAATAATGACTACTATAATGTGGAAATAAGAACCTCCATTGAAATAGATGATTATCACGATCAAGAAGACAAGAATTTGTATCAGTTCCCCCAACAACACTACTCGAATTAGATGACAAACAAAGGAAAAAACTTGGAACTCAAAGATACAGATGAAACAAGTACCAAAAGTCTAAAGAATTGATCAAGTGAAAATGGAAGGTCACCTTCAAAAATAGGAATGCAAGAGTGTCCATATGGTAAGTGATCCATCTCATTGAAATACAACCACTGCATCTAAAAGTACATAGGAACAAATACTGCATACATATTTCACTCCAATGTGAAACCAAGGAATCATTAGCACCAATAGTAGAAATTCTCCATAATGTTGTCAAGGGAGAGGCATGATAGGTACACTGAAACTAAATGCCAAAAATAAGTGCATGAAGAAGAATCGGGAACATTTGAATGTGCAAACATGAAAGTAACAACACATATAAAGGGTGTGCAAACAAAATATACACACACATGAGGTTGTTGTCATGGAAGGGACACTCACTTGATAAAGATATGATGGAAAATAAAGGAAAATCATCAAACTCCCCTGTGGCACTTTATAGCATAGTGCAAGTATAATAAGGCACAAAGTAATGTTCAAGATCCCAAGAATCTTGTGAAATACAGAGGCACTTTATTTTAGTGTGTTTACATAATATAGCAAGTGCATACAATGGGAGCCCATAATGTCCAAAAAAGGATGACATGCTGAGAATATAATTTTCTGATAGGAAAAAAAGGAAACTAGTAGCACCATGATGAAGTACACAAAAACATGCACTTTCAAAAAAATAACACCCAAAAAGGAGTTCAAATATAGAAGATATGGCCCATTGAAGTCTCCAAAATGAGAACTAAATAGAAACAACATTGACAAAACAAAATTTTGGAAAAAACTAAAATTCCAAACTGGAAACCACCTACACCAATGTGAACAACATGAAATTCTACCCCATTTCAAAAAACATGCACTGAAAAAATATCATCGTACGATCAAGATATGGCCTCTGGAAGATAGGGTGCAAAACTAGAAAATCCCAATGAAGAGGCGCTAAGTAGGGGAAAAAATAACTCCGCTAAATTTAGAAAACTACCTCCAAAAAATAGAGGTCTACCAATTTTAAAGGTGCATGGAAAACAATTCCAAGTATAGTGCATTTATTTTGCAAAAAAATGCAAAAAATGAAATAGTGCATTTACTGATGAATGTTCACATCTGCCTCCATCATTAAAAATGATCTTAGATTTTTTATTTGATTTCTGAAAAAATTACTCACTATTTATAGATAGTAACAAAAACCCAAAACTATTTTGATGCTAAGAATAAAACCTAGAAATATTTTTTCAATCCAACAAACAAAAGATGAAAAAATAAATTTCTTTTGACCTTTAACCTATAAAAAAAATGACATGTAGCGCTTTTTGGGCCGCAATTTTCTTTAGATTTGCTCAAGATATGCAAAATGTAAAACATACTCGGATTAGATTTACCAAATATGATCTTCAAACCCTTGTTGAAGAAAAAACTTTATAAATTGAGAAGGGGTTCGTTGAATCCATGCTCTAATGCCATGTTAGAATTGTGAAACAAGCACAATACCATGAGCCACAAGATCAAACAACGAACAAATACACCTTCCACACAAGAGATCTACAAAGAATATATGCAATATTCTTCAACAAGAAAAAGCTACAAAAGAAAGAGACTATCAAAATATATGAAAGCTTGAGAGATAATTAAAATGAGGGTTGAGTACTTTATAGGAGAAAAATCCTAAATAGTACTCACTTCAGTTAACATAATTTAGCACTTAGATAACTAAATAAAGTAATCCTAAGTTTAGCTTAAGTGCACGAGAATAAATTAGACTAATAATCAATTAAAGATTAGTTAATTATTAGCTAATGCATGATAACTCTAACGCCCCCCTTAAGATGAACTTAGGGAGTAGCTAAAAACCCTAAAAAGAATGCATGATGGGTCCTGAAAAATAAGGCTTGGTGAGGCACCCATATAAAAACTGAAAAATCTCTCAAAAATTGGAGAAAAAGGAGAAAAATCATGTGGGAGAAAAATCCACTCCCAAAATTACAAAAAAAAAAGCAAAGGGGTTCACTAAATACACACTTTGGTACCATGTTGGAATTGTGAAACAAGCACAAAACCACGAGCCATGTGGGATCAAACAACAAATAAATACACCTTCCACACAAGAGATCTGCAAACAATATATGTAATATTCCTCAACAAGAAAAGATATAGAAGTAAGGGACTATCAAAAAGATATTAAATCTCAAGATATAATTATAATGAGGGTTAAATGCTTTATAGGAGTGAAACCCTAAATGGTGTTCACTTCAATTAATAGAAAAACACATAGTTAACTAAATAAAGAAATCTTAAGTTCAGCTTAAGTGTATGAGGAAATTAGAATAATAATCAGTTAAATATTAATTAATTATTAGGTAATGCATGATAACTCTAACACCCCTCCTTAAGATGAACTTAGGGATTAGCTAAAAACCCTAAAAAGAATGCATGATGGGTCCCAACATGCAAGGCCTAGTTAGGTACCCATGCACAAACAAAATATCTCCCAAATCTGGAGAAAAAGGAGAAAACCAGAGTGGGAGAAAACTTCTTTCCAAAAGAGAGAAATACAAGTGAAGGACTGAAGAAGCCTCCAACACAAAGATGTCCCAAAAGATAGGATCAAAGGATGAGTTAAATAACACCATTGAAGCATGAAGAAGCTGCAAACATTGTTGAAGAATGACTATTGTAATGCCAAAACAAGAACCTCCGTTGAAATAGAAGATGATTAGGATCAAGAAGACAAGAATATGTATGAGTGCCCCCAACGACACTACTCAAATCAGATGAAAAACAAAGGAAAACACTTGGAACTCGAAGATACAAATGACACAAGTACCAAAAGTCTGAAGAACTGATCAAGTGAAAATAGAAGGTCACCTCCAAAAAATAGGAATGCAAAAGTGTCTATATGGTAAGTGATCCATCTCACTGAAATGCAAGTAACCAACTACTGATATACACTGCATATGAAAGTACTTAGGAACAAATATTGTATACATAGCTCACTCCAACATGAAACTAAGGAAGCATTAGCACCAATAGTAGAAACACCCCATAATGTTGAAAAGGGAGAGGCATGATAGGTACACTAAAACTAAATGTCAAAAATATGTACATGAAGACGAATTAGGAACATTTGAATGTGAAAATATGAAAGTACCAACATATATAAAGGGTGTGCAAACAAAATGCACACACACATGAGACTATTTTCATGGAAGGGACACTCACTTGACAAAGATATGATTGCAAAGGAAAAACATCAAATCCTCCCATAGCACTTTATAGCATAGTGTGAGTACAATAAGGCACAAAGTGATGTGCAAGATCTCAATAATCAAGTAAAATATAGAGGCACTTTATTTCAGTGCATTTACATAATAACAAGTGCATACAATGGAGCCCATAATGCCGAAAAAAGGAATACATGCTGAAAATACAATTCTCTGATATAAAAGAAGAAATTAGTAGCACCATGATGAAGTACATGAAAAAAAATGGCACCCAAAAAGGAATATGGATGCAAAAGATATGGCCTGTCAAAGTAACCAAAACTAGAGCTAAATAGCAACAACACTGAGAAAATAGAATTCTAAACATTAACCATAAGTTTAAACTGGAAAATACCTACACCACTATGAAGACCTAAAATTCTACCATATTTCAAAATGAATTGCATTGAAAAATATCAACGTATGACCGAGATATAGCCTCTGGAAGATAGGGTGAAAAAATAAAAATCCCAATGGAGAGGGTATGAGTAGGAAAAAATAAAAATCCTCCACTAAATTTAGCAAAAATACCTCCAAAAAATAGAGATTCGCCAAATGAGTGGAAGCTGGAATTCTGAAGCAAAAATGAAAATGGCTCCAAAATTTGCAAAAAATTCAAAGGGGATTCAGATCTAAAGCTTGTAACCCTTGTTGAAGGAAAAAACATTATAAATTGAGAAGGGGTTTGCTGAATCCACACTCTGATACCATGTTAGAATTGTGAAACAAGCACAAAACCACGAGCTAGAGGATCAAACAACAAAAAAATACACCTTCCACACAAGAGATCTGCAAACAATATATGCAATATTCTTCAACAAGAAAAATCTATAGAAGCAAGAGACTATCAAAAAGATATGAAAGCTTGAGATATAATTACAATGAGTGTTGAGTGCTTTATAGGAGCGAAACCGTAAATGGTTCTCATTACAGTTAACAAAAAAACACTTAGTTAACTGAATAAAGAAATCCTAAGTTTAGCTTAAGTACATGAGAATAAATTAGACTAATAATCAATTAAATATTAATTAATTATTAGCTAATGCATGATAACTCTAACAATGATACCATGTTAGAATTGTGAAACAAGCACAAAACTATGAGCCACAAGATCAAAAAATGAACAAATACACCTTCCACGCAAGAGATTTGGAAACAATATATGCAATATTCCTCAACAAGAAAAAGCTACAAAAGAAAGAGACTATAAAAAAGATATGAAAGCTTAAGTTGATAATTACAATTTGGGTTGAGTGCTTATAAGAGCAAAACCCTAAATGAGAAAGGGATCAGATCATGAAAAGTGTCAACATCACATGAGATGAGACATAATGATCTAATATTAGCCCAACTTATTAAAGAATAAAAGCACTCCTAATTTTAGCTTAATTTCATGAGAATAAATTAGACTAATAAATAATTAAAAAGTAATTAATTATTACCTAATGCATGGTAACTCTAACATCCTTTATTGTTAGCATTGATTATTTGCTACTTTAAATTAATTTCTCATAACAAGGTGTTTACCATTTTCTTTAAAGTGGGGGCATACATTGGCATTATTATTTAAATTTTTTTGACATTCCTTATGTTTCATTGAGCGATTTTCTTACTTCTTGTGATGTATCTTTTTCTTGGTGGTGTCATTGGGTTTGATGTCCTCCAAGAGTGTGACCTTTCTTGGCATATGACTTTCCTCTTAGTGGTGATGCTATGTTTTGGATTCCCTAAGTTGGGAATATTTTATCCTAGACTTTTACTCTCTTGGAGACATTAGGCACGATGTTCCCTAAGAGGATTCCTTACACAAACTAATAAAAATATCTTTGAACATGTTAATTTGCATTTTTGTTCACAAGTTTTTAGCATAACACAGCTTGCTAACCTTGTGAAGCTCGAATCCTTTTCAAGGCCACCAAGCATAACACACTTTGCTTTCCTATGGAGCCCTGCCTTGTTTGTTCATAGGTGATTAGCATAACATGGCTTGTTAGGCCTTATGAAGCTAAAATTTTATGTTTTTTTTTTGTGGTGCCTTATTGAAGTTATCAAAGGGATAGCTTTGTTAGGGTATGGGAGCCTAATAAGATTCTCTCATTTTCCACCCTTTTGTGTTTTCTTTTAGTCTTTGATATTGTATGATTGAGTATCATGTCATTGCTACATACATATGTTTTGATTGTCTACTTTAGTGTGATTTTGACGCAAGGTCATCCTCTCACTAAAGTGGGGGCTAAATGTAGTGATGGAAAATGTATTTGTTTACATTTTCTCACTTGTTTGGGCCCTCCTAGTTAATTTGGACTTAATTTTGCCTTAATTTAGTGTTGTAAGGTGTACCTCTTTACACTTTCATACTTATTTAGGGATCCCTTAATTAATTGAGCTTAATTATTCCTTAATTGGCCCTTTAATTCATTTTCCAAGCCTATTTAATTATATTTTATGAAGAGGCAACCTAGCATTCATTAATGCCTTAACATAACACTTCACTTTGACCAATGTGTGTCCTAGGTTTAACGACCTAGGACCCATTCACCCATTGGTGAATGGGTCCTCCCTTGACCTTAGGACCTAAATTTAAATTATGTTTTTGGTGGGATTTTAATGTCTCTAAGCGTATATTCAAATGTTGGCTTGCGATATTTGAATTTTGGGAAATTGACGATGCATACCTATAAATATAAGGTTATTTAGTTTCACTTAGAAATTTTGATCCAAGCAACCTAGAATTTTTCAAAATCTAAGAGAGCACTTCAAGAGCAATTAAAGGTTTTCAAAGGAAAATTTATCAAATTTTTATTGCAGCAATCAAGAACCAATTATCATGTCAAATTCTTCTTGTGTCATGCATGTTTTTGGATCTAACATTGTGATGTAGGTTTCATGACCCATTCAAATATTCAAAGCACTATTTCAAGCAAGATTCAAGTGTCAAGATCCACATCCATTTTATCCATTACATGCAAGTTGTAGACTTCTATTCCAAGGATTATTCAAGTGTTTGTTGAGTGGTAATGTATATTTATTCATTCTTCATTCCCTCTTTCATGATTTTATTCATTTTAAGGTTTGATTACCAAAATGAGGTTTGACTAAGGAAAATCTCCATTCATCAAAAATAAAAAATTTCCCCCTCTCATGTTGTGATTGGAGATTTAGGGTGAAGAAGGCTTGAAAATATTTTGAAGATAAAAATTTAAGAAATTGTCAAAGTTGTCATCTTTTCACGAAACCTCATATATTGAAGTTGTTTCATACTTTATGTCACTAAAACCTAGAGAATCTAGAAGTGTGCAGAAAGGATTGGAGGCTCCCGAAAGTTGTAGAAAAATACTATCAAAGGACCCATTTGCCCCTAGGTGAATGAGTCCTTGATCAACTTCAAAAATTGACTTTTTGTGAAAGGTACACTCAACTATGCCCTTCTTCGATCTGCAATTTGATTGTAGGTTCTATTAGTATTGAGTTTAAAATGGTTGTTTCAAGTGTTAGATTTCATATTGATGTTACTTTACTATTTTTAGTTTTTCTCCCCAAAGTGTTGTTTCACCTTGACCCTCATTCCTCAATCATAATGAAATATGAAAATTCCCATTTTGGATTAGCTAACCTAAAGGTTGATAATTAATTCATTGTTTGAACCTCATTTCCTAATGAAATAAAGGAGAATAGGTCTATCTATTACCATTTTTGTGAACCCCTTTCTCTATCGACCTATTTTTATTTGGTTCATTTCCCTTGTGACTCCATGCTCTACCCATTCATCTATATGATTGACATAATCTTCAAATACCTTAGGTTCATCCTTTGACACTAAGTCTTTATCTGCCACCACTTCAATGTAATGCATTTATCCTTTACCCAAGAATATATGTCTAGGAGTCCACAAATTTATCAATGAGGTGATGAATTAGGTTGAGGAAGGTTCATATGAGGGGTCTTGTGGTGCATCCTTAGTGTGGAATTTTTTTGGGTCACTTAATCCTCTAAAATTAGGGCTCTTTTGATAGATTCTTACAACTTGAATGTAGATAAAAATCTCTTACCAAACCCTTGAGTGAATAAGATAGATCCTCCACAAATAGAACTACGAGTCTCCTTTTTGTGACATCTGAAACCATCATTGATAACTTCTAAAACTATGTCACATAGTTCTCAATTGTACCCTCTTTCTTTAATTTTGCTAACTCCCTAAATTGAATCTTGGAATCCTTCATGTCAAATCTCTTCATCAATATTTAGTTGAACTCCTCTAGGGTAGTGATTAAACCAAGTTTTCTTGGGTTACCATGCCATGATACCACCACTAATGAGCCACACCCTCTAGGTGTAAAGTGGAAAACTTAATGGTCTCTTCTTCAAACATGGGATTTAAGAAGAAATATGTATCCAAACTATACAACCACACCTTATTTGAACACCCATATAATCCATCATACATGGGTATATGATCTTCCCCAAGCATTGATTAATGTCCCTATAGGGTTGCTCCTCATACCTTCTCCTTCTATTCATATAATTTCTCATCTTCATATCATAATAATCAACATAATACATGTCATGATAGATGGTTGTATCTAGGGAATCATATTAAGTATGATACTTTGAAATTTCATCCTCTTGTCACGTGTTTATAGGTAATTCTTCTTCCCAGAGTTATATCTCATCTCTCTCTAGAAATTTGGTTGTGAATGTCTTCAAGGTTAGGTTAATTGAATTTTCTAAATTACTTCCTTTGCCTCATTTGGAGTAGATTTCCCAACAACCTATTATTGATTCATCTCTTTCAAAGTCCTTATAATCTCTACCATTGAATCTCTTTGGGTAGATTGGAATTCTCTAGCCATATCTCTATTTTTCATCCTAACGACCTCCCTAAAGTCGGCTTCCTCACCTCTATCACCCACATATTCTTCTTTTATATTTTCCCTTTGCAAGTGCTTTATTTCCCCATCACTCGTTTGCATGAACCTTCATCACCACAAACTCACACGCTAATAGAAAAGGTGTTATGATACCATTGTAATGCCACTTCCTAATTTTTTTATGAAAATAACATATTTACACAAAAACAAAAATCTTCACCATATTTGAAACATAAACAATAGTTTACCAAAATATTTCCAAATCCCAACAATTAATCATACTCAAATAACATACATCAGCTAGCTAGTAAACACATGAACTTACAAGAACTGAATTAAACTCAAAAAAATAATTTATATTGATTATAATTAAATCTCTACAATACAACAAATGATGCACTCACAAAAATATTGAATTTTATTGTAAAATTGAAGCTCCAATGCACTCCTTGAGTGAGAATGCCCTCAAGAATCAAAGGGTTTTCATCCTTTTATCCCAAAAATCAATGGAATTATATACACCGATCATAGTCTCATATGATTTTTTGGTCATAGAATATCACGTGAATACAAAGTGCCTAAAAGATACAATAACATAACATGGATGATTACAATTGATTTTTTTTTCCTGTTTTGATATTTTACCTCCCCAAATGATCAAACTAGTCAAATAAGACTCAAAATGATACCTATTGATGCCAAAAATTGACAAGGTAACAACCCTTTGTGGGTAACTCAATTAAATAGGGGACCTATTGCGCTAAATTGAGTAACCTCTAGAATTTAAAGAAGTTGGTTTCTTCTATAACTGGGGTTTTGAATGATAAAAAGGAAGCAGATATAAAAATAAAAGGATCTAACTAGGGCGATGCACCAAGATTTAGATGTAAGGAACAATAAATATATCTTTTGGATAAGATTTAAGGGCCCATTCAACAATCTATCATGTCCTGAAATAAAAAACATCAAAGAGAAAAACCTGAATAATTCATTTCATAACATAAAATAATTTGCATAGAGCTTTACTTACAAGAAAGAGTCAGAGACATGGTTCCAAATCAACATTCCATTCAAATCATTGAAGTTGCAAATAAACTATTCAGTAACAACACAGCATAATGTTTTCAAATAGCTAAGAAACAGAGAGGGAAAATTACAAGGGTAGAGTTTGCGAGTCTTTATGATTATCTAAAAAAACAAAAGGTCTCGTGTCTTCATAATTCTTTTGTAGGTATTCTAAATTCCTTTTATGAATTAAATAAGAAGCATATATAGCCAGAGGCTTCCACTGCTTGAAATCCTGTAACAGAAAATATTTCTAGATTATGAGCAATGATGACCGTGACAATGGCTCATCATGACCATTGTAACAAAAAATATTTTGAAGCATGAACCCAGACGCCCATGAGCTAGATGCATTCTCTACAATTGATGGTAGTGGTTCTGGCCTACCCTATGCAAATAAGTGTTGTCTGCCAACAAGGGAAGTTAGAGCACATGACAACATATAGCAGCTTGGCATTTGCACTACTCCTTTCTTTAATGAAGATCCATCAAAGGGACACATGACAACATTTCACAGTTCATGGTTCATCCTTCTTGTCCTTTGATAAAAAATTATGATGAGAATACATGTGGTAACATCCCTACCATCAGCACCGCTTGAGGGGTTCGTCGAAAGTTTCTGCGAACAAGGGCAACATGGCATGCAGTGAGGGCCTAAAAAGAGTCATAGGAATGCAAGCCCAACAAGCTCGATTAATTGACACATGGGGGTAGAACAAGGCTTGAAGGAGAAGGGAAGGGAAGCTGCCCTTCAATGAGCGATTGGATGACATGTGGTGATAGTGAGTCGAGAGTGTCGAAAAGCTGGCATGGAGACTTTAAAATCATCGGGAGCAGTTAGAAGATGAGCAAAACATCAAAACAACCTGAAGGGAGCATGGCATATATTTAATATCCATAGCTTTTGGTGACTATCAGGGGCATTTCACCTACAAAATGATGAACCCAAAAAAAGTCTTCGGTTTCATGACCATGGCCTTATTCGTTGAGCATTGGAATCAGAGCTTAGAAAGGGCGATCTGCAAGGGCAGCCAGTCAGCCTCAGAAGGTGTCAATATAGCACGCAGATTCTCATGCACCTCATGTAGATTGATTACTTCCTTAAAAGGAAGCATCACAAATATTCTTGACCCAACACCGAGCTAAAAAAGCAGTTATGCGATTTGATGAGTTATACCTTCGATGTCCTCAGCAGTAGGAGGTTTGATGAAGCTCTGGAAAATAGATAAATCTTGCTTTCTATCCTCAATTTTGACTGCAATTTTCTCTATGGTGGCCACCGATTCATCAAAAATAAAAGGAGAGGGCAAGCCCATTTGGGTCAGTTGGGAAAACCTTTCCCATACGCTATCCATAGTTTTCCCCAATGTGATTGAGCAATGTTGAGCATGAAGGGTGGCCTCATAGCAGCAGATAAATTCTTTCATGATCCTAGTGGTTGACCTTTGATTTTCAACCCTTGCTCATACGAGATCCTCGCTTGGCACAGTATATAGCTTGTCTAGCAGCCTTTCTGCTTCGGGAACATTTTCCCCTATGAATTTTGGGAATTGTTCCATTGTGTCGTGAACCTCCCTACATAAATCTATCGCCTCTACCATAAAATGAAGTGTGGGTTGGAGATTTCAACATAAAGCCTTGAATCTCTCCCAGTAGGAATCATATAGTTGTTGGGCTACTAAGCGGAGGTTTGACTGTGGAGCATGAGTTTGAATAATTTTCTTTAAGAGATTAATCTCTTATGTTAGCCCTGCAATTTGTTCTACGGTTGAGGAGAGTTTCTCCTGCAGGGCTCTCTAAGTGACCATCCACCTTTCCTTAGCCTGGCTTTGGGTTGTAGACTCTTCCTCCAAGGAAAGCTTGATCTTTTGGAGGTCTTTCTAAAATTGAGCTTGTGTGCTTGCTTGATTTGTCTCTTTTTCTTGCACTGCTTGCTCCAACCAAGTGTGCATTCACTACAACTCTTCATTCTTTTACTAAACTTCCCCTTCTGATTGGCCCAACTAGTTCTGTAATTCTTGATTCCTTCACTATAGCTTAGTCACTTGGTCAAACTCCTAGGATTGGAACCTCTCGAGCTCTCTTTGCAGGCTAGCCTACTTTGCCTGTGCATTTTGTGCAAATTCCACCATTTTTGCCTCTCATGCTTTGTCCTTGGCCAACAAGACTTTTATCCTTTCTTTAGCGGCCTTGAGCTCATCCTTTGCCTTCTTCAAATGGTGACCAGACTTGAGAAAGTCAGTGATCACTACCTGTTGTGTCTCCTCCATTAGCTCAACTTTATCCTACGGTCAGGTAACACATAAGTCCAGTCCGATGGCATGGACATCATAGTCATTGGGTTGCATTTCTCCCTACAATTTTTTAACATTGGGATGCATGGCTGCAAAATGCAATGACTGTTGAGCCTCATTATAAACTGTATGGACTTTGGGGTCTGTTGGCTTCCTGGCATCCTTTTCTTTTTTCTTTTGGAGTCAAAGAGCTCAAGCTTTCTTCGTTGTATTGCTCTATGACAAGAATTGAGCTAGTGATCTGATGCATTCGCCTGCAAAGGGTGTGTTGGGAATGATGGTGGCAATGGAGATGAAATGGGCTCTGACTGTTGCAAAGTTTGGTTCAAGGTTGACTTAGAGGAGGCAAAAGGGATGGCAGCTTCAGATACCAAGGGGGTAGTAGTGATGGATGCAGACAGGGATGCAATTGAGGTGGCTGGCGGGGCTCTAACAAAAGATGAAGCAGCTCGTGGGGAAGCGACAACCATCTATCTGATATGAGAAAACTGGGAGAAACCTCCCACAACCATTGTAGTGAAGACAGAGAAAGATAGGCTCACACTTGGAGTGATGGGTGCCATAGAGATCATGGAAGAAATAAGAGATTGGGAGCTAAGAAGAGAGGGAGATAAAGTTATCTGAGCAGCGATTCCATCTCCAACCCTTGGCCAATTGGAACCTCCTGCGAACCATCTCTTGAAGCAGCATCAGTGCATTGTCTTTTGCTTGGTGGAGGGTTCTCTAAATCTACTGCTTTTGTTGATTGTTGTGTTCTTCTAGGCTTTCTTGTGGCCCAAGTTCAAGATTGTGAGGACTCTAATCATGAAATTTTCATCCACACACTCTGAACAGTTGCGCTAGGCTGCATTCATGTTCTTTTTTTTTCCTTTCCCTTGTCTAAGCATGGTGTGTCCTCTTCAGGGTCGGCCTCTTCCACATCACTTGCATCAGAGTTAGCATGCTCCCTGTTTCATAGAGTATCAAAATGATCATCAGAGTCGAATATTGATGGGTTATGTAATGGGGCATGAGTTCCCTTGATCTCGTGGTGATAGATCCAAAAAGCATTAATCTTTTTCGCCTTCCAGCCATATTCCCTTATCAAACTATTGCGGAGTGGAGTGTTCATGCAGAAATTTTCATTGGCCTTCCCTTCAGGGAGGTAAAACCAAATCCATGGAGGCCTTAGATTATCCATCAACATGTGCACTAAGTCCACCCAAAATCTACTAATATCCTCTAGAGGATTTCACCACGCTTCCTAGTAAGGCCAAGGGCTATGTTTTACCTTAATAAATGTATCACCCAAATCATCTTCGGGGTTGTAGTCCCACCTATCACAAATGAAAACAAGATTGAGGTGTTCCAATTTTTCTTCCAATAGCTCTGATGATTTATTCTTTACCATGACCATTGTTTTGTAGCTCAACGGGCATTCAAAAAATCACCTCTTCTTCTTCTTTGGGTCGAAGCAAAAGGTCCAATCCATAATAGTCAGCTATTGGAACAATTCAAGGGCCAAAACGCAATTGGTGACAGATGCAGGGAGTTGGATTTTCCTTTCACAAAAGCCATGCACTCGAACACATGTGAATTCCTCCTCAAGGAATGATTCACACTTGGGGAATAGGGATTGCATCCAGCTGGTTTGGTTGGCCGACAAGCGATAGTAGTCATCATCCTCACTCAAAAATCGCAAAATCAGAATCAAGAATTTCTCTAAAAATGCATAATAATCATAGGTGGAAGAGAGGATGTGAGTCCATATCAAAATTGGCTTCCAATGCTTCTTCTCGTCAAATATTGATAACTCTATTTTTTCTTTGAAGAAATTGGGGTTCTGATGTAGAAACATATAGGCAAGAAGAGAAGGATATCTGAACTTACCAACAATTTCCAACTCATCAATCTACTTCTGCATATCTTTGACAATCATGTCTGAAAAATCATACTAGAAAGGGTCATGCTACCTCTTGAGTTCAAAACCTATGCCCAACTGAGATTCATACACGATCATGTCATCATCCAGGCCAAACATGAAAGACATCATGGAGAAGGCATCTTGCAAGTCTGCATGTATGAAGTCAACATGACGATTCAGATTTTTTAACAATTGCTGGCAATCTTGGGGCCTTTTAGTCTCTGCGTTATAAAATTCAAGGGAATTCCTTCTGCCTCTCTATAATTTTAAACCCCTTTTCTGGTTGAATGACTTCATCGATAGCATCCTGGTGCTATTCTCAAGAACACACATGTACCTAAGAGCCTCTGTAGATATCATGACTCTCAAACTTCTTCCCTCAATTGCGCCAATCACTGGATTGAAACACTGAATGCTTCTATGAATTATTTCTAGGTAGTGGTGCACATAAGGGACCATATATTGTGGAAGACCATAGAGCCATTGCTTGTATGATAGTTGATTGTCGAATGCCTTTCTCATTCTGGCAAAAGAAACTTCCCTTAGGCCCTTAGGGTTAGTCTTGAGGACGGGCTCATAAATGTTATCCCACTCCTCCTTTATCAAACTTGCGTCTCTGAGGGCTCCTTTCTTAGCTGATAGTGTGCAAAACCAGTTTGGATTTTCTAGGACTCTAGGCATAGTGTAGGACTCATCATGAAAAATATTGACCATGGGTGTTGTGAGCATCACATCTGTTAAGCTTTGGGACATTTCACCTGGATCATTCATCTGTAGATTTTGAGCTACCTTGGGGATAGTGGATTCCATTTTTCCTCTCCTTTGATGTTTTCTATGTGCCCCTCAGCAATTCTGCACTTCAAAAATTCTCTGCACTTTGAAAAACTTTCTTTTCTTTGTTTAAACAATCATATGCAATACTTAGCCTTTTTTGTCCTCCTTTGAGTGGTAGATGACTGTTTCTTTTTCTGCATTAAATTCCACATGTATTGCCAACTTTTTTCTCATGCAAAGTGAATTACTTACCATTTTGAAATGACAAGAATTCATAATTACGCCAAGTACCTACAACCCATGGCATGATTTTCCTTGGAAATTGAGTTGGTGATTTGAAAGTAGACTAGGCATCGTATGTAGTGGTAATTAATATCCCCAATGGAATGATTATGCCAAAGTATGTGATAAGCATCAAATAGATTTGCATCATTTCCTGGAGTTTGAGGAACATCTGTAGGATGACACCTCAGCGTCCAACCAAATAGACTATCGTTGGATACTACCACTAGCTTGTGCTAATTAATTAGCTTGCCTTAATTTTGTATGCAGCAACTCATACCTACAAGCGTAGCTGCGTGAGAGCCTCGAGCGAGCCTTGGTGTAGTGTTTGAGGTGGTGCTTGGTTAACCTCATGCTTATGGTATGTGAATTACCACACTTATCCTTGCTGCTTCTATAAATAGGTGCCTAAGCAGTAGAGAAATCAAACTTAGCAATGTTTAGCAGAATTAGCATTAGGTGATTGGTTTAGCCCTTGGTAATTGCAGTTCGCATAGTATTTGCATAGAGTTCAAATTTAGATGTCTTGCATAAGGTTCTTATCTGGAATTTGTATAGGGTTTGATGCCATGGACACCCCAATCAGGCTGACCTCCCACAAATCTCAAATGGCCTTTCTGGGTGAGATTTTGACTAGGCATCTTAAGAGGATGACCAAAAATAAGCATTCTTTGGCCATCATAGCAATGAAATGGGTTCTGGGATGTGACTACCTTGAATATGAGGACAAGTACAGAGTTAAAACTGATGTGTTCTCTCACTTTGTAGCATTGATGCTCAATATCCAAATTTCCAAGCCACTTACCATTCATCTAGTAAAAGAAATTTTTCCAAAGTATCTGAACGGCCTCGGGGAGGTGGTGGTGAATGTTACTTTTGATGGAGGAATCCCGACTGTGAGCAACCTTCACAAGTTTATTAAAGAAGATGTGGTCGTCCTGTGGTTGTCATTCTTGAGCAGTTTCTATCTTCAGTCACAAGAAGTACATTGCCAAAGGGTCACCCATGCCTATCACTTCCTCTTCTGAATATACAATGTGGTGCCATTCTATGACATTGACTAGTATACTGATTTTAGGAACCTGGTGTTCCCTCCACCAACTACCATTGCTTCTTTGGATGGTGACAATGGCCTAGTTGCTACTACTAAGGATGATATGGTTCTGGACAATGTCGTTATTGTTGCTCGCTCCCATGACTGAAGATTTCTTCTCTTTTCATGCTTTTAAGACTGAAACTTGTTAGTTCTTTTTGTATATAGCCTGAAAGGCCTTATAATAAAAAAATATATAAAGTATATGTTGGAAGTGGATTCAGTTTGAGAGGGGTGGTGAATCAGAGTGATACAAATTTTAACTTTTGTCTGCACAAATTAAACTTTTACTAATTTTAATCCAATGTGATAGATTTGTTTATGCAAGTGAACATTAACACTTTAGATCAGATTGACATGAAACTTGACTAACATTTACAACTCATATTAAAAGCACCATATGATATTGTTCAATTAAAGCTTTATGAAAAATGTTGTTGTGCTTTATGAATAGAACTATAAAACATCACAAAATGCAACTTTGACTTGATTTTGACAAACTTTTGAACATTCATATACTGAACATAAAATGCAGATGTAAATTCACTCTATAAAAGACTTTTTGCACCAGATTTGCACAATTTAAATTTGCATGATAGACTGGAACAAATTGACATTAATCTTTTGAACAACCTTAAAGCATCAAAGCATTGACCAAATGAATGAGCACAATAACATGAAACTGAATGAGAGACAAAAACACATCACATAACACAAAGATTTCTTTAGTGGAAAAACCCTCATGGGGTATTAAAAACCACTTGCTAAAATTTCCCTTTTATTAATCAAAGAGCACCAACTCAACACCTTTTCTGAAGCACCAAATTCATAGGAGCACCAACCCTTCAATTTACAAAGTCACTATCTAAACTATGCATACAAAAATGACCTTACAACTACATTTACATTTGTAGTCCCAAAATCACAACTGAATACAAAAGTATAAAAGATATTCAATGCTTCTAGTTACACAATGTACTGATTGCACAATAAGAACCCTCAATGCACAATAAGAACCCTCTTTCCTCTTTTAAATACAAAATAGATATCACAGTGATAAACCCTAAACAATACTCTGTTAAAAAAATTCTCTTTTCTTCATCAACGAGTCATGGCTTTTTTCAAACATTTATCCCAAGAGCATAAAATAGTTATCTTTACAAAAACCTGTATCTATAATAACTAGGGTTTTGTTAAACTTGGTAAAACATGAGTTAAATCATGATACCCATAATGGGTTTTAGTAATACCCAATGAAATTTCAATGAATACCACGGAAAATGATAAAACCTTGAGAATGAACTCAGGTTTATAAAAACTGAAACTGAATCTTCAACAGTATCTTAATCACAAATCAGTTAAGATTTAAACCAGCATAAAGTCTTTCAAAATGAAAACCAAATACCTGTCATGGTGGCCAAAATTTTAGCACTTGATTGTGTAGAAACTTCATAATTGTCTCACTAAGATTTTTCCAACTTTCATCTCGAAAAGAGTCCACAATAGAAATTGTCACCCTCCAAAATTAAACATACTAGAAAACGAGTTCAAACTACCATCATTACCAAGCTTGAACTATATCTTAAAATGCATCATGGCGGCTAGGGTTAACCAAGCTTGTGAGACAAAAAAAATCATTTTTTTTGCCCTATTTTTACTTTACTTCGAACTCCAAAACAAAAAAAAAAATTATTTAGAATCCATGCTTCATAATGAACTGAAATTCATTGTCCATGTTGACTTTATCCAACATAACCATTTTGAAGTCCGCAACAATACACTTACTAAACTTGTCGACAAAAACAACACTTATGCCAAATTTAATTCCTGTGACTTTATATTTTGAACACAATACCATATGCTCAAAGAAACTCGATAGGGTTGCAAACCTCTTAATCACCTTTTGATGCCAATTTCATTCACATAATTTGATGTCCATTTTCTAATATCCGATGACACAATTATAGTATCAATCATATATGCCAAGAGATATACATATGTGCATAAACAAAACACAATAAAATGTGATAACCAAGACCATAAAATATGGAGCCCTTAAGCACTTGAAAAATGAATGTTTTGTCATCTGAAGTACTGATTTTTTTGGAAAACTGAGCCTACAAATGCTCAATATGATCAATAACCTATGTGCCATGATCATTTTGAATGCCCTTACTAGAAAAACTATATGCTCACTGACAATTATAGAGTAAAAAATGGTTGATCAAGAAACAATGTTATCAAGTAAAGTCCCGCCTTGTAGCTTTCCTGAAAGACAATCACTGTCAATGTCAACATACATATATTAAGAGATACAATATGTTTTGGTCGACAAGTGATATAAACCCAATGAAATGATCATTGACAGACATTGAAATGGCTTTCATTTTAAACACAACAAAAAGCTAATATAAAATAAACATTATGACCATTATACCATGGTGATCTTGAATGTAAATCATAAGAGGAGAACCTGTATAAACCAAGTCAAAGCCATGAATGGCTTTAAACTTAATGCCACTATACATTTCATTTCCCTTGTATAAGAATGTTGTAGGTTCTTGTAACTCAAATATTCTTGAAGACGTGATTGCAACAAGATGGATGAAGAAGTCACCAAGAAATAAATAAAGACTATCATAAGATGATGAACATATCCAACCCTAAGTACTAATAAATCCAATTGAATGCCGACTGATGTCACTATGATAGAAAAATAGTGAATAGACAAGACAAAATGATATCACCTGAACATTGAATCATAACCCTGTAAACAAGATGCCTTGTAATCTGCACATGGAGCCAAAAGATCAATAACATCAAAACTTGATAAAAGCATCATCACAATGTTAATTCAAAACCAAGTATGCCAAAAATGGATATGAACAAGAGTGCCAAACCATCTAAATGTAAACAATAATGTCACTGATAATCAATCACCAAGATGCCAAACCAAATGCCAAACCAAAACACCATTTTGACATCAAGGACAAATAACAAAAGAGAAGTTCAACAATATATACCTTTTTAAAGGATGGCCTTTGAGCCATTTTGATATTGTACTTATCGAGGTATATAAACATAATGAAGATATGGCTTATATTTAATTTTTTTTGCTTTGTTTCATATTTCATGCCCTTCCTGGCATATGTGTTACTCACTACATCATAATGTAAATTTATGTTGCATCATGGATTAAGAAGACCAGCCAAACAAACAAAGGAAGACAAAGGAAAATAACCAAAATAATTACATATTTAAATGGTATATTTTTTCAATTGCACTTCATAGAAATTTTAAGGTGAATTCCCCCAACAAGAACCCCTATCACTTTTCTTTCTATGCATTCTAATTCAAATGCTTCATATTGCCTACATTGAATTACCATGAATAGACCCTCCCTCAGGCTGTCATATTTCTCATATCGTTTGAGTCCTATTTTTCGCTCATTGAATTCTAACATTAGGTCCTCACCATCTAGGCCTTGATCCAAAAATCCATTGAACAGAGAAACTACACCCGAACCTGCCACATTTTACACGACCGAACCCATGGAGGGTAGTGGGTAATGATTTTTTATTGATGCTCAGTTTAGGTTGTGGAAGTTGATACATAGGTGAATATCTTTGTTCTTCTTTCAGACCTGGATTATGCTAAACACCCATGTGTTAGGCTCGATTGAAAAGAAAATCCATGACTGAACTAGCTTTGTTAACTGTTGTGCCATCAACGCTTCAATTTTGGGACTCGCTAGCCTCTATTTTTGGCAAGCTGATTCAACCTCTCCTTTTGGTTGTATTGCAGGATAAATGATGTCGAGATCATATCCTTTGAGGTTATTGTATGACCAGGTCACCTTTCCTCCATCATTTTCTATTAAAAAGTGGATGAGCCTTTATTTACCTTGATGCAAGACATCTTTTACGTCTTTAAGCTTTCTTGCATCTTTGATCTGAAAATTTGTATAATTGCCTCTATTTTCTACAAACTTCCTCTTACTATTTCTTACATTGCCAAAAAAGGGGCTTTCAGGAGTGACCAAACTTTTTAGAAGCATATGGGACCTTAGCTGAATGTCTCATCCATTGTCGGCTTTAGCGACCCTTAATTTGAGTTGGTCAACAAATTCTCTTGACTGTGAGCCGAATGAAGCAATGTGGTCATCACTGTCAAATTCTTGATAGCTTTAACCATTATATGGAATTGGTGATTGGACTATCATTTTTACAAAGTGTCTATTATGCAGTAGGTTAGAGGCTAGTTCGAATCGGGATCCGATTTCGGCCATGAAATTTGCATCAGCATTCTACTCTCATGAAATAGTTTGAATATTGAAAGCTTCAAAGTTCTCGATTAGGTCCCAAAATTTAGCTCTATAGGATCTCATATGAAAATTATTTGTTGTACTGATACCTTGAATTTGTTCGACGATTGGCTTGCACTCTTTGAACACCATTATTTTGTTGATGCACATTTGTTCTACTAGGACTAGACCTAGCACAAGGCCTTTATATTTGGCTTCATTGTTGGAATAGGAAAACTAGAATTGGAAGGATCTAATTGCCTTTTCATTGCTCGAGTAAGTTAGGAATATCCTAGCCCTCACACTGACCTTGCATTTGGCACCATCAAAGTGCAGTGACCATAGTTTTGTGGTTGAAACACCTTCAGGCTCTTGTTTCACCTTTGAGAAGGCTTGGTCTTCATCATAAATGACATAAGTTCCTAGTCTAGAGGCATGATAATTGTCAAAGGGATATTTATCAATGAACTCTCTTAGGAGAACCTCCTCTTGATCAGTCTGATCTCTGGTGTTTTCCTCATCTTCTAGAAGCTCAGTGCAACACATCTCCTCCTTGGTGATGGAGGTGTGAGTGGGCTCAAATACTGTCTTAGCTTCATCTGCAACATGCTCTGAATGCAAAGGCTTGAACACCAGCTTCATTTTGGATCCATGTTTGGTCCTTATAATCAGATGTGACCAATCTAAGGAAAGTTATCCACGTAGTTTAGAATTGAACTCCCTGGACAATCATTGATTGAATATTGGAGGAATATCAATGATTACGATATCCTGTTTGACCATGATATTAGGGCAGGAAAATAGAGTTAATAGAAGTTCCTTAATGATTCCCACAGTACTAACCATATTTCCATCTAATTGCATAACCCCTTTATTCAAAGGTTCATAGCTTAGTCCTAGGGCTTCAGCTATTTCCTTGGTCATAATTGTGATGCTGGCACCAGAGTCAATCATGGAGTTATGTAGTAATTTCTTACCCATAATAAGGGTTAGGAAAAATGGCTTTGGTTTTGGTTTACTTTCGTTGAGTTTACTGCTATTAGTTGTCAATGGAGGCCTCTTTTGTAGTATTCACGAGAAATTTTGTCGGGGATGATTGATCAATAGCCTCCCCTTGAAGTGATTTATCCTTTGGTTATGTGATTAGTTCTTCTTGGAGATACCTCTGTAGTAATGTCTTCTACTCTAGAATGGCTAAGATATCCCATAGGGACACATTAGTAGATGATTTTTCAATTGTTCCACCACATTGAACGGTGGTGGGTTTGGAGGCTTCTACTCCTTAGCTCTTGTTGTTACGACCTCCCTTCATGACAAATATTGTGACACCGTAGCAGAGGTACTAGTGTTCGGGTCAGAAACACCTTTAGGTACCAGGCTGACTGATTGTAGGATGACCGATTTTCCCGTGAATCTCCTCTTGGAGTGAGTGTTGTAATCAGACTACACTTGAAGGATTTTTGAAGTGGGTGTCTCAATTTTTAACACCACTTTCTCTCCTTCCATCCATGAGAAAAGGGTATGGTTGGGAGATATATCATTTTTCTATTCCAGAGACATCTCTTGCATTTGAGCGGTGAGTATCATGTTTTCCATTTGTAGAGAGGCATATACATAGCCCCCATTGTCTAACGTTATTCCTTGGTTGTGTTGCTTTGCCACCTTCTATTGTAGATTTTCACGTGGGAAGTTTCAGGGCATATGTGAATTTTCGCAAGGGAAGCACCAGGGGTTGCCATCGTCGACCAAATTGTTTTTCCCCATAGTTAGCTCTTTATTTGAGCTTAGGTTGCACCTGAGGATTTTTGCGAGCACCTCCTTGGAACTGGTTCTATTGGTAAGAGGACCTTCCTCCTTGATAATTCTAATAGGCCAACTTTGGAGGAGTGGCCCGGTTGCACTTGATGACATTTATCTCGTTGGCCATAGCTCGCAACATCTCCTTTATGTCACTCATCTCATCCTTCATAGCAGTGCTCTACGGTACGCTTATGTATGTGTACATGGATTGAGGAGGGGTAGCTGCAGTAGTCAGTGGTGTCACCTAGGTGGGAACTGGTAGCTCCGAGAATATAGGTATGATGGGTTGAGGTGACAACTTTCTAGCATCAATTAGATTTTTCTCTACTTTAATTGTGATGAGCTATATGCATCTGGTAGATTAGTCTCGTCGATTGACTGGATCATCATCAAGATGTTAGTGTTGATGGAATTCAGGTAGAACATGAATGCCAAGTTGAGTGGTGGGAAAATTACATCCTGAATTCTTTGCCAATTTATGTGGAACCAAGTGTTGAAGTCAGTTGGAGCCTCATATGGGGCCCACTTGATGATCCCTGGCTGGTGATACTAGGAAGACCTATCTCCGTCATTCAAGAATGTTTCATAAAATGGATCTTCGAGTTGATCCCATGTGTTGATAGAGTTAGCCGATCGAGTGTGATACCAATCTGATGCTTTTCCTTTGAAAGAAGTTGCGAGCAACCTTAACACTATGTTCTGATCCATTACCCCATGCACCAAACATACATTCGCCACATCTTGCAGATGTTTAGATGGTGTTCTTGAGCCATCTCTGGTAAACATAGGAATATATTTGAGAGTAGAGACCGAGATAGGAGCCCAAAAGTTGGGTGCTACTGGGGCTATAAGGGGACTTCTAGAGTCCCATGCCACATAGTTTCAGTTAGGTAACATGGTTGGTGGAGGAGTTGGAAATTTCACGTGATGAGTTCTAGTTGGTATTGTTCCTAGCGATGGTACCAACAAACTAGGGTTATTTATTGTTTGTGATCTTGTGACAGAGTGATGGCTCATATACCTACTCAATTTTTTTGGTATATTTAAGGTCCCACCGAGCGTGCCAGGAAAAAAATACTATTGATTCCAAAAATTTACAAGGTAACAACCCTTTGTGGGAAACTCAGTTAAAGGGGGACCTATTGCACTAAACTGAGTAAGCTTCAGATTTAAAAGAAGTCGACTTCTTCTACAACTGGGGTTTTGAATGGAAAAAGGAAGAAAATATAAAATAAAAGGATCTAACTAGGGTGATGCACCAATATTTAGATGTAAGGCACGGTAAATCTATCTTTTGGATACGATTTAAGGGCCCGTTCAACAATCTGCTATGTCTCGAAATAACAAACATCAAAGAGAAAGACCTGAAAATTTGATTTCATAACATAAAATAATTTGCATAGAGCTTTACTTAAAAGAAAGAGTCAGAGACATGGTTCTAAATCAGCATTGCATTGAAATCATTGAAGTTGCAAATAAACTATTTAGTAACAATACAGTATAATTTTTTCAAATAGCTAAGAAATAGAGAGGCCAAATTACAAGGGCACAGTCTATGAGTCTTTATGATTATCTAACAAAAAAAAAGGCCTGGTATCTTCCTAATTCTTTTGTAGGTACTTCAAACTCCTTTTATGAATGAAAGAAGCAACATATATATAGCTAAAGGCTTCCACCACTTGAAATCCTGTAATAGAAAAGATTATGAAATTATGAGAAATGATGATCGTTACAATGACTCATCACGATCGTTGTAAAAAAAAATATTCCTAGATTATGAGCAATGATGACCATGACAATGACTCACCATGACTATTGTAACATAAATGATTCTGAAGCATGAACCCAGTTGCCCGTGAGCCAGATGCATTCTCTGCAAATGATGGCAATGGTTTTGGCCTACCCCATGCAAACAAGTGTTGTCTCTCAATGAAGATAGTTAGAGAACGTGAGAGCATATGGTAGCTTGGTGTTCATGCTACTGGGTACGTGCAGGATCACCATGGAAAAAATAGGCCATTAAGTGGCAAAGAAAATTCAAAAAATCAGAGTTAGGCAACTTGACCTAAAAATTTGAATAAGTTATCTATATTGTTTCAAAATATGTAAGAATAGAATTTGTAGCAAATTAAATTTAGTTTCTAGACTACTAGGTTTATTCTACAAATAAATAATTCTATTTGGTGAAAATTTGAAATTTCAATGTACTTAAATTTCAAGGAAAAAATAAGAAGTAGGTGTCTACTTGACCACCCTAACCACACTAAAATGATAATATTATTTTATAATATTTTAGATACAAGTAGAGGATTCATGTCACGATGTGATGCATATCCTTTTGTAATTTTTTTCCAGGTAAATATTTAATTATGATTTTTTTATTACAACTTTTAAAAAATATAAAAACTCATATGTCTAACCACCTTAACTTGGTCAAAACTTCATGAAATTCAATTCTTTCTTTTTAATCCTATAGTATGCAAAACATAGAATGTGAGGCATGTTTCAGATTCAAAAAAATTGATACCATTTAAAAGTTATAGATGTTTGTCAATCATCCTATCAATTAGGACTCTAGTCGTAATTCAAATAGAAAATAAATAATTATTATTTATTAAATTCAAAGTAAAGAATAATTTATATTGGTGGAAAGCTGAGAATCTCTTCTAAAAACCCTTTTCAATTCATCAATTTTGGATTAAAAAAAAGTCGTCAGCCACATGGGCCATCATATCACTTACATATCGCCACTTTTTGGCCCATCATGATCCTGCACATACCCTACTACTCCTTATTTTAATGAAGATCCACCAAAGGGACTCGTGGCAACATTTCACAGTTCATGGTTCATCATCATTGTCCTTTGATAACAACTTGCGATGAGAAGATATGTGGCAACATCCCTTCCATTGACACTACTTGAGGGGTTCGCCAAAAGTTTGTGCGAATGGGGGCAACATGGCATGCAGTTGGGGCCCAAAAAAAGTCAAAGGAACATAGGCGCAAAAAGCCCGATCAATCAAAACGTGGGGGCAGAATAGGGCTCAGAGGAGGAGGGAAGGGAAGCTCCCCTTCGATGAGCGATTGGATGACACATGGTGACAATGAGTCGAGAGCACCGAAAAGCTAGCATGGAGAATTTACAATCATCGAGAGTGGTCAGAAGCTGAGCAAAACATCAAAAAAACTTGAAGGAAGCATGGGATATATTTAATATGCACAATATCAAGACCCAATTTTAATTCCATGTGCTACATCATAGGATGGTCTTATAGGAATTACATACTTTCCTATCAAAGGTTCAGAGTTTCTTGTTCCTTTTGACTTGGCATGGGTTAGGTGATAGTTTTGTGAACCCCTAAACCTGCAAATGCACAAGAGTAACAAACATAGTTAGATGTTAGATTCAAATGCATGTACAAAAGCATGAGAGATTCCCCATGAAATCCACCTATTTAAACTACTATTAGGAAATGAAGAACAAAACTCAAATAATATAAAAGTAAATCCTAATTTAGCCAATAGATTGATGATCCCATGGGGG
Source organism: Sequoiadendron giganteum (assembly GCA_007115665.2). NCBI lineage: Eukaryota > Viridiplantae > Streptophyta > Pinopsida > Cupressales > Cupressaceae > Sequoiadendron > Sequoiadendron giganteum. Next base: position 134,197,075 of record CM021101.1, on the reverse strand, counting down.
AATTGGTGCCAATGGAGTGTTGCAATTGGCCCTTTCCCAATTCCTAGGTTGCAATGAAGATGATCTAGAAATGGTCAAATCTCCAAAGAGATTTGAGCATAACCTTGATACAAATGTGAAAAATGGTGAATGCTTGGATGAAATGAGCAAAATTAGTTCTCAATTGAAGAGAGTAACTTTGCATGAAGATTGTGGATCATAAGTGAAGAGAGGAGTCTCCAATTTATAGACTTCAATTTGGAAGAAGTGAGCAAGATTGAGCAATGTGGGACAAAGGATAATCCAATGGCATTGTGCCACTTCTCCACATGTGGTTGGAGGAGGAATGAGCACATTTTGGCCAATGTGCATGATAAATGCATAGATTTTAATTTGAAATTGTGAGTTGACTTGTTGAAGAGGGAAAAGAAATGAAGTTAATGTCACTTGGCTCAAGGTCAAGGACATGTAAGAGGTCTTAAATGCTTTGTTGGAAGGACTAAGTCCACTTGGCTTTTTGAATTAAAATGAGGGAATATTCCCTTTTGATGCTTTGTGAGGGAAAATAGATGAATTAATAAATCAAAGTAGTTGATTTATTGTGCAACTTGCATTCTCTAGAGAATTTTAGTGAAATGGGTTAACTTAATCATGGTTTTGATTAAATTAATGAAGAATTAGGAGATGTGACAATTTAGACTTAAGTTTATGAATTAATTTTAAGTCAAGAATTGAGAGGAAATAATTCATTAAATAAATGTTTTGATTTATTTAATCTAGAGGGAACATGTTGGATTAAATCAAATAAGGTTTAATTTATTTAATTTAATAAGAATACTGTAGAGATTTTATTTAAATAAAATGATTTATTTAATTAAATAGGGATGTAAGGTTGATTAAATTTCATTGATTAATTTAATCACTAAAAGAATACTTAAATTAATAAATAATGATTTCTTAAATTAAGAGATACAATGTTGATGAAATGCTGAGAAAATGATTTAAGAGGAAATGTTGCCAGTAAATCGGGATTAGGTGTGTCGAAACGAACTTGTACATTTCCCATGTCTACAAGTTCTAAACCTTGATCATCGTTGTTTCACTAAATTTATTATATCCATTTTATTTAGCATGGGTCAGGTGATATCCTTGAATGTTGATCCTTTATGACTATCTAGCATGCATCGAGTAGCAACCTCAATCCCCTATCAAAATTTTTTGGCATACATTGGGTAGCAACCTCAATCCCCAATCTTGGAAAATAATTTGGTATGTCTCAAGCAACCAATCCAATACCTAATCTTTCATACTCTCTTGTATGCATCAAGCAACAACCTCGATCATCAACCTTTGATAACTCCTAGGTACATGTCAAACAATAACTCCAATTCCCCAACTCTGAAATCACCCTAGGCAAGTAGTCTTATTTAGTTTATGAAAAGGGACATGACAATTACAAGTATTGTGGATTCTTCTTCCTTCTGAATCTTTATCAGTGCTATTCATTCTCATCTTTTCTTCACTTCCAAGGGACTTTGGTAAGGTTTGTCCAAAAAAATATCATAATGGCAAATTTTTTGGATAGATTAATTAAGCATCAAAGAGATAATGGTCTCATCTAAGTCTATTCTTAGAATCAAGACCTTGATTTACAATCCAACCTTCAATTTGTAGATGATACTACTTTAATGTGGGTTGAAAAAATTATTGAGGTGATTAACTTAAGGAAAAACTTGTATGTCTTCTTTAGGTCAGTGAAGAAATGAGGATAAATCTAAAAACATACTTTAATACTATCGTTCTTATTCAACAATTTTTTTTATAGATTTTTTATTTTAGAATAGGGAATTTAATACAAAGTCTTCAAGGTGAAATTTATTTCATGTTACTCATTGATGATTTCACTAGGATGAGATGGGTTACACTCTTAAAATAAAAATCAGAAGCTTTCAGAAGGTTTAAGATTTTCAAGTCAATGATTGAAAATGAAATGAATGCTAGAATCATGTTTAAGGTTTAATAGAGACCTGGTGAGTTCACATCAAGAATTATGTGAGGAACATGGGATAAAGAGACATTTTTCTACTACTAGAACTCCTCAATAAAAATAAAGTAGTGGAAAGAAAGAATAGAACTATTCAAGAGATGGCTAGGACAATGTTGAATGAAGCCAAGTTGCCTAATGTATAATTTCGAAAGAAGCAATCCATATTATTGTCTATAATCTTAATAAAGGTCAATTAAGGGTGGATAACACCAAAAATACTTATGAGATTTGGTATGGAAGACCAAAAAATCTCAAGTATTTCATTTTTTTTGGAAGCAGATGTTTTATCAAAAGAGATGAAGATGGTTTGGGAAAGTTTGACTCAAGATCTTATGAAATAATATTTCCTGGGTACTCAACTAGGAGAAAAGCCTATAAGTGCTACAATAAAAAGGTTGAGGAAGATTGTTGAGAGTACAAATGTCAGAGTAAATGAAGATTCACATCAAAAAATGCATGAGAAAGAAGACTAGTGGTTTGATGAACCTTCCTACTCAGAGGAAGAAGAAGAAGAAATTGTAGAAAAATAAGAAGAAAAGGACAATGTCCTCAAGGCTCTAGCCAAGTATTCCCAAAATAATCATCCAGAAGATTAGATAAGTGGAGACAAGAATGAAGGTGTGTAGACTAGAAGATTTTCAAGAGAAAATGAACAAGTAAACATCTCTTTTTCATTAAGGATATAACCTAATAACATTGATGATGCTATCAAGGATGAAGGATGGATTCATGCAATGGAAGAAGAACTAAATTAGATAGAGAAAAACCACACTTGGGAATTGGTACCAAGGCTTGCAAACAAGAATGTGATAGGAACAAAATGGGTGCTCAAAAAGAAACTAAATAAAGATGGAGAAGTTATGAAAAATAAATCAAGGCTGGTGTGTAAAGGTTATTCACATGTGGAAGGAATTTACTTTGAGGAAATATTTTCTCTTGTGGAAATAATGGAGGAAGTCATAATGTTTCTTACCTTTTTTGTTCACAAGAACTTCAAAGTATATCAAATGGATTTGAAATCTTCTTTCTTAAATGGTAACTTGGAAGAAATGTATGTAGATTAGCTTGATGGTTTTGAAATATTAGTGGATCCAAAATGGTGTGCAAAATCAAGGGTTTTTATGGTCTAAAACAAGCCCCTAGGGCTTGGTACATAAGGTTGGACAAGTACCTACTCCAACAGGGCTTCAAGAAAGGTACCACAAATAGCAATTTGTATATTTAAATTGAGGATGAAATAATTCTAATTGTTGTTGTGTATGATGATGATACAATCTTTGGTGATAATGATGAAATGTGTAAGAAGTTTTTTGAAGAGATGCTGAAAAAAAATTAAATGTCTATGATAGGTGAGTTATCATTCTTTCTTAGACTCCAAATTGCACAATCAGATAATGGTATCTTTATCTCTCAAGTAAATCATGTCAATGAAATGTTGAAGAAGTTTGGTATGAAATATTGTAAACTAGTGAGCACTCCCATGGTAACAAGTTTTCATTTGAGAAAATATGATGTGTCACCTAAAGCTAATCAGACTTTGTATAGGTCTATGATTGGGGGCCTATTATACTTTATGCCATTAAGGCCTAATATTATGCAAGCTATTTATTTTGTTTCAAGGTTTCAAGTAAATCCAAAAGAAACTCATGTAAAGGTAGTTAAGAGGATTTTTAGATATTTGAAGAGCACTCTTGATTGGGTTGGGAGTGTTGATGATAGAAGGAGTACTAGTGGAGGTGCTTTAATTTTGGGAGACAAATTGGTCTCTTGGTTTAGTAAGAAGTGGGATTCAATGTCCCTATCAACAAAATAAGTGAAGTATATTTCTGCAACATCTCGTTGCACCCAAGTTTTATGGATGAAGAAAAATTTGAAGGACATCAAGGTGATGTATGATGACCCCATTCTGATTCAGTGTGATAATACAAGCACCATCAATATTTCAAAGAATCTAGTGATGCAAAGAGGTTTCAGTAAGTATAAAGGTAAATTACCTTTCAAATGTTTCAATTGTGGAGATGTTGGAAATTTTGTAGCTAAGTGTCCTTATAAGAATGCTAACAATTTTGAGAAAAATAATGGGAAGAAATATTTTCAAATAAGATTCAAAGGTTAGAGGAAACATAGGATTTTTTACACTAATGAGCAAGAAGAATATTCCACTCAAGAAGAGGATGAAGATACATCTGAAGATGAAAATGGAAATTTTTTGTTTATGGATTTTGAAACCGATGATGGTGATGATGAAATGGGTTCTGGAGAAAATGAAGATCTTATGAAGAACTTTCTATGGGCTGGAAAATAAATTAAGAAGTTGAATGTGAGAATTAAAGAAGAGGTAAGATCCAAAGAAATAATTAAAAAATATTTGAAGAATTTTGAAAGGATGATTGTTGAACTAAAGACCCAAGTAGAAGAAGCAAAAGAGTTGAATTTTTGACAGAAAAATTACTATGAAGAGACAAAGAGTGTGAAAATCTTGAAGTAGAATTTATTGCAGCCAAAAAAGAACTTGAGAAGGCAAATCAACAACTACAATTGAAGTTCAATAAGAGTACTGAAACCCTAGATCAAATATTGGAAGGTCAAAAAGTTTCACAAGAGAAATAAAAATTAGGTTTCGATGATCAAAAGAAAAAGATGACATAAAATTTAGAGAAGACTACTAATTCTAATCTGGAGGTGATAGGTTCTAGAATTTCAAAATAAAAATGGACAATGACAAGTGATAGAAGTATGACTCAACATGATGGATTAGGTCAAGTGCAGAAGAAAAGTAGGAGATCCAAAAGACAAGTATACAATACTAGTTCAAGTTTTTCTTTCTCTGGTTATTGTTTTAGTTCTAATCAGTATGGACATAAGGTTGTGAATTGTAGAAGAGTTCCAATAGGAAGAAATGATATTTTCAATAATAATGCATTTGCACCTTTATTTAATTTTAATGTTATTTGTTTCAAGTGCAACAATTTTGGACATATTACAAGGAACTACAAATTTTTTTTGTGAGTTCCCCATTACCAGAAAACAGAAGAAGTGATGTTCCGAAGAAGGTCTGGAAGAAGGTTCCTAAAGAGAAGAAGTTTGAGAAGTCTATGATTTATAAAACAATGGTACATGCTTAGAAGGAGAAGAAGAACCTATGGATTATTGACAATGATTGCTTTAGTCACATGACTAGAGATAAAATTAAGTTCATGAATTTCAAGGAATTTGAAGGTGGTTTAGTTACCCTTGGAACAATTCAATTGCTAAAATATCTGGTAAGGGTACCTTAAGTCTTGATGATGGGAAAACAAGGACACGCAATTTTTTGTATGTTGAAGGTTTAAAACATAATTTGTTGAGTGTTAGTCAAAAGTGTGATAAGGGATATAAATTATATTTTAATACTGATGGTTGTGAAATCAAAAAATCAAGTATCGATGAGATGATTGCAAAAGGAAGCGGGAAAAATAGTGATATATATCACCTTAGTGAGTTGAATGGAAAAATATGTCTCATTGCACAAAAGGATGAAAGTTGGATTCGGTATAGAAGGTTAGGAAACATGAATTTTGATGTTTTTTTAAGATTAGTTCAAAAGGGATGATCTAAGATATGCCAAGAATCAAGAAAGCTCAGTCAATTAGTTGTAAACCATGTCATGAAGGGAAGAAGACAAGAAGAAAATATATTGCTAAGGAATATTCCATATGCAATCCATTGGATTTGTTACATATAGATCTATGCAAAACAATGAGGACTAATAGTCCACAAGGAGATAGGTATTTTATAATGTTGATTGATGATTATACTAGGATGACTTGGATTACATATCTAAAATATAAATCATATGCTTTTGAGAAGTTCAAATCATCTGAGGCTTTGGTGGAGAATGATACTAGAAGGAAAATCAATTTCTTGAGATCAGATAGAGGTAGAGAGTTTACAGCTGAGAAGTATGACAAATTATGTGAAGAGCATGGAATCCAAAGGTATTTTTTTTCTCCTAGGACTTGACAAAAAAATAAAGTTGTTGAAAGAAATAATCATATTATATAGGAGATAGCAAGGTCTATTCTACGTCAATCAAATTTATTGGATATGTACTCGAGAGAAGCTACAAAGATAGACATGTATATTCTAAATAGATTTTAGGCTAGGCCCAAGATAGAGAAGACTCCATATGATATATGGAAAGGAATATCAACATCAATAAGGCATCTAAAAACATTTGGAAGAAAGTTCTAGATGAAGATAATTTGGGTAGGTTTGATTCAAGATCATATGTAGGTATTTTTTGTGTTTACTCTTTAAGAAGCAAAGCTTGCATATGTTATAACAAAATACTAGAGAGGATAATTGAAAGTGAAAAAATAAGGGTTGATGAAACTATTCAAAATACTACTATTCCAAAGGAAGAAGATGATGAAGAATTAATTCATGGTAATTTTGAAGATCTAGAAGAAGTGGTTACAAAGAATCTAGCTAAGCATGTTCATAAAAATCACTTTGTAGATCAGATTATTGGTGACAAAGATAGTGGAGTCGTTACCCAGAAGAGACTATAAAGATCATGAGAACAAGTACATTTTTCCTTACTATCAAAGATTGAACCTAATACATATACAAAAGAAACCAAATAACAAGGATGGATAGATTTAATGGAGGAAGAGTTGAATCATATTATGAAGGATAAAACTTGGGAACTTGTCCCAAGGCCTAAAGACAAGAATGTGATTGGAAAAAAGTGGGTTTTTAGAAAAAAACCTGAATGAAGAAGATAAAGTGTTCCAAAACAAAGAAAGACTTGTGTGTAAAGGGTATGCTCAAGTTGAAGTTATAAACTTTGAGGAAAAATTTTCTCTAGTGGCTAGACTAGAGGCCAACATGATGTTTTTAGCTCTCTCGAAATTCAATAATTTCAATGTATATGAGATGGATGTGAAGTCAACTTTCTTGAGTGGACAACTTGAAGAAGAAGTATATATTGAACAACCGAAAGGATTTCAATGTACTAACAATTTGGATTGTGTTTGCAGATTGAAGAAGGATTTGTATGGTCTCAAGAAAGCTCCTAGAGCTCGGTATTCAAGGTTGGATGAATACTTGCAGTAGCAAGGTTTTCAGAGAGGTTGTGCAGATAGTAATTTTTACATAAAAATAGTAGAAAAAAAAATGTTCATAGTTGTGGTATATGTTGATGACATAATTTTTGGAAGTAGTAGTGAAGAAATGTGATTTTTTTTAGAAGGCTATGAAAAATGAGTTTGAGATTTCTATGCTAAGAGAATTGTCTTACTTCTTGGGATTGCTTATTCTTCAATCAAGCAAAGGGATTCTTAATTCACAACACAAATACATTAAGGATATGTTAAGCAGATTTGGGTTGGAATATTGCAAACCTGTTACAACACCTATGGTTATTAGGTGTAAGTTGAGCAAGGATGATGTTTTTACTCTAGAAAATCTAACTCTGTTTCGGTCTATAATTGGTAGTTTGGTGTATGTGATAGCATCCAAACCAGATATCATGTAGAAATTTGGAATGGTCACCAGATTTTAGGAAACACCTAAGGAGACTCATGTAAAGGCGGTGAAGAGGATATTCAGGTATTTGAAGGGTATTAAGTATTTTGGCCTTTTGTATCCAAATTGTGAAAATTTCACTCTTACTGCATATACATATGTAGATTGTTTAGGGAGTGTGGATGATCGAAAGAGGACAAGTGGAAATGCATTCTTCCTTGGAGACAATTTGGTGTCTTGGCTAAGTAGGAAGCAAGAATAAATTTCTTTATCTACAATAGAAGTAGAGTATATTGTTGCAACATCATGATGTACTTAGGTCTTTGGATGAATCAAAACCTGAAGGAAATGAAGGTTGAGTTTGAAGATTCTCTCACTATTTTTTTTATAACACAAGTGAAATAAGCATTTCAAAGAATTTGGTGATGCACTCATGATCAAAAAACATTGCAATCAAGTATCCTTTCTTGAGAGAGAAGGTTGTTGAGAAAGAAGTAGAATGGAATATGTTGATACAAAGGAGAAAGTTGCAAATATATTCACGAATCCACTTACCAAGGAGACATTTGAGCTTCTTCAAAATAATTTGGGATTTTTTACTCCCTCCTCTTGATTCAAGAGGAAAGTATATGGTGAGGGGAGCTTGGTCTCCCTGCCGCAAGAAGGGTTGGTGCTCTTATGAAATGTTTTTTCAGAAGTTTTGGTGCATGGACTCAAGGGGAATCTATTCGAGAATCAGGTGTTTGAATGTTGAATTATTAGCTTAGTATGTTGATCCTTTTCCATTGATGTAAAAGAGGGGGCTTGAGTGCTCAAAATGTTGAATTTCTCAAAAATAATATCTTGAATTGAGAAAATGCTAAATTAAGGAGAGAGAATGTTGATTTCTCAAAAAGAATAACTATACTTCTATCCTTTAATACCATATCTTTCACAAGGGGAGTAAAAGATACATCACATGAATCATTTAGACTTATTCATTAGGATTTTACGATGGCCCCAACATTTTGATGTTTTTCATCAATGACAAAGGGGGAGATTGTTGAGCATAGGTTTTCATTGATGTCAAATTGATGTCAGTAGGTCATCAATATTGATAGTGGTTATCAAAGGGTGTCAAGGTTTTCATATTTGAAGGTTGAACATCAAAATGAACAAGATTGTAGGAGTACAAGTATTATCAGTTGTCTCAAGGTCTAGAAGCATGTTGTGTAGGTTTTCTAATATATCATATCTTGCATCATGTCAGTAGTGGTGCTACTGCCTTTAGATAATTAATGAATTTATTATACCATGTCTGGTATGCATTCAACATGTGTATTATTTTTTGAAAGGATATCTTTAGGGTAGAGAGATTAATTAATATGGGTGGCATTTCCAGTATTTCTCTATGATTTGGAAGGAGAGTGTGCCTACACTATTTCTATCAATTTCTTGAGTTTTTGGTGGTGCGAATCAGTGTGCAAGGAGCTTGAAGTAACATAAGTTTCATCAAGCTATTCAAAGTTTGAGGCATGTGTGGTAATTTCTACAAGCGTGCAAAATTCAAATCAAGCATGTGGAGTGAGGATAGGACCTATTTAGGGTTCCCATGGTGGTGCAAGGTGTCATGTTCTTTTGGCAGAAAGTTTGGATCAGTGTATTACATGTTTTATGTAATTTTTATTTAGGTCCACCCTATGTTGTCTAGGTTGGTTTGGATCTGTGGCTGACATAGAAGAGTTTTAATGTAATTTCATGTATATATTTCAAATGTTCATATGCATTGAGAGTGTGTGTGCAGCACAAGTGTGTACCAAATGTAAATTATTACAATGAAAGTTTTATAGTGGGATGTATAGTTGTATTTTAGAATAAGTGTGAAGAAAAGAGTAAGCTTTAGTATTAGTGTTTCTACTCGTGCATGTCAGAGATATTTCAAATCCACCATTACTTATGTTCTGGTAGGATTGGTGTTCTACCCATTGTATTATTCTGGTAGGGGTTGTTGTCTTTATTCTCATGGGGATTGTTGTCTCCTATAGGTTGGTTCCTACTTAATCTTTTGGGGATTAGTGTTTCCAATAGGTTGCTGCCTACATCTCATTATAAAATTCATGTATTACATTCCTACTTATAAAAGGTTCTCACCGTGGTTTTCCCATCTTGGATTTCCACATAAAATTTGGTGTTATGTGTTATTTTGTGGTGTGCTTCAATTGCTCTACTTGCAAGATTGTATAGTCCAGTGCTCTTCATGTTGAAAATATATAAAGTAGTTGTGAAGGTTTCTAGAATTTTTGTAATTGTTGTAATCTATTGATTCACCCCCCCTCAATATATTGTGTGCCCTTCATATGTAATACAATTTATTATCCACATTTGATATGTTTACTTAAGTCTTGTATTATATATTTCATAGGAAACCATTAGAGATGGTAAATTACTTGCAAAGGTAGTTATGAGTGTTTTTTTAAAATCCATATATTATAAATTAGAGTGTGCAATAGCTACCCTAGTTATATAGATCGTAAGATTGAATGATTAAATCAACATTCTGCAACATACACCCCTAATTTTTTAAAGCAATTATTTGTTGTGTTTAATATTTGTTGATTGTTTTGACTTGTTGTTTTCATGTGACGATCATGGTTTACATTGCATTCATAATATGGATAACATAAATCATAGAGAAAAAATTGGAAACTACTACTTGCAATAAGAAAAACTCCAAAATTGTTTCTTTAATTTCATATAAAACATAACCATCTTATACATTCAAAAAATCAGACATAACAACAAACAAACTAGACCTAGTAGAGGCCTCCAAATAGTATATATGAAGCTCCAGAAAAATATTTTTAAAACGCCAACTTGCATTCCTTCAAACCCTTGGAATTTTAAACCTAAGAATCTACTCTAACAACCCCAAATAATGCAGATCCTAACCTATACGTCATTAGGCCTAAATTTTCTTTGAATACCAAACTAGGGCGATCATCCTTTCTTGGGTGATTTGATCTATTAAATTGGTCCTCAACCAAACAATACAAATGAATATATGAGATGGGGCTCCATGAACTGAGGAATTCAATGATGAAGTACCTAGAATGAGGTCTCAAGCCAAAATAGAGATATGAGCAATTTATCATTTTTTTCCCTAAGAATGGCGAAGTCTAGAAAACTTTGAAAAAGGATCCAAATAATGAAAAAAATCCTCCATAGAATCCAACACAAAATCAAAGCCAAAATTATGCCAAGAATCCGCACACAAAACTCCTAGTTTCACACATCAAGAATGATCAAATGTCTTCATCTTCAAGCTCCAAGAACCTTGAAAATCAAAAATTTGTTAAGCATATTATGATCCTTGAATGGAATCACCCATAATCTGACTAGTTTGGATCGCTCCCCACCAAAATCAATCCAATATGATGAGGGTTTCCATCCTCAACACATATCCCAAGTACTCTGGAAGCATTCCAACAACATTTTGTTAAGTTGTCAAAAATAAGATGTCCAGAAGAGAGCCAAAATGATGTTTTATAAAGAGAGAGGAAATTATGAAAAATTTAGGGTTTGAATTGACTTTCCCTCCTAAAATTAGTGCCTCCCTTATGAGCCTTTGAAAATTCAATTAATTTAAATTTCGTATTCCTCCTTGGGTGTCCTCATAAGGAAACTATTTTCACTTTTGTAGCCTTTTGAAATGACTTAAAGTTATCACTTAGTCACCATGGTACTTTTTTTTATGACCACTTACCCCCTCACTTAAGTTATAAAGTTATTTTATAAAATAACTTAAGTGACTGATTAAAATAAACTATTAAATCATTCAACCTTAGGCTCTCCAATGCCACCTTAGAAATAACGCTACTAAGAACATAATGGGCCTGAGACTAGTTTCCTAGAATACACTTACTATAAATAGCAACTACTAAAAATAGTAAGTACTCACCAAACATCAACTGGTACAAAACTAAAGATCATTGAGATGCCCTATGGCTTGCTAAGAATAGTAAGCACTATAAATTGGTCATTGCTATAAATAGAAAGTCCCACCGAAAACCAACATTGGGCCTAATGTTGGCAATTGAGTTCCCTGACAACTCCAAGTAGCCTATAGGAACTTCGGAATAGGCTAATTGACTATCCCACTGCTCAAGAGCAAGAAGGGAACATTATAGTCCTCCCTCCTCAAGATTGATTTCCCTCAAGAAATCACAACTTTTGATGTTGTAGTATTTTCTCACTCTCCTAAGTAGCATCCTGCACTGGCAAATTTTTCCACTTAACCAAATACTCCTTAATCACCCTCCTTTGTAGTGTACGCTCTCTGACCTGTACTATAGCCTCAAGAATCAAAATCAATATGCCTTCCTCATCCAAAGGAGGCAACTTTGTAGAGGGAATCACATTCTGAATAAGTGCCTTCTTAGGACGAGAAACGTGGAAGATGTTATGGGGTCTATGCAAGATCACGGGGGTCCAAAAAGTGGCGATGTGAAAAAAGGTGTTTCTAACTTTCCCAAAAGCATGAAAATCCCCTTTGACTTTTTCTAGGCTTAGGTAGAAAGTGCATGGTGCCATAGCAAGCACCAAAGCAGAACATATATCCATTAAAAATGGATATCTATTACTAAATGGATGTATGTTCCAAAAAAGATATCCATTACAAAACAGATATGTGTTCACTATGTCAAATAGAAAATGGTTTACTTTTACCACTCCAATACCATGTTGTTGAATATTAAGATTACTCATAACCAAGAAAATACAAATCATACAAAATATATTACCATTACAATGCATCCTCAAATATAAAAAATATATACACAAACACAATTTGATAAAATTGGTGCAGAGCTTCATTTTTCTTCACCATTGTGATTAATCCTCTATAACAAACCATGATGTTTGTAATGTAGTATAACAAGAGGCTCAATTTTCTTCAAGAAAAGGTACCTGCTGCTCAAACGCTTTGTACCAACCACCTCTCATTTAGTATGGCTAGCATAGAAGTCTTGTATTTGTGATTAATCCATAGTTAAGTGGTGAAGAAAAAGGGGGGTTAAGAATAATATACCATAATGGATAATCCACAACGAAACAAGGAAAATAAGGGGAAAAGTTCATTCAAGCTGAATTCCTCCACTATATATCGACTATCATAGAGCTACAAAAATATTCCACTTGAAATTGCATGGCATTCAAAGGAATCCATGTGAACTTGGGTTACAATGCAGACCTGGGCACTTGTTTAAGGGAAAATGTGGTAGCAAATAAAAAGCAATGGGAGTTTGAGCGCAATGCATTGGGAAATGAGAACATAGGAAAGGTTGCAAAGTGGTGCCATCATTTTGTGAGGTGCCCTCCATGAGTCAATCTATCTCCAAACATGCATTGATTGTGGTATTTCATATGTGAAGTTGAATTGTGTGTGCATTTCCTATGTTTCTATTTTCAAGACTATATTTTATGCCATCGTTTATTCAGAATGTTGCATGCACACTACTATATTATAATATAATATAATATTATTATATAATATAAATATTATATTATAATATAATATATAATATATATATATTATATTATAACATATTATAATATATATTATATTATATTATAAATAATTTTTGTTATAATGTAAAAACCTTCATAGCCAGACCTGACCAAATAAAAAAATAACTTAAGCTAAATAGATATATGTTTTCAAATAGATATCTGTTTTTTTGCATTAAATCAAAAATAAGGAACGCTTGAGAGTCATTTTCACTATATAATATTATATTATAATATGATATTATATAATAATATTATATTATAATATGATATTATATAATAATATTATATTATTATATAATGTTATATTATATTATTATATAATATTAATATTATATTATAATAGAATATTATTATATATAATATCATATTGTGTTATAAATGATTTTTGTTATAATATAAAAACCCTTATAGGCAGACCTGACCAAATAAGAAAAACAACTTAAAGTAAATAGATATTTGTTTATAACATATATCCATTTGGAAATGAATATCCATCTCCTGTGCATTAAATAACAAAAAGGAAAACCCGAGAGTCATTTTCAATATATAATTTTATATTATAATATTATATTATATTATAGTATATAAATATTATATTATAATATATATATAATATTATTTTCTTATATAATATTATATTATAATATTATGTAAGATTATTATATTATATTATATTATTATATAATAATCTTACATAATATTATAATATAATATTATATAACAATATAATATCATATTATATTATAAATGATTTTTGTTATAATATAGAAACCTTCATAGCTAGACCCGACCAAATAAAAATAAAAAAACTTAAACTAAATGGATATCCTTTTCCAAATAGACAGTCGTTTGGAAATGGATATTTGTTTCCTCTACATTAAATAAAAAAAGAAGGAAAACCCAAGTCATTTTCGCTATGCTTTTTCCTTGTTGCGTGCCTTGGAGCAGCACAACAACTCAAATATCCATTTTCCCTTGCTTTTTTTTGCTCAAATTCCCCACAAGTCACAGGTATGTATGAATTTTAATGTTTTTTAAAAAATTTATTTTAGTTTTGCATTATTTTTTAAGAATTTTAGTCAAAATTAGATTTTTGAATAGGTTTTTCTATGCATTAAAATGATCGTTAATTTTTAAAATTTTCATCATCAAATATTCTTAAAAATGCCTGAGAATCCCAACCTTGGTCAAGAATTTCTATCAAATATAGGATTTACTTAATCCTCATGTTGACAAAGTTAATGGAGATTTCCTTAAACTAAGTGTTGCTCATGTTGTCTTTGTCCCTAATGATCTTAAACTCACAGATCTATTCAAAAGAACTTATGTGAGTACCTTATTCGCATGGAATCCTAACCCCTCTAACTCTAAAATACCTCTCCACTCATTGTTCTCAATGTATAACTCCCTTGGAGTTAAAAATATTTCAAAATTAGTTCACAAAAATGAGATTTCTATTTCAAAGGAAATGTCCTTGCATAATTTGGAAAGAGGGGAGGTATATTTTATAGGACTATACATAATTGTTCTTTCTTACCTTACATACCCATCCTTCAATATATCAATAAGTAGATAAATGGAATGAAATAATTAAAACTCTTTTAGGGTCATCTGCTTATGAAATCATAGAGACCATGACAATTTCATATATTTTGGCACTTAAAACAGAGGATGGAAATCCAGAGAATATAATTGCAACTAGACCTTCCTTTGTGTGTTGGGAAAAGCATAACAAGAGGATTTTAATAGAGATATCTGATCGACACAATCCAAAGGTGAGATTGTCACTAGCAATTGAATTTACAAAGGTGCTTTCAAATGGGATATTATCATAACTGCATCTAGACCTTGTTGTAGTGTTATATGAGATTTTGAAGATGGGGTTGTCGAACACCCAAAATACTAAGAGGGGGGGTGAATCAGTATTCCATTAAACCATTCAGCTATATACCATCCAATTCTTAAAGAATATTTGACTGCAATCAAGAATGAAGACATTGAAAAGATCATAACACTGTAAGATACATCGACACAAGATTTTTATGTGGGAAACCCAAAATGGGAAAAACCTTGATGAGGATTAGCTCACAATATAATATATCTGGATATAGAATATTACAAGGGCTCACTACTAGGACACACTATCCTTAAAGGCTCACAACCTAAAATACAAAATAGAGTATGGCTCACTACCAAGAGATGAATTGAGATAGAATGAACCTTCCTTGTGTTGGAGTTCAGTTTTGGTGAAGCACGATATATGAAACACTTCTTTGCAAGTGTATACAACACATCTATCTACCCATTTATTCATACAAATTCACACATTTTCAACATATAAAATTTCTCTTCCACACTCTCTCAATCTCAAAAGAGTTCACATATATATACCATATATAATCAGGTACATCAATTTGGTCGACCTAATTAGAGTAACATTATTTCAAGTCAAAACCAAGTATATCAGACTTAACCTTAGAAACAAATTTATCTTCGCATGATATTAGTTGGAATGAACCTATGATAGATCCATTTAGCATTGATAGCATAAATTTAAACTCCTTAAACCCAATTCAAAATTAGGTCAACCAGAGTTAGACCTAAAATATCAAAACTCCAAACGTATATGCATTTCATCAAACATGTAACACAAAAACTTGTTAACGCATCAAATTATTATATAGATGACACAAAGCAACATATGTTCAACACTGCAAAACAAAATAATTAATCCTGAAAAAATGCAGAATCTCCCACATCAATGCATTGTACAGAAACTCATTGTAGACTTTAGAGCATAACACTATCATTCATATCTTTTGAATGTGTTCACATAGCATCCTAAAAAATTGGTGTAAGATGCATATTGCAGTCACAAGCCTATGTACAAATTCTTGTAGAGATATCTTTCTTTGAGGTGAAATCCGAACCAAAACACCAACATACTAAACTAATATATAAACAAAACATTATTTTCCAAACTACTAGTGATAATATATTTCCAATCGTAAATCCTGATCAACTAAATTCTTGTCAATGGATGTAACAGATGCTGAGATAGACCATAATGTCAACATTTTAAAGAATCATAAAAATTAAGGTAATCCA
Source organism: Sequoiadendron giganteum (assembly GCA_007115665.2). Classification (NCBI taxonomy): domain Eukaryota; kingdom Viridiplantae; phylum Streptophyta; class Pinopsida; order Cupressales; family Cupressaceae; genus Sequoiadendron; species Sequoiadendron giganteum. The sequence goes on along the minus strand of CM021101.1, from coordinate 134,180,883 downwards.
GACCAAAATACTAAATCAACGTACTTCCATTATCAAAGCAAGTAATGAACTATAAAAATCAATGTATAACACTAACAAACATCCAAATTCCATTGTTGACATCAATGAAAACCTTCCAATTTCCAACAGGGGTGGATTTTAGAATTTGATAGTGAATTTTTAGATGACTTGCTCCAACAAAAAAACATGCATCTCTTTAAAGAGGACGAGCATTTCCTTCTGTTGCAAGGGCTTCCAAGATTTTTCATGCCTAGTAATCTAAAATTTTGATTTCCAAGGCACGGTGGTATTATCAGTGTAGGACATGCACTTGTTTTTTGTTACACTTACAGGGTCTTCCAACAAAAAAACATGCAGCTCTTTAAAGAGGATGGGCATTTCCTTTTGTTGCAAGGGCTTCCATGATTTTTTATGCCCAACAATCTAAAATTTTGATTTCCAAGGAACAATGGTATATTGTCAGTGTAGGACATGTACTTGTTTTTTGTTAGACTTAGTACAACTAGTACTGATATGACTTGAGTATACATCAGCATGGAAGCCCAACTAGGTTTTGCAAATTTTATAATTCAGCTTTTGAAATAATATAATTAATATAGATCTTGGCATATTATATTACAATCTATCAATCCTTACATTGGTTCTTTTCTTTAAAAAATATGGTTGCTAAACTAAAATTTCATTTGTCAATATGTAAAGAGGAATCAAAACTACCAATTTCCATTTTCACACCAATTGTGTTTGCCTTCTCTGAAACAAAGCACAAAAACTTGAAATCTTTTAAGCTACAACATGCATTTTATTTGCATTTGATTGATTATAGATAATCTATTGTTCCATCTATTCCTCCCACCCTACCAAGACAACTCTCTCTTAGTCCCTCTCTCTTAGGTCTCTCTTTCCCACCCTAACTAGATAACCCTCTCTCTCTCCCTCCCTCCCTCTATCCCTCCCACCCTACCAAGACAACTCTCTCTCTCTCTCTCTCTCTCTCTCTCTTTATTATTTATTAGGATTATATTTTTCTTTGTCCATGTCACTTCCATTACTTTACTTCTCATCATCTTCTTGTTTAGTACTAACCATAGCACATGTAACCTATTTCTTTTTAGGAGTGAATGGCCTATCATAAACTCCTAACATTTCTTTCAAAGCTTCATCATCTTAAAAGTATTCCAATAATTCTTTACAAGTTGTATCAATCAGTTTAGGATGATTCAAAGTGAGTTGTTTTATTGGGATTACACATGGCGGTATTGATTTTGAGTGAGGTTCTTTTCATCACTTGCATTATCTTAGAAGGACAATACCCCAAACCAATTTTTGTTTCATGTATGTTAGGCTCTATAGGAACACGGATGCCTTGTTCTTTCCTTCCACATCCATTTCCATTATAACCAAGTTGTTTTATGAGCTCATAACCTCTTTCATAAAGTCTCTCCATTTTTTTTTACTTTGGTTGTTGTTGGTAGTCTATCTCATCAAAGTTCGTTGTATAGCTTGTGTCTTCTTCTAGAGCAGCCGAAGTAGATGCTTGTGAGTTTTCTTTCGAATTCTACGTTGAAATTACCATTGGTTGTTTTTTTCTTTTCGGTTTCTTTTTTTTATTTATTTTGCTCCCATGAATGGTGGTGTGAAATCTAAGGAACCCCAATCATCTTCTAATAACTTAGTGATTTCATCAATCTTCATCTCATATTCTTCCTCCTTTGTAATGTCCACTTTTGTATTTGATTTCAGTGCTTCCAAAGGATCTCATCCTTCTTTCTCAACAATCAAACAACTTTCAAGTTCAAGATTAGCTTTTAGCATGTAAACCTTGTTGTTATATATTTATTTCATTACATGGTGTAGGGTAGAAGGCACTCCATTCATTTCATGAATCCAAGGTCTCCCTAAGAGGAGATTGTAAGAAAGATAGTGAGGCATAACATGGACTAGAGTTTTTAATGTTACTTTCCCAAATTTAATAGGTAATGTGATGACTCCAAGCAATTATTTTCCTACATTATCTAATCCATAGATAAAGAACTGAGTTTAATGTCACTCTTATCCATGTCAATTTTTTCCAAAAGAATCACTCTACACACATTAAGGGTCGAACCATTGTCAATAAGGGTTCATTTTATCGCAATTCGATTAGCATGGGCTATTATCATGAAAGCCTCATGTTGCTTTTGGATTTCCAAGGAAGGTAACTCTCTTTGGAGAAAAATAATATCTAGGTTTATCTCATTCATCCCTTGAACTAGAGTTGCCACATCATTTGAACCAGTATTAGGAGGAACCATTACTTGTTGCAAGGCCATTTGAAGCATACTATGGTAATTTGGTGAGGCTTGAATAATATCCCATAGGGATATCTTCGTAGGTGTGTTCTTAAGTTGTTCAACAAGATTATATTTCTTTCTACTGTTCAAGGGTAACCGAGGGGCGCTAGGTAAGATAGGTTGAGGCAAAGGCAATGAAACAAGAGTCATTTATTGTTGCCTATTATTCCTTGTATTTTATGTATGTGCAATGGAATTATACCTTATATTTTTTGAAGCATTGTTATCATCAAGTGAAGGCTTGTTTTTAGGCGGTTCAAGGATAAGCACGAGTTTGTTTTGAACTTGAGGTTTTTGTGAAGGAGGGTAAATGATAAGTTGTGGTATGATTGCATTAACATATTTTTGTTTTAATTTTTCATGACAAGCCTTAGTGGATGAACCTTGCAAGATGAATTCCTCAAGGGCTTCATCTAACATGTCAAAATCATCACTAATAAAGGGCTTGAGGTATAGGTTAAATTTGAAAAAGAGATTTGACATAACTATGCTTTCTCCAATGGTTTTGTTTGATATTTTTGATATTTTTTTCTGTTATTTTTGTTTTCTAATGATTGTAAAAACGTAAACTAACTTATCTATTGATGCAATAATTTTGAAAATTAAAAAATTTAATTCTACTTTTAATTGCAATATGCAAGAAATTATTTTCCTAATGTTGCAAAATCTATCTAAATGAACAAGAAATTGAATGTAAAGATAATTTGTTTTAGACAACTACTTCTTAGATCTAAGAACAAAACATAAATTCTTATTAGAGACTGAAAATGACTCCTAATTTTTGATGCTAGAAACTATATAGGGACTCATTTACCTTGTGGTGAATGGGTCCCAGATTAGGGCTGATAACAAGAATAGAAATGTAAATAAGACACCAGAAAACACTCAAAAACTCGGTTGAACAGGTGTATATAGGGACTCATTCGCGCTATGGTGAATGGGTCCAAGATTAGGGTTTTTTGAATTTGAATTTTGTTCTTTTGATTTAATCCTATGTTCTTGCTATCTCAGGTCTTTAATAGTCAATTTTGTAATAGGTTTACCAAATTTTGAGTCTCTAAATACAATGTTGACTAAGGTTAAATGATGAAGAAGGTGACTAAATCTAATGTGAAAACTATGTAAAACAGAGTGAGAGCTAATGCACTTATTTATTTTTTTAGTGAATATAAGCAATGAAAACATGCAAATTTATCCGAAATACAATATTCACTAATGCAAAATTAAAGACCCCTAAGTGTTATGCAAGTAATGCAAACCTAATGCAAACTAAGATCTGGCATTTTAATGCACTCCAAATCAAAAATTAGGATGTTCAAAGGGGTTGGGTTCACCAAAATGAAACATAGAAAAAGGGGGAATATGATGTCTAACCCTCTTTTCTACTATCTCATTCAAAAAATGAGATCCCAAATCTTGAAGTGACCATCAACCCAAAAGGTGAGCCAAGCCAAGATCTGGGGATCTTATAATTTTTCCTTTATGCAAGGACGGGGTGGTGAGCTAAATCACAATTTGGGGAAATGAATTTGTGCTAGAAAATCAACCCTAATTCTAGGTATATCAAGTGTAATGAAAAAACCTATCATAAAACAAAGAGAAATAGTAGCTTTTTTGAGAAAACTGAGAATGGGAAATGTTGTGCACTTGATCAAAATCTATTGTTTCTACCACTTTAATAAGGACCCATTCGCTAGGTGGTAGATGGGTCTTGGTGTACCTATTCAAGTGACTCTAAATCTAGAAATGAATCTTGCACATAGTGAAAATATGTTGTCCCTAAAACCCCAATAGGGACTCATTCGCCGAGTGGGGAATGGGTCCTCATAGAATGTTTTGGAAAACTCTAAACCTAATCTTGAAGTTCTAGATCTTCACTCATTTCTTGTAATTTGAAACTCTTTTCAAATCTATATCTTATAATAATCTACAAAACAAATTTTGAAGATTTTTGGTGGATAGGGGTTTGCCTCAATCAAACCCCAAGTTTGGTAATTAAACCTTGATGATGAATGAAAATTTGAAACATGAAATGTGTTTGTAATCCTAACCTTAAGTGTGTCTAAGATTAATATCTTTAATGATGCAAAAAAAACCCTACTCAATTGTGTTAGAATAGGATCCTAGAATGAAACATGAAAAATGCAAGTGACCTACTTTAGAAGATCCCAAATCCCCTTAATAAGTCATAAATCTGAATATACCTCTCTATATGCTACAAATAGAATGATCATAGAGGATGGAATCACTTAGGAAACAAGTCATTAGGCTTGGTTGAATGTCTTGTGCATCTCTCCAAAACCTAGAATCCATCCCGATTCTCCATAGGTATCTATCATCAATCGTTCAATAATGTTTGATCTTTGACACAAAATGAGCTTGAAGACCTATAATGCTTCTCCAAAACTTCACTCTTGCTTATTGAATATGAATGATTGATCTCATGAAAATTCTCTAGACTCTTAGATTGCTTAGATGGAATTATGTGAAATAACCTTATATTTATACATAACTTAAGATTAAATTCTGAAATTCAAATAACACAAGCCAACATTAGATCTAGAATTTGAAATTACAAGAATCCCACCAATAATATGTTCAAAAAGGGGTGTCCTAAGTTAAGGAGGGCCCATTCGCCATAGGGCGAATTGGTCCTAGCATACTTAACTAGGACCTGTTTCAGGGAATGTGAAATAACATGCAAAAAGGGGGTCCTAGGACCTAGTGAGGACCCATTCACCAGGTAGTGAATGGGTTCCAGGTCACTATCCTAGGACACAAATCTTGTAAAATTAAGTGTTGTGAAATATCATTAATGAATGTTGATATTTGTTCCTTGGAAAATGCAATAAATAAGGCTTGGATTTGAATTAAAGGGGCCAATTAAGGAAAAATTAACCTCAATTAATTAATAAATCCCTAAATTAGTGTGAAATTGTAAATAAACACTTTACAACATACTAAATAAGGCACAATTAAGTCTATTTTACCATTAATTATGCATTCCCAAATTAAGTGTGAAATTTAAGGTTACTTTTTTCAATACACATTATGTATTACAAATAATACAAGTAACAAATATCCGTTAAAGATAAATATCTATTACAAATGGATATCAGATTCTAATAGATATCCATTTCTAATGGATATCTGTTTCAAATAGATATCTATTTCAAATAGATATTTGTTTCAAACAGATATCCATTTTTTGACAATATCAATAGGCTCAACATTTGGCTCGAGATTTGGTTCGGGATTGATAAACCTTGAAAGTCACCTGAAAAAACATGTGTACAAAGTTTCCTTAGTTTTTTGATGTTCGCCCTTATGGCTGACAACTTTTTTTTATCCAAATTTGATGAAACGAAAAGGGTTTATTGAAAACAATGTTAGCTTTCCACCAATATAAGATATGCTTTATTTTGAATTTAATAAATTATTTTTTTATTTTTTTTACATACATTATGGCTAAATTCTTGATTGATAGATTGATTGAAAAACTTCTATAATTTTCAAACTATTTCACATTTTTCGAATCTAAAAGATGAATCACATTCTATGCTTCACATACTATAGGATAAAAAACTAAATTTCATAAAAAATTTACCAAGTTATGGTGGTCAGAAAAACACCTTTTTAATAATTTTGAAATGTTCTAATAAAAGATCATAACTAATTATAATTTACATGCAAAAAAATTATGAAAAAAATGTGGCACATATGGGCATGTGTCCTCTACATATATTGGAAGTTTCAGAAAAAATATATATATTATTTTTTTCTCATACTTAGGTTGGATAAACATACACCAGCTTTTTATTATTTTCTTGAAAATTTAGTAGTACTGCATTGAAATTTCAAATTTTTGTAAAATAGATTTACTTTTTCCTAAAAAAAGGACTAGTAGCCTAGAAACTACATTCAATTTTCTACGAATTTTGTTCTTACATATTTTTCAAATTAAGTTAATAACTTATTCAAATTTTTATGTCAAGTTGTCCAACTCTATTTTTTTGAAATTTCATTGACACATAGGGGCCTAGTTTGGACCCCCATGATCCTACACTGACCCTATTCACCTTGCTACTCTTAGGTAGCTCCAACTCATAGGCCACCTCTCCAATCCTCTTGATGACTCTGAAGAGACCATAAAAATAAAGGATTAAGCTTTTTTAACCCACTCTTCTTGAGAGTGGATTTTCTATAGGGCTGCAACCTCAAAACATGCTCAATGCGATGTTGATCAGCATATAACTTTTGTTTATTATGAGCATGTTGTATGTTCTCTCTCAGAGACCTCATGATGTCTTAACTCTCCTGAAGAAGATCTTTGGATTTAGGCATGCTGAAATCTCTGAAAAGTAAATCAATGAAGTTGGGAGCTTTGTAGCCATATAATGTCATGAATGGAGACATCTGAATATTCATAAGGAAGGTAGAGTTGTAACAATACTCTCCTAAGTGTAACCATTTAACTCGTGCCTTCTTTTTCCTTGAAAAATAGTTGTGCAGGTAACCTTCCACCCATTTTTTCACCACCTTAGTTTTCCCATCAATTTGAGGGTGGTAACTAGTACTAGGGGTAAGCTCCATACCACATAATCTGAATAATTCCTACCTAAATAAACTCATGAAATTTTTGTCCCTGACATTGATGATGGTCTTCAGTGTCCCATGAAGCCTAAACACTTCCCTGAAAAATAAATATGCCACTTGCACTACTGTAAACCCTGCTGATATGGAAAAAAGTGAGAAAATTTAGTTAATCTATCCACCACCACATAAATATTATCCTTCCTTCACACCTTAGGAAGCCCAGTGATGAGATCCATTGATAATATACTTTCCCATTTTTGATTAGGAATGGGAAGGGGTTGCAATAAACTAGTAGGATAATTATGCTCATTTTTGTTTTGTTGGCATACTTGGCACTCACAAACATACTTTAGAATGTCATATTTCATCCCTTTCCATGAGAATATCTCATGGAACTTCCTATATGTATTATAATATCTAGGTTGACCAACCATAGAAATGTCATGGAAAGCCTTAAATATGTTCACTTTCACCTTAGAATTAAGATATAACCATATTTTATCCTTGTAATAAATGAGACCATCCCTCACTTGGTACTTATCATCATGTAATGACCCATCAAGAATATTGTTGGCTAGTGCATTCTTAGCATAATCAACCTCTATTTTATCTTTCCAATTTGTTTCTATGACTGAAATGGAGCTCAAATGTGGCCTTCTTGACATGGCATCAACCACTACATTCTTCTTTCCTTTGACATATTCAATTTCAAAGTCATACCCTTGAATTTTACTCACCCATTTTTGTTTCCTCTCATTAAGATCCCTCTAATTAAGAAAATAGTTAAGGTTGTTATGATCAGTTTTCACTACAAATATGTCCCCAGCAAGGTACTGTTTGGACTTGGCAAGATCATGCATGATCACCAACATCTCATTATCATAAATAGAGTAGGCTCACTCACCTCCTCTCAACTTCTTGCTCTCAAAGGCTATAGGATTTTTACTCTGCATGAGGATAGGTCATATGCCTTCACCTAAGGCATCACACTCAAGCTCAAAAGGCTTAGAGAAGTCAGGAATGGCTAAAACTAAACACGATCTCATCAACTGCTTGAATTTATCAGAGGTTTGTTTCATTTTGTTAGACCAAGAAAATGCCCCCTTTTTGGTCAAATCAGTTAGTGGGGAAACCAAATATCAAAAACCTTTGATGAACCTCTTGTAGAAACCACAAATCCCAAAGAATCCCTTCAACTATGTGAGGTTTGTAGGTGGAGGCCAATAAAGAATAGCCTTGATCTTTTCAGGATCAACGCTAAGTCCCTTTGAACTAATAATGTGTCCAAGATACAACTTTTTCATGCCCAACTCAAACTTCGACTCCTTAGCAAATAGGGACTCACTCTCCAAGATACTCAAAACCTCATCCAAACACCTCAAGTGCTCCTCCCATGATATTCTATATATAAGAATATCATCAAAAAATATCAAGACAAACTTATGCAACAATTGTTTGAAAACTTTTTTCATGTAGGATTGAAATGTCATAGGAGAGTTAGTCAATCTGGAGGGTATAACAAGAAACTCAAAGTGTCCAAAGTGTCATTTGAACACTATTTTATCAATGTCCTCTCTAACTCTGATACGATGATAACCAGAGCTCAAGTCTATTTTGTAAGATTAGACCGGTCCATGTAGCTCATCAATCCATGGGATTGGATACCTATTTTTGATAGTCTTCTTATTGAGTTCCCTATAATATATGTGTAGACACTGAAAATTGGTATAGGCCTGTGAGTGCCACTTTCGATATAATTTTCTAATGCCCATGGTCATGATTAAATAATATTAATTATTGAATTATTCCTAACCACATATTTCTTCTATTAATTAAATAACCTTTTAATTATTTGATTAATTCATTGTGACCCTTTATTCAACTCTGATTAATTAAATAAATCATATTTATTTAATTACATCGCTAATTAATTAATTCTCTTTCTGAATCAAATAATTTATTATTTAATTTACCTCTTATCATATTTCAACTATAATTAAATATTCTTTTCGAATTATTTAATTATTCAATTAACCTTTTCAAATGTCAATTAAATAAATTATTATTTAATTAATTAAATCATTTCAATTTTTGAATATTGAATTAAATTAACATTTAATTCATAATTAACTATTTCTATCACATTCTTTTGTCATCCAGTTTTCTAATTATTGACTCACATCTAACTTGATATCTATTTAAATCCGTTAGTTATCTCCGGATTCATTATCTGATTGTCTCTGTGAAAGGACTCTCTGTCACAACCAATCAATTAACTAGTTCTGACTCATATGCATGAACATATTTATTAATTAAATATCTTTATTTAATTAATTAATTCATGTGTGCATTCGAATGGACGGACATCGAATTTTAACTTTATCATTTTCATTCAAAGTCTAATTCATCTATTTTCAAAGACTTTCAGCTGAAGATTAAATCATTTATTTAATCTTGAACTCTTCTTCTTAAATATTTTCGAACAGTCTTAACACCAGATTAAATTATTATTCTAATTTAATCTTTATCCTGACGAATTTCCCAACTCACGTTCTAACTGACACATAACTCACATCGCATGGCATTCATCAATCTCAATCATTGATCTCTCTTTCGAATTTGAGTCGATCGTTTGAAAACCCAATTTCTATAAATTGACCTATCATTGTCATTATTTCTCCTCCCGAAATCAATACTTTTGACAAGAACTTATAATCTTTGATATTTTGCTTAGACAATACATCCAGGCTATGCTTGCATACATAAAGAAAATCTAAGGGAAAGAATATCAATACAGCAAAATGGAGAAGGACAATCAAGATAATTCGAAGAGGTGGACGGATATTCGGTGAGACAGTTCTAGTTATCGTTTTTATTGTTTTTGTTCATTTTATTTGTTCTTAGTTTGATTTAGATTAATGCTTGTTAGAATAGATTTAACCATCTTTCTATGCATATTTTCATTTATCTATGTTACATTTGGTGAACCCGACGTGAAGCACGCTTCAAACTTCGTGACTCTTTTTCGTCTTTCCATTTTTTATTTTGCAGGTATAGTACGACAAACCACATTTGATTGAATAAACAACACATCTGATCTTGTGAACTGCATATGACACATCCCAAGATGCATCTGACAACACGAACCGCATCCAACTGTCAACATCATGATGCATCTATGAGTTGAAACGACGCACCTTCTTGGTAAAAAAAATCGTCTTTTTAATAACTTTCATATTTTCACATTTTTTATTTTTTCTTTTTTTATCTTTTTTTGTTTTCGCTAATGTTTTGTTTGCAGTTGTGTTTAGGACGATAACATTTTTTTTGCAAGACAAAGCATAGTAAACCAAAAACATCTTCTTTTCTGCAAGACGAAAGTCGAAGACATAAATAAATTACTAATCAGTTGCATGCAGGACCTTATGTGAAGACATTGATTTTGTTTAAAAATCTTTTGTGTTTGGTAGATAAAAAATTGTCATTTGGATTAAAAAGAACTAGTGTATGCTTTGTCTGGTGCGAAAGCACGTTTTCTAACCCTTTATGATTTGGTATATCGAAGTATCCTCTTCCCTTGCGCATTCGTGTGATCCTGGGTGTAAGAGAAATGGTTACTGGCTCTAGAACTTGGTCATGTCTTGGTGGGAAAAAGTACTCACCCCAAGACGACCTAGACTGGTAGCACGGTAGACGCCAAGCGACTTCCAGCTGGTATATAAAAGTGGATTTTTGGGGGAAACCCCAGAAATCATGCTCACTGTTTTGACGAGAAGGGAAAAAATGGTCTCTCATCGTACTAGATGGTTCCCCATGAACGGAATTCCCTTACTAAAAACCATGTTGTATTTCTCCCAAAATCCTATCTATTTGTTAGTGCAGCAAGTTTGGACCTATGAAGCCGTCTTACATTCTTATGGTTCATGTGTTGAGATGAGATGTATGCCATGGGAGTTTCATGGGTACAGTAGCTTGGCTGCCCCGTATAAGTGAGTGTCGTGGAAGGGAGCCAGTGGGGTCAAGCTACTAGTCATCCACCTTGAATATGCATAGTTGGATTTATCCAAGTAAGAACTCAATAAATACTATCCAACACAGCCTAGGTTTTAATTGTCTTCTAGTTTTAATAGATCCAACACATCAAACTAAAAACACTTTGTATTTTGTGCTTATTTTTTTTTGTATTCGTCAAAAACTTTATCATTCAACTGAGTCAGTTGTAACATTATCTTCAGAAAACCGCAACTATCAAATAGAGGTACAAATGTCATATTTTAAGCCGCATGTGTCTTAGAGAGTCGCAACTATTCAACTAAATGCCACATGTGTTTGTCAATAATTTTTAGTTTCATAGAGTCTAGATTTTGAGCCACAACTACCATTTTTCGAGCCATATGTGTATCTGCGAGCCACAATTGTGAAATGAAAAACCGCAAGTTTCTGTCAACAGGTTTAGTTTCATAGAGTTCATATTTTCGAGTCGCATCTACCATAAAGTAAACCACATCTGTTAGAAATTCACAAATATCACCGCATCTGTCAAAAATATCAACGCATCTGCAAAGTGAATCGCAATTGACTGTCAACAGAAAAATTCAAAAACTTCAAACTCAGTCTGAAATAAAAACTGTCTGTTTCACTTTTGTATCTTAAGATCAACCTTGGACATAAACTAGAAAAAAACTGTTCAAAACCCTTGCATTATTAGGTGTCATATACGTCTTAGTCATAGTCATCCTATGTTACAAGCATTTAGACACTTCCTAGGAAGTTTCATATCATAGAATAGAATAAATTTCCTCTTCATTGGATACGTTCATGCTCTGATTTGTCATTATCATTGAACCTAGTCACTATTATCCTATTAGTGAATCTTTCCAGCTCAACAGCCTAGTTTGGGAAATTCACCTTGTGAGTAGTTGTCTTTGTCCTACAATCAGGTTTCTTGGTAAAGTTAGATCATTGCTTGGCTTTATTCCATAAGTGGTAGGTTATACCCATCTTAGAATCATTTACCATCATAGTCTACTCAAAATTTTGCATAGTGTTCATCCTAGCATACGTCATCTTAGTATACATCATTTTAGAAATCTTTAGCAACATCCTTCATATTCAGAAAATCCAAAAAACATAGAAATAGGACATATCTATTTTTAGACATAGTTTGCATTACCCCATTTTGAGCAACTTTTAATGGTTGAAACAACGTCTAAAAGGAAACTAAAAGAAATTTCAGACCCTAATGAATTTTTCAATCCTTTCAGAAATCAACCATCAAGAAAAGAAAGACCACACAAACCTTTTCTTGAAAAACATGTCATTAGAGACACACATGGAAAAATTTATGTTGAAGACATAGACACCATCGTACAAGATCTTGATTTTGCATCCTTTATGGATGAGTGTTTGGCAAATGATCCCCAACGATATCTAGCAAAGTTGCTAGTAGAAGGTGCCACATTACCACAAGGATTTGATATTCATACTTTGAAAAGACCGTCTACTCAACCAACGCAAACCATAATGTCAAGTGTTTATATTCCTCAAATTACCACAGAGATACCAACTGGCATACCTACTCAGACATCATCAATTGTAAGCGCAATCCCTTTCAACGTAACACAAGGTTTACAATTTACTGCGGGAGAAACTTCATCAAACCCCTTTGGCACAAGCACTACTGGTAAGAGATCCAAAGTAGGCATGAATATTCCTATACCAAATCAGAACATTTAGACAGGAAATATTCCTATATAGAATCAAAACAGTCAAACAGGAAATATTCCTATATAGAATTAGAACATTCAAATAGGAAATATACCCTCATCAAATCACAATCTGTCACAAAACATAGCATTTTAGAACACCTACACAGTTCCTAACAATGCAAACAACATGTCCTTGACACAAGTAGATGTTCTCCAAAATCAAATGCAAATGCTTCAACAATAGATGGAAAACATTTCTATGTCATGCAAACAAACTATCTCAACGCAAGATCTATGCCCATGTGCTTTTGACAAAGCGCTATACATGACACCCTTCCCAGATGGATATATTATACCGAATTTTCCTAAGTATAATGGGAGGAGGAATCCTTTAGAACACATAAGATAATTCTCTACAACATGCATGACATATCATATGACCCCACATACTTGATGAGACTATTTCTGTGAACCCTTGTCGGGATAGCACTAGAACGGTTCTCTAAATTACCATATGGCATACAATCATGGGGTGAATTAGCTGAGAAGTTTGTCGAACACTTTTCCTTTAACATAGAGAATGAAATAACTATAGCTACCTTGTATCACACAATGCAAGAAGAAGGTGAAACTTTCACCACTTTCTTTCAGAGATGGAGAAGTTTAGCTAGTAGATGTCCAGTTGAAATACTAGAAAAGAAAAAATTCATAATATTCATTGACAATATTAATCCAAAACTGAGAGGTGACTTAAGGGTACATTATTGTAATTCATTCCTAGACTTGGTACAAAAGGGAATCATCCTTGAAAAAGGCCTTATTGACAAAGGATAAATTAAAGTACTAGGCAGAAACCTAGTTGTTCCACATCAAAAAGCACCCAACAATAGAAACAAGTTCTGGTCTAGAAACAAAAATGTTACAAATGATGGCATTGTTGATGCTAAAACCATACATGCCGGACCATTTATCACACTTAGAGGTTACAACCCCAATCAGGACATGACGAGTAATCTAGATCAATTAGCAAATTTTGTCCAAAATTCACAAGAACAATGACCACAAAGGAGATTTCTTGAACGTGAATTTACCCCTTTGGGGAAACCAATCGAGACAATTTTCAAAGAGCTGATTAAACATGATCTCCTAAAACCATTGGAACTAAGAGAATATGATCCTGGATAGTTTAAACCTTCATGGTGGGATGATAATGCCTATTGTGAATACCATCATACAAAAGGACACAACCTACAACAATGTCGATAATTGAAGAATATCATACAAGACTCTGTTGAAGACAGAACCATAGAGGTCAATGGGAATAAACATACCAAGAACTGTGATCATAAGGTCTTCATAGACCTATTACATGACCACAGGAAAGGAAAGGCCTCTAGTTTGGGAACCAAGAATACTCCATCAGCCAATTATGCAAATACCAAGTATGACTATTGAAAAGGTACGATCATAAACCACCTTCGAGCTGCAAATGAAAATGTCCATACCATCACCATTAAGAAGCATCTTGAATGTGTTGTAAATACATGCAGAACTAAGATAACTCTTCCAGGTCCTTCTTCTGAGCCACCCACACAATCTTCAAAGTCTAAGTACAATCTACTTGATCAACTAAGCAAGATCCCAACATATATATCCATTTTGGAACTATTAACTTTATCAATTGAGCATTGAGTTATTCTTGACAAAGCCTTACAGAGCACGACTGTCCCTACCAACTTAGATGTCAATCGTTTCGAAGAAATGGTAGGATAATTAACCAACTCCCATCATGCCACATTTTCACAATAGGATTATTCAACAGAAAATACCGATCATAATGACCCATTACATCTTGAAGTCCTAGTCCATCAAACCAAATTCAAATGAGTCTTGGTAGATAGAGGAGTAGGTTTGACCCTGTGGACCGTAAAATTGGTTAAGGCATTAGGATTCTCAGAAGCTTGTGTAGACACCTCTAAGAGTATATTCATCAAGGCTTACAATGATGGGGAAAGATCATCAAAAGGATTTGTCACATTCCCTATTAGAATTGGCCCGACAGTTATGAACACCAGCTTCCAAGTCTTGGATCTCACCCTTTCGTATAACCTGTTGTTAGGTAGACCATGGATACATGCAATGAAATTCATACCTTCCACATATCACCAATGTCTTAAATTCTTCTATAATGGCACCGAGATCATGATTGATGGTGATCCAAATCCTTTTCAATATTGTACAAGCCTAAGGGAAATTCCACAATGACCGATTCCAGTAAATCAAGAAGCTTCATCATCCACTTTATCCCGATACATTGATCCATCGCATCTTACCAAGTCCATTTCATTCAAACCACCATCATCCACTCCTAATGTTGAGATCCAAGATTAGGGCTGTGGAGAATATCACATGAAGGAATCCTATTGTGTCAGTTAGTTGGTTCCACCTAAGGCATATGGTCTACCCATGGCAGATAGGAGACAATCCATAGTCACATTTCATGTTCCTCCTATAATGAAATTGACAAAATTGGGAGAGTTAAGTGAAGAAATTGTGAACCAAGGTGATATTACCTCTTGGTTATACTAGGAAGACAATCAATACCCCTCACCATCTATTCAAATAACTAAGGATCAATATGGAAAAGGATTTAAGATAATGCAAGGAAAGGCTATGACAGACATAGTGGGCTAGGACTGCATCAAAATGGAAGGACATAACCGATCATTGTCTCACCACGACTCAAAGACCTAGGGCTAGGGTTTCAACCGCTTAGAATTGGCTTTCCTAGTACTTCATCACCATTTCAAGAGGAAGTGAGTGCTTATGAAGACATCAAGATATCTCAAGAACCACTTCCCCCAGTTTACGATGAATCCCCTGACTCAAGCAACTATGAATGGGATTCCCTTTCCTCTACCAGTACCATGAACCTAGATTATCTATTTGGAGAACTTGAGCAAATGATAAAAACTGTACCAAATCCATCTAGCCCCCATAATAAAAAGCCCTTGTCCAAAGAAGAATGGCTTAAGAATTATTATTGGGAAACCCTTTATCTTGCATGTTGGGCACCTGATGAACCATCTTCTGATGACTTATCCCTTACAATAGTACCACATCAGAGTTTACCTACCCATAGGAAAAAGAACAAGAAGGAGTTAGTCAAAAATTCAACCACTCTATATTCACCTTGTCAGCTTCCACATTCGATAACTTTGATGGTGACATGCCTTTCATATATCCCCAACTTATCGACTGGGATCAACAAGGTACACCCATCTTAGACATATTTGAGAATGACAAAGCAATAGCTGAGTTCATGGGACTTCGAGAAGGCATACTGAGAGGGGATCATAAAGTTGGTTTTACCATAGACTTGGATTTCAAAGCATATTTTGGGGAATCTATTTACACCTCTAGTCGCAAAAATGAAAATAAAAAGAAAAAAAATGAAAATGAGAAAAATGACGAGTCTCTAGGTGAAAACCAAAAGGCGCCTTTGGATGAAGAAATAGTAAAAATAAAGTACGTTTCCGAGGGTGAAAAACTCTCAGAACAACAACAAGAGTTTCAGTACTTCTTCACAAAGAGACAAATAAACTTTGCATGGTCATATGCTAACATGCATGGGTTGGATCCAAACCTTATATTGCATCATCTACCATTACAACTAGGTATTAAGCCCGTCAAACATAAGTTAAGGAAAATGCATCCATAGATTGCTCTACTGGTCAAAGCAGAACTTAAGAAACTATTGGATTTCGGATTCATAAGATCCATAGACTATGCATAATAGATTTCAAATCGTGTGCCAGTGATTAAACCAACTGGGGGCATCTGCATTTGGATAGACTTTAGGGATATCAACAAGGCATGTCCTAAGGATGACTTCCCCTTGCCGAACATTGACATGATAGTGGACCTTATAGAAAGATATGAGATGTTATCCCTTATGGATGGTTTCTCTGGGTATAACCAAATCAAAATCATAGATGAAAACCAACACAAGACAACTTTCACATGTCCATGGGGAACATACTATTGGAATGTTGTGTTTTTTGGGCTTAATAATGTAGGAGCTACGTATCAACGTGCAATGATGACTATTTTCCATGACTTTGTACATACTCTCATGGAAGATTATGTCGATGATATTATATAAAAATTAGTAACAAGGGAAGATCATTTGAAGGTTCTAGACAAGATATTCTAGAGGCTAGAAAATTACAACGTCAGACTAAATCCAAAGAAATATGTCTTTGGAGTGAAATTAGGGAAACTTCTATGGTATATCATTTGTAGAAGAGGCATTGAAGGAGATCCAAATAAGGTAAACGCTATTGTAGAAATGCCTCCTCCAATCAGCATTGGGCAACTAAGAACACTACAGGGAAGATTATAGTCTATCAGGTGCTTCATTGTACAATTAGTAGACAAAATACACCCATTCCAACATTTTCTCAAGAAAGGAGTACCATTTGTATGGACACCTAAATGTCAGGAAGCTTTCCAACAGATCAAGGATTATTTTCTTACCCTTCTAATCTTAATGCCACCTACATATGGAAAACCGTTGATACTATACATTCAATAACTCAGTTAGCATTAGGAGCTCTTCTCGCACAAAATGATGATCAAGGTCATGAAAGAGTAGTGTACTACATCAGTTGTACCTTGGTGGGATATGAATTAAATTACAGTAACATAGAATTTTCCTGTCTTGCGGTAGTCTTTGCTACTCAGAAACTTCGGCACTATATGTTAAATTGCCAAACAATGTTGGTCACAAAGATTGATCCCCTTAAGTATATCCTAAGTAAAGCAACATTGACAGGCCGATTGGTTGAATGGGTGACGATACTTAGTGAATATGACATCCAATATGTGGAGAGGAAAGCTATAAAAGGACAAGTAATTGCATATCAGCTAGCAGATGCACCCATGAAGGCTGACCATCCTTTAGTGGAAAATTTTCCTAACGAGTTTATCTTCAAAGTTGACACTAGAACCAAATAGAAATTATACTTCAATGGGACACATACTAATCATGGTTCAGGAGCAGGCATTCTATTTTTTATACCTCAAGGTGATACTATTCCTAAATCATTCAAAATTTATTTCCCTTGCACGAACAACATAGCAGAGTATGAAGCCTTAGTGACAGGACTAAGAATGATAGCCCAATGGAAAATTAAGAGTCTACATGTTTATGGCAATTCTCAGCTAGTAGTCCAGCAAGTAAATGATGATTATGAAACTAAGGATGAGAAACTTTCCCCCTACAAGTGCATGGCTAACAGTTTCAAGCAGTAATTTGATGACATTACCTTTCAACAAATACCACGTATTCAAAACAGGGCAGCAGATGCTATGGAAATCGTGGGTTCCTTATTGGATATTCTAAGCAACGTGCCTAAGTTCGATTTTTTGGATGAATAATTGTTGGTCCCTACCTATGATGTCCCCGATTTTGCGATGGTGTGTACGATTGTTGGTCCTACTTCCCCTTGGTACAAAGACGTATTCAACTATCTAAATGCCCAAATCTTACCTCTAGACCTATCAAAAAACTAGCGTAGAACCTTTATCTGTAAGTAAGCTAAATACACCATCATCGGAGATACCTTGTATAGGCGTACCTTAGATAACACCCTAATGATATGTCTCGATGTTGAATAAGCACAAAAAACATTGCGAGTGGTACATGAGGGTAAATGTGGATCCCCTTCTAGTAGTCCTACCTTATCCCATAAGATTATGAGATTAGGTTGTTATTGGCCTACGATGGAAAAATACTCATAAATCTTTGTAAAGAAATGTCGATAGTGTCAGATACACGGAGATTTGATATGAGCACCAACACAGGAGCTTCATCTGATTACTTCACCATGGCCCTTTTCCCAATGGGGACTTGACCTCATAGGTAAGATACACCCTCCATCATCCAATGGCCATAAATTCATCATAACTGCCACTGAATACTTCACCAAATGGATTGAAGCTATTCCCATGACCTACATCACCGACACGCAAATATCCAAGTTTATCCTAAACTATATCATTTTTCGGTATGGTGTACCCCAATCCATTATCACAGACAATGGTCTTCCATTCAAAAACTAAGAATTTTTCCATCTATGTGAAGAATTCCATATCAAACATCATTTTTCCACTCCATATTACCCACAAGGTAATGGCCAAGCCAAGGCATCTAATAAAACCATTGTCAAAATCCTAAAAAAAACTGTCAATAATGATGGTCCTGACTGGCACCTATAGCTTAATCCTGCCTTATGGGCTTATCACACAAGAATTCGTACTCCCACTGGTGCCACTCCATACTCCCTAGTATTCAGATATGAAGTTATCTTACCTATTGAGGTTGAAATTCCTTCCCTGAGGGTATCCTTGAAAGGTCATATTGACGATAAAGAATGTCATGTATCCAAATTACAAGAGTTATAATTACTATATGAATGAAGATAGAAAGAACTAGACCATTTGCAAGTATACCAAAATCATCTTCATCGTAGCTATAATAGGAAAGTTCTAAATCAACACTTTGACATTGGTGACTTGGTTTTAATGTAGAATCCCAAGAATCAAGTTGAATGAGAAAAGCCAGGTAAGTTTGAACCTAATTGGTTAGGGCCTTATATTTTCACAAAAGCTTTTGGATCAGGAGCGTATCAACTCTCTACCCCTGAAGGAGAACCACTTTTATCACCAATCAACAACCTTCATCTTAAGAGGTTCTATGCGTAGCTTCTGATATTCTTTATCTTAATCAGAAAAATACAAAAAAAATGGAAAAAAAAACATTACCTTGATGAAAACATGGCAAATAGGCGTCTTTGTAACACCAAAAAACATAAAAATTCAAAAAATTAGTAAAGAGAAATAATTCATCTAATAGTGAAAACCACTTCAGTGGCGCTATGGATAAGTACCATGGTGAAAACCTAGAAAATAGGCTCCATGTGTAGTCAACTTCACTCCTTCGTCTACCATCATTCCAATTAGACCTTTTCACCATCCCTCATAATAAATGGTTTTCTTACCCATTGCTTGGAATGATTGACATCAAGTCCACTTTTTCACATTCCCCGCTCTATCCTGTATGTCTTATTCTCGACTAGGCGCAAATCCTTGTTCTATGTCATGAGGACCTTGTGCATAGAATTACACCATCAGAAAATGTCTTGAAAAAATCCAAAAACATCAAAAAAATTTTGAAAAAAAATCCAAAACCATTAGAAAACCCCAAAAAGACAAAAAATCAAAAACATTTCAAAAATCCCAAAAAATAGAGTCAGATTCAGTCATGTTAAGTCAGTCGTAGCCATAGTCAAACTATGTTGCCTCTGCGACTGGGCATAGGTAAGGCCATCAATTGATGTGCCCTCGAGGCATTAGGTCTATTTGTCTAGGTGTCTCATGTCTCACACGCATTAAAATCATTACACTTTGTACATGTCACATTCATTGGCCGTGTCAAACTATGAGGTCTCTGCGTGTACAACATAGGCAAGGCTAATCAATCGATGAGCCCCTGAGACCACACTAGGTCAATCCAATAGGGTTTATCACATTCATTGTCACATATGTTGCATATCATCAACTTAAGTACACATTTTCGGTCAGTTATGTTAGTTAAAGTTTGGTCGAACTACGAGGTCTCTGGATGTACAACGTAGGCAAGGCTAATCAATGGATGAGCCCCTGAGGCCGCATTAGGTCAGTCCTTTAGGGTATATCATCTCAAGTCATACACTGTCAACACACACACACACTCATAATGGTCGAGGAATCAAAACAAGTCATGTATCAATAAGGAAAACATCTCAAAACTTTCATCAAGTCAAAATCAATCACATTGTCAGAGTGATCAACTTATGTCTTAAGAAAGATATCTCTTTCTTGTCAATGGACATCATCAAATTGTCATAGCCTCATGTAGCTTTTCACATCAACACCATCAGGCTCCAACGTCTTATATGGCACATATCTTTATGAAACCAGGCTTTGTCATGCCTTAAACAGATAGTCACCAAGTCGAAACCAGACTCAACGTCTTATGCAGTATGTGTTATCCCTCACATCGAGCTATGTCAAACATCAAACAATTACATAAGATCAAGTTTTGACAAATACTTTTATTGGATTTTTGACTTTATATCTTATTTTGTCTTATATTTTTATCGATTTGTGCATAAGTCCGGTTACTAGCTTTCTCAAGGATGTCCCTTGAAGGATTTAGAGAAGCAAGGAAATCTCAGGACTCTTTTTCTTTGATTGTTGTCTTTCAACTGTCTTTTTTAATTTTGGATTTTGAGTCATGTTACTAGTTTCCTCAAGGATATCCTATCAAGGATTTAGAGGAGCAATGATGTCTCATGACTCGTTTTTATTTGTTTGTTGTATGTGGTTTGTCTAGACAAAATGACTGGGGCAATCTTGCCCTTAGTATGGGTTAAGACACTCCTTGTCTGTGACTTTGTTTTTCGTAGGTGGATGACTTTATACACTGTGGTCTATCTCATATCATGGTGTGTACTATCCATTTGTGTCAGTCAAACAACCTTTCTTGTTTCTTACTAACATTTCTTCTTTTATGCATCTTCACCACCATTACCTATCCATTTCGAGAGCACACTCATGTTCTTCAAACCCGCCTATCCTCTCGAGGGGGCATACCACTACCTCCTCTTCATTGTCCCTTTCATTGGGGCACATATTTTTTTCAATTTCTTTGACACAATGTGATAAACAACATTGTATCAAAGAGGGGAAAACTGTAGACATTGAAAATTGGTATAGGCCTCTGAGTGCCACTTTCAATATAATTTTCTAATGTCCATGGTCATGATTAAATAATATTAAATATTGAATTATTTCCTAACCACATATTTCTTCTATTAATTGAATAACCTTTTAATTATTTGATTAGTTCATTATTACCCTTTATTCAACTCTGATTAATTAAATAAATCATATTTATTTAATTACATTGCTAATTAATTAATTTTGTTTCTAAGTTAAATAATTTATTATTTAATTTACCTCTTATCATATTTCGACTATAATTAAATATTCTTTTCAAATTATTTAATTATTCAATTAACCTTTTCAAATGTCAATTAAATAAATTATTATTTATTTAATTAAATCATTTCAGTTTTCGAATGTTGAATTAAATTAACATTTAATTCATAATTAATTCTTTCTATCACATTCTTCTATCATCCAGATATCTAATTA
Source organism: Sequoiadendron giganteum (assembly GCA_007115665.2). Lineage (NCBI taxonomy): Eukaryota > Viridiplantae > Streptophyta > Pinopsida > Cupressales > Cupressaceae > Sequoiadendron > Sequoiadendron giganteum. The sequence continues at coordinate 134,158,985 of CM021101.1, read as the reverse complement.
TTCACTCACCATCTAACTTGAGATCTATTTAAATCCGCCAGTTATCTCTGGATTCTATATCTGATCATCTCTGTGAAAGGACTCTCTGTCACAACCAGTCAATTAACTAGTTTTGACTCATATGCATGAACATATTTATTAATTAAATATCTTTAATTAATTAATTCATTCATGTGTGCATTTGAATGGATGGTTGTTAAATTTTAACTTTATCATTTTCATTCAAAGTCTAATTCTTCTATTTTTGAAGACTTTCAACTAAAGATTAAATCATTTATTTAATCTTGAACTCTTGTTCTTAAATATTTTTGAACAGACTTAACACCAGATTAAATTATTATTCTAATTTAATCTTTATCCTGCACAATTTCCCAACTCACATTCTAACTGACACATAACTCACATCGCATGGCATTCATCAATCCCAATCATTGATGTCTCTTTCGAATCTGAGACGATCGTTCGAAAGCCCAATTTTTATAAATTGACCTGTCATTGTCATTATTCCTCCTCCCAAAATCAATACTTTTGAGAAGAACCTATAATCTTTTTTTTTCTTAGACAGTACATCTAGGCTATGCTTGCATACATACAGAAAATCTGAGGGAAAGAATACCGATACAACAAAATGGAGAAGGACAATCAAGATAATTCAAAGAGGTGGACAGATATTCGGTGAGACAGTTCTAGTTATCGTTTTTGTTATTTTTGTTCATTTTATTCATTCTTAGTTGTTTGAATTAGATTAATACTTGTTAGAATATATTTAACCATATTTCTACGCAGATTTCCATTTATCTATGTTACAATATGCACATGCACATAGTCGTATCCTTCTTCTTCACTAGCATCACTAAAGAAGCAAATGGACTAAATTACTAGACCTGATATGTCCCATGTCTAAAAGCTCCTTGATCACCTTTTATATCTTGTCCTTGTGTCTCTTAGGGTGCTTGTATGGTGTAGTGATGATTGGATTAGTACCCTCCTTTAACTCAATGATATGCTTTATCCTCTTATCAAGGGGCCTACCTAGATGTATACTGCAAAATATCTTTCTTTATTTTGAAAGAAAATCTTGTATTTTGGGTGGATAAGAACACTTCTCCTTCTCTGTAATTGTGGGCATAACTATGCACTCTACTGCCCACTCCACTTGATCATGTCTAAAAATCCTCTCCATGTGATTGAAGGAAACAACACGAGGCCCTCCATTATATATCCCTCTCAATACAACATTCTTACCCTATGATTTAAACTTCAGCTCCAAGGTCTAATAATTTAGAGTGATCTCACCTAGGGAACACAACCACTAGATACCCATCACTACATACATGTCCCCAATCCTAACCACATATACATTATCCTTAACTTCATGGTTTCCCAATTGAAGGTTGAGTTGAGGAATCATCCTAGTATAGGTAATGGTGAAACCATCTACGACCATTACTCTAAAACCATCAACCCCCTATGTCCTGAGTCCCCTGCATGATGCAAGTACATCATCAATAAAGTTATGTGTAGTCCCTAAATCAATCAAGGCTATCATATGTTGCCCTTCATGACTCCTCTAATGCACATATAATGATTATTTTGGAAGCTATAAAGTTGGGAAAGTTTCCCTTCCTTTGTTTCCCCATTTTTAGCCTCTTCATGAGGCTCTTCCTCTTCTTTTTCATCTAAATCAAATTGTTGGTCTGAACTTTTTGATGCACTTTCCTTCGTTGAATAGTACTCTATCAAATGCATTTTCCCATTTTGGTACATGTATGATCACTAGACCAAGGCTCTTTACATTTTAAGCATAGTTCCTTCTTTCTGAGGTCATTTAGAGTGTCTCCATCAATCCTAGTGATTGATTTTTTCTGCTAATTGGGGTCCCTAGTGAATAGTTTCTTATCTTTCTAACACATAAATGGCTTGGACTGAAATTTTGTTTTAGGGATATCCCTTTCCATGCTTCTATATTTCTTCATTTTCTCCTACAGGTTCAAAATCCTTAATCCATCCCCTAAGTGGCTCCATAAGTCCTTCACTGAATAAGACCGCCATTCTTCTCTATGTGATCCATGAAACCATCATTGAAAGCCTCTAAAATTTTGTTATGTAAGCCTCCACAATGTTATATTGCTTCAACTAGGTCAGCTCTCTAAAATGAATCTCAGGATCCTTCTTCTCAAAGCTCTCGATTATCTTATTTATAAACTCATCATATGAAGTGATAGACCTTTGAAATAGGGTAACAAGGCCATGCTACCACCACTCGTGTGCTACCCCATCAAGATGTAAAGTGGAAAACTTAACTTCCTCATCCTCTTCCATGGGTTTAAGGGCCAATTAATTGTCAAGCTTTTGTACCCAATCCCTCATTGTACACTTATCACTCCCATCAAAGTGGTCAAGTGTTACCTTGTCAATGGCTTGTTGTAAATCTCTCTACAATACTGGTTCTTTGTGATCAAATCTGCCACCATTTCTCCTCTTTTGATCCAAGAACTCATTGTAAGATAAGTTATCCTTAATGTCTTAAAGAAGAGTTTCAAACTCTACATAACCTTCCCTTAAACTATCCACAAAAGGTAAAGAAGTATCTAGATTAGGCTGAGGTATCTCCTTGGGTAAGAAACTGGGATGGAAAGGTTTGGGAAAAGTGTTTGAACTCATTGTAGTACATTTTCCACCATTGCCATTCTGTTGATATGTAGAACTACTATTTGCATTATGCATTATGTTACCCTATGTATTGTTTAGAGTATTATGAACCATAGCATTCTTTCCAATCTTTCCCAAAAGTTGAGACATCATGTTCATCATTATGTCAAAAAAATTATCCATCATAGCTTCTAGACTCATTGATCTTCATCTCCATTTTCCTCTATCGGCCATGTCACCTATAGTTCACTCCTCATCACTTGTTGGATCCTACTGCATCTTTGTACCTTGTGAAGACTCCCAATGAGCCTTAAGAATTCTTGAGATAGTCTAACCTTCTAGAATAGGTGGGGGCTACCAATACCCTTTCCTTAACCCCTTGTGTATATAAATCTATTCTCTTTATCTCATATAATGGAGTGTGTTGATTGCATGTGACTACACAAGATGGCAAGAAAAGGTTGCTCTTATACCACTATAACATACACCCCTAATTTTTTTGAAAGGAACTATTCATTGTATTTAATGTTTGCTAATTGTGTTGACTTTTTGTTTTCATGTGATGATCATGGTTTACATTGCATTAATAATATGGATAACATAAATCATATAGAACAAATTGGAAACTACTTGCAACAAGAAAAAAATCAGAATTGTTTCTTTAATTTTATATGAAAAATAACCAGCTTATACATTTATAAAATCAAACATATAACAACAAACAGACTAGACCTGGTAAAGGCCTCCAAACAGTAGATAAGAAGCTCTAGAATATTATTTTAAAACACCGAATTATATGCCTTCAAACCCTTGGAATGTTCAACCCAATATTTTTCTCTAACAACCCCAAATAATGCAAATCCTAACCTATATGTCAGCAAGTCTAAATCTGCTTTGAATACCAAACTGGGGTGACCCTCCTTGCTAGGGTGATTTGATCTATTAAATCAATCCTCAACCAAACAATGCAAATTAATATATAAGACGGGTTCCCTATACTAAGTAATCCAACGATGAAGTACCCATAATGAGGTCTCAAGCCAAAACAGAGATATGAGCAATTTATCAGTTTCTACCTTGAGAATGGTGAAGTCCAAAAAACTCAAAAAAATGCTCCAAACCACTAAAAAAGACCATAAAATCCAACTCCAAACCAAATACAAAACAATTCCAAGAATCCACACACCAAACTCCCAGTTTCACACATAAAAAATGATCAAATACCTTCGTCTTCAAGCTCCAAGAACCCTGAAAATTGACACTATGTTAAGAACTATATGATTCTTGAATGGAGTCACCCATAATCTAAGTAGGGTGGATCTCTCACCACTTAAATTGGTCCAATACGGCGAGGTTTTCCATCCTAAGCATGTAGCCCAAGTACTCTGGAAGCATTCAAGCAACATTTTGTTAAGTTGCCAAAAAGAAGATGTCCAAAAGAGAGCCAAAATGATGTTTTATAAAGAGAGAGGGGCGAATTTAGGGTTTGAATTTCATTTTCCCTCCTAAAATCCATGTCCCCCCTTATGAGCCTTTGAAAATTTGATTAATTTAAAATACTTATTCCTTCTTGGGCATCCTACTCATAAGGAAACTATTGGTACTTTTATAGCCTTCTAAAAAGACTTAAAGTTATCAATTAGGTACCAAGGTACTTTTTTTATGACCAATTATCCCCTCACTTAAGTTATAAATTTATTTTATTAAATAACTTAAGTGACTAATTCTAGTGACGAAAAATGTATCCCTTTACATTTTCTCACTTGTTTGGGCCCTCCTAGTTAAATTGGACTTAATTGTGCCTTAATTTAATGTTGTAAAGTTTATCCTTTTACACTTTCACACTTATTTTGGGATCCCTTAATTAATTGAGCTTAATTATGCCTTAATTGGCCCTTTAATTCATTTTTCAAACCTATTTAATTACATTTTCCGAAGGGGAAATCTGGCGTTCATTAATGCCTTAACATAACACTTTACATTGAGCAATGTGTGTCTTAGGTATATGGACCTGGGACCCATTCACCCATGGGCAAATGGGTCCTCCCTAGACCTTAGGACCTAAATTTAAATTATGTTTTTTGTGGTATTTTAACATATTCAAATCTATAATTCAATGTTGACTTGTGATATTTGAATTTTGAGAAATTAAGGATGCATATATATAAATATAGGATTATTTCACTAAGTTTCACCTAGCAATTTGAAGTGAGCATTCCTATAGAAAAATTGATGATAAAGAGTGCTTTAAAATGCATTCAAGGGTAGATTTATTAGAGTTTTATTGCAGCAATCAAGATCCAATTGTAGAGTCAAAGTCTTCTTACATCATGCATCTTTTTGGAGCTAACATTTGATGTAGGTTTAATGATCAAATCAAGAATTCACTATTTTGAGCAAGATTCAAAGTTTAAGATCCACATCCATTGAAGCCATTTCATGCAAGTTGCAGAAATTCATTTAAGGACTTATCTAAGGGTTTGTTGAGTGGTAACAGAGCATTATTCATTTTGTATTCCCTCTTTCACGCTTTTATTGATTTCAAGGTTTGATTGCCAAAATGGGGTCTGAACAAGGAAAACCCCAATTCACCAAAAAAACATTTTTTCCCTCTTATGTTGTGTTTGCAGATCTAGGCGAAAGAAAGCTTGAAGACCTCTTGAAGAGAAAATTTGGAGAAATTGAAAAAGTTGTAAAAGTTTTCATAATTGTTGTTATCTCACAGAAACTCGCCTATAGAAGTTATTATCAACATTCTAGCATTGCCACCTAGACAAATTGGAAGCTTCAAATGTGTGTCAGAGGCTCTCAAAAGCTGCAAAAAAACCCTCACTATACCTATTCTCCCATGGGCGAATGAGTCCTAGTCAACCTTTGAAAATTCACTTTGGTGATTGGTAAACATAGTTCTACCCCTCTCAAATCTGCAATTTAATTTTTGGTTTTTCTTATTTTGAGTTTAATATGGTTTTTCAAGTTTAATTTGGCATGATTGGGTTGATTTTCTTTTTTTAGTCTTTCTCCAAAAAGTGCTTGGTGAACCTGACCCTCGTCCTTCATTCATAAGGAAATATGAAGATTCCCTCATTGAGTTGACTCACCTAAGGGTTGTAAGTCAATTCTTTGAGTGGATCTCATTTCCTAATGAAATAGTGAGAAATAGATCCATCAAACCCCATTTTGATACCAAGCCCCTATTTTTCACCATTTCGTTTTTGGTGAACCCGACTTTTGAGCATTGTATCTTTCTAATTTTGGAGTCTATTTCAGCCCTAGATCTAGGATTTTCAATTGCATTTCTTTGCATTGAATTGAATCTCATTTAGGTTTTCTTAACTTGCATTAGTTTGCATCCCATTTAGGGTTTTAGGATTGCATTTTTGCACTTTAAAATTTAGAAAATACAAAAATATTATTCATTTTGCAAAGCATTTACATAACATTGCATGATCAAAAACATAAAACACAAAATTGAATCAAAATTGCATATCAAATTAGGTCTCCTTAGTTTGTCATTTAGCATTATTTTTCATCTACATTTAGACTTAAATTTATAGAAAATTGAAACTTTAACCACTATCTCAGTCCAGAATTTGAAAACCATAAGAATCAACTTAGAAATTTGTAAATTCATTTTTCAAAACCCTGAGCTAGGACCTATTCGCCCATGGGCGAATGAGTCCTTGATTAGGGATTTTTCCTACATTTTTGGGCATTAAAATCTCTATTTCTTTATTTCATTTTGTTGTTTTCACTTTGTTGTTACAATTTGTAGAATTTATGTTATCTCAAATTGATCATATTAAGATTCATTTGATAAATTAAATGTATTGTGTGAATTCAAAATTGCATTTACAATACATAATTTTCAAGTTTTTACATAGCATAATCAAAAAATTATCTTGTTTAAATCTAAAAATTGCTAGGATATTTCATTTTATTTTACCTCTTATCCATTTTGGGTACACCTTGGGTTTGTGAAACTTGTACGAGCTTCACAACTTGGTGTCATATTTCCAATACTATCATGAGACATAGTTCAAGACTCATGCCATCCCATGATACACCATTCGTCATGGATCTTGGGATTTCTAACTCTTTCACTCATAGTGTTGACACTAGTCAACCCATTAGGAATGATAGCTTTCATACCTCATTTATAGTGACTTCTCTACCCATAACTATTGTGCATGTTGTTGAAACAATGGTTACCAATGTCCTGCAAGAAAACATAACAAGATAGATGAAGAAATAGAGAAATTGCAAAACTTTGTGACTTCTAAAAGCATTGTTGGTAGTGTCATTCCTACTTTAGATAATGTGAGGAAAATTCTTGAAAATGAACATGGAATAGAGATTGTGCGAATTCTAGCTCATATTATTGATAAAAATGCTCCTATAGTGACCAGTTGTGCTCAAACTTTAGGGTATACTCAAATTCAAGGCAGAAATCCAATTCCTCCTTCCACAACCCTTACCTCTATTCTTACATATACCAGTTTTCATGTTACTACAACCACCCAACCTACTAGCAATGTCAACACTTCCTTAGGTATTTCCATTGGGAATCCTCTTAGCTTTGTGCATTCAAATCTCATATCTCTTCATTCATCTCGCTCACAAACCTACAATCCACTTATCCTCCACATACATACAAAATTACACCTTATTCACCTCCATCTCACAATACCAACAATGATCAAGTCCTTAACACACTTTGGAAAAATGTCTCATCCCTCCGATAACATATCACCACACTAAACAAAAACAACAATTACCAACCTTCACAATACATCAAAACCAACCCATTATCCTTAGAGATATTGAGAACACAAATGCCACAAGGTATAGAGGTCCCAAGATTTGTGAAATATGGTGGGAAAGGAGATCCTGTTAGCCATGCTTCCACATATACAACCTTATGAAGTGACTTCATTTTTTAAGATAAAATCTTAGCTAAACTCTTCCCTAGATCCTTGAAAGATACTACTTTAGAGTGGATTTTCTCTTTGTCAAATAACTCAATATGTTCATTCAATGAACTTATTGATGTTTTCTACAACCACTTCCAAATTCACATGGTTCCCAAGATGACCCTACCTGATTTAATGACATGTAAACAAAAGGACGATGAAAAATTCACTAATTTTATAGTGTGATACCAAATGCTTTACTCACAAATTAACATTAAGATTCCTAATGTTGACCTTCAAATAATTTTTATTTCCAATTTACAAAACAAAATCCAAGCCAAACTTGAGATGTTGAAATATCCATCCTTTACGAATTTATGTACAATCCTTCGTGATTACCAAAATTCGGTTATTAGTCATGAAGTGAAAACTCTCTCTAACCATCCTAAAAAAGTATGAATCTGCACCTCAAACCAACTATCAACCTTTAAAGAAATAAAACAAGGGTTTTATACAACTCAATCCCCATCAACCGAATCAACATGTTGATACCCAAGTGGTTTCCATAAATAAATAAAAAAATCATATTCCTTTGGGGATAGAAATAGATAATTCACCCCTCTACCTAATACCCTTCATAATATCATGTTGCAACTCTTAAAAAAGAATTTTATTTCCTTACCTCATGTTAGAGCTCCTGATCCTACTAAACCTTCACCTTCAAACTATAGAACAAATTCCTATTATCATTTTCACCAAAAAAATGGACATGATACGGAATATTGCAAGCATCTTAAACATCTTGTGCAAGACCTCATTGATTCTAATCATATTCAAATTGGAGGTGTTAAAGACCAAGGTAATAATACCATAGCTCCTCCTAATCAAGCCTACAAATATTTACCAATCCTATGCTAAATCATGACATTTCCTTTGTCAAAGCTAGTGAAACAAGAATGATGTGATGAATGTCAAAATAAATGATGATAACACAAAAAATAATGAAGAAAAATATATAAAACCCATTGTTGGATTCATTAAAGTTAAACCTCATAAGGGACAAACTAATATGGCCCTTGATATTACTTTCTTACAAAAATACATAATCAAACATATACCCAATGGTCCTCTTTACATAGTTGAAATAATCAATGACAAGCCTACTAATGAGATATAAATTGATTTTGTCTATGTAGAGAACATGATCACTGAAGAATTCCTATTTGTGCATGAGATTTATGAAGATATTTATGAAAAACTGAAAGCATGGATCAAAACACATAATGTTTTTCTTTCCCTATGATAGGTTTGATAAATCTCCATTTAAAAGTTGGATCGAAATAGTTAAATGTCTCATTCACCATCAACCTTACTTTGGACCAATTTCATGTGAATTTAGGCTACCCATGGCTTTGCTCCATGAATTCCATTCCATTGGTTTTGCATAAATTCTTAAAGTTTCCAGTTGGCAATGAGATCTTTACTGTGCTCATAGTGGCTTTAATCATGTGTCTTCCCATGGGAATCTCTCATTGGATTTCTTTTGGCTCGAGCCTATAGAGCCAATTAGACCTTGTGAAGACTTATTTTTTAAATCCTACCAAAATTTTAAGGCAAAGCGCATAGCAGAGTTATCCCTTACTAATATGCCTCAACCCATGATTGAGCCTCCTATTCTTGATGAGACCATGATTGAACCAAAAGATCTTCCAAATAACCAAGGCCAACCTATGAAAACTCCTTCACCTATTTCTTATAAGAGACCACGAGATAACCAAATAATTCCTATCATGCCTCCTAAAGTCAAAAAAGTTCATAAAGCTAAAGAGAAAGTGGTTGAACAACCTCCCATGGTTCCTTTAATTCCTCCCTTAAGGGAAGAAAAGAAACCTATGGTTGATAAACCTGCTCCTAGACAACTGAAACTTGAAAATTTGAACTAAAAGAAACTGAAATGCTAGAGAGCATAGGCATAGGTGTTGTGCTATTGCTCATTTGTTACAAGAAAAATAAAAAAATAACAACATAGAAATTTAAAAGTTCCCAAAATCGTCTCAAGCAATGCATGATGCCTCTCCACCTTCGCCACAATATAAACAACAAAAAAACTCTATGGATATTATCATTAGACCTACTATTGTGATTAACTTGGATGATGATAAAGAAACTGCTAAGATTGATGAGGAAGTGCATAAAACGTTAAATTCATTATTTTCCTCTTTCATGAGCTTAAATTATTATCCTCCTAAAGAGAGTGTTGAACTTGGTTCTTTTCCTAGTTTGGCACTTGACGTTGTCCCTTTGTCTATTTGTCTACCTTTCGCATATACTGAACAAGATTAGGATGTGGGTGACCTACTATAGGTTGACTCGCATGTTCCTTGCTAGTCTTGTCTTTATTTCATTTTCATGTTCTTTGTGTGATTGCATGTACATAATGTGATCTCTTTGTATTGTTCTATTTGATGTCTCTTCATGTGCATTCATCTATTTGTATCTACATTCTTTCATATGTCGTATACCTTTCCCTTTTATTTTTCTTGTGTTTTCCTTTTGGGGATGATGCAAGGCATTGAGACATTTAGGTCTCTTCCATGTTGACCCAAAAAAAAAAAAAACCACTCTCTATGTGTCATTCTTCCTATTCCATGAGTTATTTGGGGAATGATGATGTTTCTAAGCTCTATAATATCATTGTAGAAAATACATACGTTGATGCCAAATCCATAGATTCCTTATGTGTTTGGGATTTCACTTTGGGGGCAACTCCTTCCTCTCTTTTTCATGGCATAGCTTTATTTGGAAACATATGACTTGGCACAGGGCTTTCCAAATAAGCTCTCATGTCTTCCTTCTTGTTTAGTATTTATCATTTTCTACTTTAAAGTAATTTCTCACAACATGGTGTTAGAAATTTATTTAAAGTGGGGGCATACATTGGTATTATTAATTTTGAATTTTTTTGACATTCCTTATGTTTCATTGAGTGATCTTCTTACTTCTTGTGATGTGTCCTTTTCTTGGTGGTGTCATTGGGTTTGATGTCCTCCAAGAGTGTGATATTTATTGGCATACGACTTTCCTCTTAGTGGTGATATTATGTGTTGCATTCCCTAAGTTGTGAATCTTTTACCCTAGACTTACCCTCTCTTGGAGATATTAAGCACAATTTTCCCTAAGAGTAGACCTTACATGAAGTAGGAAAAATCCCTTTGAACATGTTTATTTGCATTTTTTTCATAAGTGTTTAGCATTATGTAGCTTGCTAACCTTGTGAAGCTTGAACCCTTTTTATGGCCACCAAGCATAACACACTTTTCTTACCTATCGAGCCTTGCATTTTGTTCATAGGTTCTTTGCATAACATAGCTTATTAGGCCTTATGAAGTGATGAGCCAAGTCTTTGGCCCATTTTGCTCATACTTTTATAAATACTTTTCTATTTTTATTATGCTAAAACAAACATTCAGTCTGATTATGGGATAGGACATAAACCTTTTTATGACTTAAATATGATGAGTATATTGTGATAAAAAGTCCCATGATTATTATCTTTAATTTTTTATTAATCTGATAAATACTTTATGGCTTTTGTGATCATAAAACCTTCCTGCAGCCTCTACTACCAAAACTTCCTACAGCCATATCTGAAACAATGTTTGCCTTAGTTTAATACTTAATGAATGAATAAATAAAAGTAATGGATTGTCTTAAATGATGAATGTGTTGAGCTAACCTTTTTCCTTAGGAAAAGATGGCGAGATATTTTTCAAGAACCACGATTGGAGGAAGGGAATTCAATTTCCACTTGAAGAATGAAGACCAAATCCATGAAGACCGGTTCAACAACAAAAAATGAGGAGATAGTTTCAACTCATCTGCCATGCAAGGAGAGTGTTCCAGAAATCTAGGCCAAGCATCTTGGAGTTGCATGAATCTAGGATGATGGCGCTTTAAGACTGTTAAACCGATTTGACTTAGTTCTTCCATTGTCATTCATCCCCTTGCTTAAGTTAGTTAAATGTAATAAATGCCTCATGTTTTATAAGGGAAAGGTTGGTTAGTAGTTAGAATCAATTTTCAATAAATAGCCCCTTCTCCTTCAGATAATGGATTGGAAGAAGTTAGTACTATAACACATTTTTTAGTTTCAGAAATTCAGTCAAGAGTTTGTGCCATGTACTTGTTTCCATTGAATCAATAAAGCTTATGAAGTTTTTCACCTAATCTATTGCTTAATTTTGGCATTACCTAAGGGGGCCCACTTAGGGAACTGTCCATACTTTTATTCTGCAAGATAGAATAGCTGTATTTTCTTTCATAGAAATTAATGTGACTATTCCTGCAGCTGATAGAAAAATAGAGTTGTCAATTGTTCCTATAGCCATTGGATGCAGAGTAGTTTTATCTTTCAAGTTTTCATTTCCAAGCAAGTTATCCAGTAAAGTTGTTTCCAGTCATTTAAATTTCAGTATGAAGCATTTTAGGAATCATGTATGTCTAGAAGGGTGATTAGTGCATATATTGTGCTGACCCATTTCAAGTTTACGTCCCTAGGTTGGTAATTAAATGAGGTTCTTTAGTGGGTTATGACTTCCAGTTGTGATGTTCAATCCCTGAGTAGAGAAATTTATGTTCCTAGTTATTAAGTTGATTAAAGAACACTACATTTTTGGTGCCATTGCCGGGGGATGGTGTCAAACTAAGGACCTATTACAGGCATGCTAGTAAAGAGTTTAAGATTTCATTCTTAGTATTTTTAGTTTAGAATTCTACATTCCAGCATCTCCATAAGTTAGTTCACCTTTTGTTGTATGCATAGAAGAAGAGACCAATTTGGAAGATTCCTTCCTGGGAGCATAGATATTGAAGAAATTGAACCAAACCTATTCCAAGACGCCCCATATCTAGATGCTGGCCAAGACTTAGTTACCTCATCTTCTTCCTCTGAACTAAGCTTTAACCTATCTGAAGAGACAGAATCAAATAATTCCCTTGCTCTTGTAGTTCATCAACCAGGAGCTAATCCAAGGACACAATCAAGAATGGTAAATCCTATTTTTCCATTCCCAATACCTGACCTGCATGATAATAATAACCTCAAGAACATCCCTACCTCAGTACTACCAAAGTTCTATGGACTTATTACTGAGGACCCTCATACCTTCTTGTTTGAATTTGACATCCTTTGTAGAAGCTATGACTATACAACCTCAGCACACAAGCTAAAATTGTTTCCTTCTACTCTTAAGGAGGCAGCCTTGAGATGGTTCATGGGATTGGGAGTTAATGTAGCTAACACTTGAGATGAAATGAAGACTCTATTTTTGGGTAAATATAAAGAATATTTTAGAGTAAATGATATGAGAGGAGATGACATCTTCAAAATGTCACAAAAGGAGGATGAAACCTTGGAGGATTATGTGTCAAGGTTCTTGTTTAGTGTGCAGAAGAATACTCATCATGAGCTGAATGAGGAATCTCAAAAACTTCTCTTCTTAAGAGGAGTTAATGATACTTGTATGGAGGCCCTTGACCTCATGGCAAGAGGTGATGTCACCCAAAGTGATTGGGATGATATCAAGAAAATCTGTCTCAATTACTCCAGAGCAACTGTAAAGAAGGGAAGGGGGTTTAGACCCTCTTCTATAAAAGGAAGTGGCTCTGGAGTATCTAAAGGGGAGATTTCTAATCTCTTGTCCGACTTCAAGTAAGATATCATTAATGATGTAGCCACTCAACTGGATACGATGCAGGCTAAAAGGAAGAAAGAAGAAGCTGAGGTAATGTTAGCTAAATATTGCCCCCACTACCGACAAAGGAAGAAAGATTTCCAATGCAAAGCAGTGGCTAATTTGCAGGTGTAACATCTCCCTACTGAGTTCAAAACCATTGAAGGAGAGGAGGAAGTGTTCTTTGTTGCTCAGCGCAGGCCATGGGCCCCAAGACAAGGTATGCCTCAGGACCCTTTGCAAAATTTTGGTTCATATAATAGTCAATGGCAAAACTAGTATCCTCCAAACTATGGGCCATACTCCCAACCTCATTGGAATAACCCTTGGCCAAATGCCCAGCAAAACCATTGGCAATCCTCACAAGGGAATTGGAAATCACCACAGAAAAATCAGTGGCAGCCTCTGCAAGGGAATTGGCAGCAGTCTAACCAATGGAGAGGAGGCCAATAATGGTCAAATCCATCCACTGGTTTCCTGTAGCAACCATGGCAACAATCTATTATGCCACCTCCTATAGCTAATCAAGGTCAAAATCCAAAGCCAACCCAACTACCTACTCAGGTAGCACCCAATCCAAATAACCACCAGCAGCAACAACAAGTCTATTTTGTTGATCCTAATCATCAGCCTACCTATGCTCTCAACCTGAATAATATCAATTTACGTTCAGGAACTGTGTTGCCCACACCATCTCCTCCCATAATCTCAGAATTGTCATCTGAGGAGATTGACCAAGAAGAAGATACCAATGACCAAGCCCAACCAAATGAGCCAGTTCAGATTCCAACATTACCTAAGGCATCTGATAAAGTGTTCCCTCCTTTCCCACAAAGGTTGGAAGGTGAAAAAATAAAAAAATAAGAGGAACCTACGTTTGACATCCTTGACCAGCTAAAGCATATATGTGTGAAAATTCCCTTGTTCCAAGCAATCAAAGAGGTACCTATCTATAGCAAAACCATCAAGGAGGCATGTTTGAAGAAACCAGGGAGGAAAAAGAAAGACCCTCAAACTGTCCATGTCATAGGTCAACTCTCTAACTTAATGCTAGGGAAGCTTACCATTCCCAAATATTTAGACCTAGGCAGTCCTGTGGTGGAGATCAATATTAATGGGTTGTAGATTAAGAATGTTTTAGTGGATCTTGGTGCAGCTATCAATGTCATGACAAAGGACCTGGTTGTAAAACTTAGTATTTCTGACCTAAGGGCTACACCTACAATATTGTAGCTTGCTGATAGCTCAACTGTCAAACCTGATGGGGTAGTTGAAGACCTGGTAGTCACCTTGAATTCTTGGGAGTATCTTGCTGACTTTATGGTCTTATCTCCAAAGGCATCATTGTGGGGATACCCTGTCATATTAGGAAGGCCTTGGTTGGCTACTTCTGATGCTTACATTGGTTGTAGGTTGGGTAACATGACAATATCTGATAGGTATAGCACAAAGAAGCTTACCCTCTATTCTTTAGCCCAGCCTCAACTTGAGTCTGGAGAGGTTGTTTGGCCAAATTTGGAAGAAGAAGAGGGAGTGAATTTTGTGGCCAATTTAATGATGATTACCGAAGAGCCTTTTGTTGCACAACAAGAAGAAGAAGATATACTATCCAATATCCTACTGAATAACTATGGTACCGAATACTTTCATTGTGAAAAAATTTGTGTTCCTTGCAGACCATTCTTCCTCTATCTGCATCAGCCCATTATCCTACAACAACTAACTGCTTACACACCTTGCTACCCCACGAGGTAGAAATGCCATTTCTGCCTGAGGTATCTATGGTTGATTTAACCTCTCAAGTTGAGGTAGCCACAGGGAAAACCTTGAGTATCAATAAAAACCTCACTAGAGAGCAACAAGAATCTATGGTCAAAATGCTTACCAGTCATAAGTCAGCTTTTGCTTGGGAATATGGTGACATGAAGGGTTTAGACCCAAAACTCTGCACACATCGCATATTCATTAACAGTGAGTTCAAACATGTCAGGCAGCCTCAAAGAAGAATCAATCCATCCTTGAGAGATATTGTTAAAGAAGAATTGCAGAAAATGTTAATAGTTGGCTTTATCTACCCAATCTCGGATAGTCAGTGGGTTTCCCCATTGGTTATTGTTCCTAAGAAAGGAGGGAAATGGAGAGTATGTGCAGATTATAGAGAGCTTAATTTGGCAACAAAGAAAGATTACTTCCCTCTTCCATTCATTGATCAAGTTCTAGATAATTTAGTTGGGAAAAAGTACTTCTCATTCTTAGATGGCTTCAGCGGGTACAATCAAATCAATATTGCTCCTGAGGATCAAGAAAAGACTACTTTTACATGCCCTTGGGGAATGTTTTCCTACTCAATTTTTCCTTTTGGTCTCTGTAACGCACCTGTAACTTTCCAGAGGGCAGTCATAAGTATCTTCTTAGACATCTCATATGATTGCATGGAAATATACATGGATGACTTTACTGTTTATGGTAAAACATTTGAAGAAGCTCAGGCCAACTTGAAGAAAGTACTGCAAAGATGTGAAGATCATAATCTATCGCTGAATAGTCAAAAGTGCTTCATGATGATGCAGGAGGGAATAGTGCTTGGTCACTATATTTCTGTTGCAGGAATATAGGTTGATCCTACTAAGATTGAGGTCATCTCTAATCTAACCTTTCCTACTAAGCAGAAAGAATTAAGAAGCTTTCTAGGCCATGTTGGATACTATAAAAGATTCATCAAGGACTTCAGCCAAACAGCAGGCCCTTTATACAGTCTATTGAAGAAGGATGCAAATTTTTCTTGGACCGAAGAATGTGAAAAAACATTCATTGATTTAAAAGTTGCCCTTAAACAGGCACTTGTTTTGAAAGGACCTAATTGGTCACTTCCATTTCATATTCATGCAGATGCATTAGATTATGCCATTGGAGTCGTGTTAGGACAAAAGGGTGGTTCAATAGAACATGCACTCTATTACATAAGCAAAAATCTGCAAGGGGCTGAGCTAAACTACACTGTTACAGAAAAAAAGATGTTAGCAATCATCTATGCCCTCAATAAATTCAGGCATTACATCACAAGTTATCAAATATTTGTCCACATTGATCATGCAGCAATCTGGTATCTCATGAACAAAAGCTCAGTAGCCGGGAGATTGGCAAGATGGTTGTTGTTGATGCAGGAATTTGACATTACAATTGTGAACAAGCCAGGCAAAGCCAATGTGGTTGCTGATTTCCTTTCTAGAATTCAAAGGCAAGATGACTCTGCAATTACTGAACACTCCTTTCTTGATGAGCACCTATTTGCAATCAAGATTATTCACCCATGGTATGCCAATATAGCAAATTATCTGGCTGCAAGAAGAACTCCACCTCAATTCTCCCCTAAGGAAAAGAGATTATTGGTAGAGAAAAGTTTTAACTTTTCTTGGATTGCAGATTGCATATTTTATATAGGGCTAGATCAATTTATGAGGAGATGTGTACAAGAAGAAGACACTCATGATATATTGCATGCAAGCCATGATGAGCCGTGTGGTGGACATTTTGCTGCCAAAAGAACAACAATGAAAATTTTAAATACTGGTTACTATTGGCCAACTCTACATAGAGATGCAGCCAAATATACTAGGAGATGTGACAGATTTCAAAGGATGGGAAGACCAACTCGCTTTGATGAGATGCCTCTATTTCCACAAGTTGTTGCACCCTTTGACAAATGGGGACTAGATTTTGTAGGACCAATTGATCCACCTTCCAATGGTAAGTCCTACATCCTTGTATGCACAGATTATGTGACAAAATGGGTAGAAGCTAAACCTATGAAGCATGCTAGGGATAATAAAGTGGCCGAATTCCTGTATGAGGAAATATTCACCAGGTTTGGTGTCCCTAGGGAAATAGTGACAGATCAAGGAGCACAATTCACTTCTACACTTATCACAGCCTTAGTAAATGAATACAATATACATCATAGGAAATCAACTCCTTGTCATCCCCAAGCTAATGGCCAGGTTGAAGTCACCAATAGGGACATAGAGGCCATTCTGACTAAAACTATAGATTTGCATAGAAAGGACTGGGCCACAAGGTTACCAGAAGCTATATGGGCCTACCGAACTACCTGGAAGACTGCTACAGGATGTACACCTTTTGAAATGGTGTATGGTAAAATAGTTGTGATGTCAATTGAATTCGAACATAAGACTCTAAGAATAGCATTAGAGATGGACATGGATTTAACAAATGCACAAAGGGATAGAGTCATGCAGCTCAATGCACTGGATGAGCTTCGAAAGAATGCCCTGCACCACACTGAGATGATACAAAACTAGTGAATAAGGTGGCATGATAAATACATCAAGGAAAATAAATTCAAAGTAGGAGATTGGGCTCTGCTTTATGACTCACGGTATAAGGCCAGTCTAGGAAAACTACAAACCAGATGGTTGGGTCCATATGAGATAGAAGAGGTATTCACCAATGGTGTTGTTCAATTAAGGACCATTGATGAGGTCTGGTTCAAGCTATTAGTCAATGGGCATCGCCTAAAGCTCTATTCTAAAACCATTTACAAGGAAACATTTATGAAATAGTTTGAAATTGAGCAGGACAGTAGTGATCCTGTAGCCAAAGGAATTGAGCCTAGGTTCAATTTCCCAGGCCATGCATAAAGGTGCATATAAAATCATAATAAAGGGGTTATCTATTAAGATCCCCATTCCATTCATTCACATCATCCACAATCCGTACTCACTCTCTTTCTTCTACATCATCCACCTGTCATTCCCATATCATCCACGTTTCTCCGTGTCACTTATTGCAATGAAGAAGGAGGTCACATCAGATAATTACGGCGATTCTCTCTAGGTACGCTCCACTTCACTTTAAGATTGTTTAAGTTATTTTATTTATTACATTTAATTTAGTATTAATTAGCACAAAAAAAATTCCTATATGGTTGCCATTTCCTTCGGCTTGTTCGCATGATTAAGCACGCTTCTTTATGACTTAACTTCTGCCACATCGCCGCCAAAAGCTTGTCCCATCTGTTGTCATGAACCCCCAATATTTGGAAAATGTAATTAATAATCAAACAGTCTTTCCTTCCTACAATAATGTACCTACATGTATTTCGATTATCCATGATTACTCTCTCCCTCCAAAAGATTGCATGATTATATTGTTTTCCCTATTTTTCTGTCACTTTTGAAAAGTAGTTCAAAAGTTTTGGTTGAGGGGAAGGGTAGAGTACTGAAGAATTGTAGAAGATTCAATAGTTGGGCTACAGGGAGTTCAGTTGAAAAAAACTAGGTGAGGAAAAGCCAAGGAAATGGGAGGTCAGCCGATTTGGCATGAGCCTACAGACCATAGTATCCTGTTATAGGATGTGCTACATGTGCCACTATTCTAACAATATGGGTGGCTCAATTACTTCTTGAAGCTCGGGACTTTCAATACAGACATTGCAGAGGAATTTATGAGGACATTTCAGGATGGGGAAGCAAAAGTTAAGGGCATAACAATCAATGCATCAATTTACAGAATTGCTAAGATTATGGGGTTACCTCAGGTCAGAGAACCATTTCCCAAAGGAAGAGATGCAAGAAGTTCCAAGTCTGAGTTCACTCGGCCAAATGATCCTCCTTTGCGAGTGGATAAGCAAGGTGCACAAAAAATGAGTCTGCTGTAGGACTGGGTGTCACGGGTAGGGTACATCATCAAATACATAACCTGTGAAGGTAGGTTTTCAGTTGTACATTCTCATCATTTCAAACTCTTGTCTCATTTACGCCATGGATTTTTGATGAATGTTCCTGACTTCCTTTATAACTTGCTATCCAATAGTGCTACTGAATTTAGAAAGGGTAGGGTTAACTCTGTATCTCACCATTGTATTATTAAGTTGCTTGTTGAAAAATCCATTCATGATGCATCAGGGATGACCTAGGAGGAATTCATTGTCCAATTCAACCCTAAAATTCAAAATGTAGGACCTAGGGGTGAACCTCTTACCTTTAAGCAACGAACCTCCCAATCCATAGGCCAGATCTCTACTGCTATGTCCCCTCCTCAGGAATCATCCGACTCACAGGATGATTTTCCTCTTTCTAAAAGAACTCCCAAGCAGCCAGCACAAGTTTCTAACAAAATTCCTGAGCCATCTCCCAAGGATAGGAAAGGAAAATCACCTGTTGTAGCAACCCCTGAGCTTGTAAAAATGAAGCCAAAGGGAGACTTATGTGTTCCTGCGATAAAACCTTCCAAAAGGAATAAAATAGTTCCTCCTTCCATAAGAAGGAGCTCTAGGCTCCAAAACCAGGCGGCTCGCCAATCATGTAATACTACTCCTACCACACCACGTTTAGATCCTTCCAATTTTGAATTGAGAGATGAGGAACCTATTATCGAGGAGGTTATGAGTACACCTAAAGGGGCTGGCCTAGATGAGTTGGCTGCCATTGCAGAATAGCTACAGGAAGGCATGGAATGTGATAAGAAGAAGGAATAACTGGTTGTGTTTCCGCCCGAAGAAGAGCAGCTACAGGAAGGTCAGCAACAAAATGGTGATTTGGGACAAGATAGCCCTGAAGAATCACATAATGCAGAAGTAATTGGAGAAGAAGAAGAACAAGAAAAAGAGGATGTACTTGAAGAAGTATAGGAGACACCTGCAGTATGCTATAATCATAGACCACCATTCCATGTCACAAACTTTGTTGTAGGAATGGCATGCTTTGAAGAGCTTCAACAACAACAGACTGCTTTTGCACTGGAAATTGAGAGACTACAAAGGATAATCCAGAACAAGAATCTCAAAATTGCTAACTTGAATGACACTCTCAACCAGGTAGTAGAGCTCGTTCCACAGCTAATGCAATGTCGAGCACCCTCACCCGTCTACGCAATGTATCTCCAGGAGTTGTATTTGAACTTCCAACTAATTAGAGTTTGGAAAGGTAAGAATCCTTCTTTAAATACTATTGAGAAAATTTATGAAGCATACAGGGACTCACCTTTGCACATCAGGAACCTCCTGTGTGAGTTTTATCTGCACAATTTGGTTGTATCCTAGGATAAAGAATGGAATCCCTTATGTTATGTCGGTGATATTCATATCGGCGCTTTAATCTCCTAGATCACCAATGAAATAAGTAGAGGGGAACAATTTAATAGCCATATGCATGATACAGTAAATACGCCATTGTCTGTGAGAAATGAATCTAGAAATGGAATGGGTATTTACTTTGACTGGAAGAAATTATGGAGGGATGAAAGAGCCAGGCCTCTGATTGAGCCTCTAAGACAAGAGGTATTTTCTCAATATTCCCAAATCATAAATAGTGATTTCAATGCTACAACCTGCACATTCAAAACAGATGGGAGCATCTTTCATTTCAATTGAAGAAAGCAGAACCATATACTCCCAACACCTTGTATGCAGCAACCAGAAGAGCAGAGAGGTACATGAGGAATGCCAGAACAAAGAGGGAGAATTGGTTGCCATTGGTTATGCAGCCGCCTATTCTTCTATGGCCATTATTGGCTATACAAGGGGACAACAACACTTATAACAGAAGTTCTGAAGATAATAGATGGCAAAGGTTGGAGGCAATGAGAGCTCACTTCTGGAGTTTTCAGAATGGCGAATGTGGGTAGCAACTGAGTACAGATCTGAGAGAGTTTTCCAGAAGAAGGAATGCTAGAATTGCTAAAGGGTCCAACAAGTAGTTGGTTGAGGGGAGTGATGAGCCAAGTCTTTGGCGCATTTTGATCATACTTTTATAAATACTTTTATGTTTTTATTATGCTAAAACAAACATTCAGTCTGATTATGGGATAGGACATAAACCTTTTTATGACTTAAATATGATGAGTATATTCTGATAAAAAGTCCCATGATTATTATCTTTAATGTTTTATTAGTCTGATAAATACTTTATGGCTTTTGTGATCATAAAACCTTCCTGCAGCCTCTACTACCAAAACTTCCTGCAGCCATATCTGAAACAATGTTTGCCTTAGTTTAATACTTAATGAATGAATAAATAAAAGTAATAGATTGTCTTAAATGATGAACGTGTTGAGCTAATCTTCTTCCTCAGGAAAAGATGGCAAGATATTTTGCAGGAACCACGATTGGAGGAAGGGAATTCAATTTCCACTTGAAGAATGAAGACCAAATCCATGAAGACTGGTTCAACAGCAAAAGATGAGGAGGCAGTTTCAACTCATCCGCCATGCAAGGAGAGTGTTCCAGAAATCTAGGCCAGGTGTTTTGGAGTTGCATGAATCCAGGATGATGGTGCTTTAAGACTGTTAAACCGATTTGACTTAGTTCTTCCATTGTCATTCATCCCCTTGCTTAAGTTAGTTAAATGTAATAGATGCCTCCTTTTTTATAAGGGAAAGGTTGGTTAGTAGTTATAATCAGTTTTCAATAAATAGCCCCTTTTCCTTCAGAGAATGGGCTGGAAGAAGTTAGTACTGTAACACATTTTTTAGTTTTAGAAATTCAGTCAAGATTTTGTGCTATGTACTTGTTTCCATTGAATCAATAAAGCTTATGAAGTTTTTCACCTAATCTATTTCTTACTTTTGGCATTACCTAAGGGATCCCACTTAGGGGACTGTCCATACTTTTATTCTGCAAGATAGAATAGCTGTATTTTCTTTCATAGAAGTTAATGTGACTATTCCTACAGCTGACAGAAAAATAGAGCTGTCAATTGTTCCTGCAACCACTAGACGCAGAGTAGTTTTATCTTTCAAGTTTTCATTTCCAAGCAAGTTATCCAATAAATTTGTTTCCAATAATTTAAATTTTAGTATGAAGCATTTTAGGAATCATGTATGTCTAGAAGGGTGATTAGTGCATATATTGTGCAGACCCATTTCAAGTTTACATCCCTGGGTTGATAATTAAATGAGGTTCTTTAGTGGGTTATGACTGCCAGTTGTGATGTTCAATCCCTGAGTAGAGAAATTTATGTTCCTAGTTATTAAGCTGATTAAAGAACACTACATGAAGCTCAAAGTTCATGTTTTTTTTGTGGTGCCTTATTTATCAAAGGTATAGCTTTGGTATGCTATGGGAGTCTAATAAGATTCTCTCATTTTCCACCCTTGGAGGCTCACCTAGTGGATTAGCTCGTGCGAGCATGCGTATTGTTTGCACAATGCACAAAAAGTTCCAATTGTAAACATTTTTTTTACAAACAGTTGAGGTGTGTCCCACATCGTGTTGGAAAATTGAGGCTTGATCCGCCCTTTTTGTTTTTACCTTTTCTTTAAGTCTTTGGAATTGTATGATTTATTATCTTGTCATTGTTGCATACATATGTTTTTATTGTCTACTTTAGTGTGAATTTGACACAAGGTCATCCTCTCACTAAAGTGGGGGCTAAATGTAGTGACGAAAAATGTATCCCTTTACATTTTCTCACTTGTTTGGGCCCTCCTAGTTAAATTGGACTTAATTGTGCCTTAATTTAGTGTTGTAAAGTGTATCCCTTTACACTTTCACACTTATTTAGGGATCTCTTAATTAATTGAGCTTAATTATGCCTTAATTGGCCTTTTAATTCATTTTCCAAGCCTATTTAATTACATTTTCTGAAGGGGAAACCTGGCATTCATTAATGCCCTAACATAACACTTTACATTGAGCAATGTGTGTCCTAGGTTTATGGACCTGGGCCCCATTCTCCCATGGGAAAAAGGGTCCTCCCTAGACCTTAGGACCTAAATTTAAATTATGTCTTTGGTAGTATTTTAACATATTCAAATCTATATAATTCAATGTCGGGTTGTGATATTTGAATTTCAAGATATTAAGGATGCATACCTATAAATATAAGGTTATTTCATTAAGTTTCATCTAGCAATTTAAAGTGTGAATTCTTATAAAAAACTTGATGATCAAGAGCACTTTCAAAGACATTCAAGGGCAGATTTATTAGAGTTTTATTGCAGCAATCAAAATCCAATTGTCATGTCAAATTCTTCTTGCATCATGCATATTTTTGGAGCTAACATTGTGATGTGGGTTTCATGATCAAATCAAGCATTCAAACCACTATTTCAAGCAAGATTCAAAGTTCAAGATCCATGTCCATTGAATCCATTTCATGCAAGTTGCAGACCTTCATTCAAGGACTTATCTAAGGGTTTGTTGAGTGGTAACATAGAAATTTTAACTATAAATTCCCTCTTTCATGCTTTTATTAATTTCAAGGTTTGATTACCAAAATGGGGTTTGACCAAGGAAAACCCCCATTCACCAAAAACAAACAATGTTTCCCTCTTATGTTGTGTTTGCAAATCTAGGTGGAAGAAAGCTTGAAGACCTCTTGAAGAGAAAATTTGGAGAAATTGAAAAAATTATAAAAGTTGTCATAATTGTTGGTATCTCACGAAAACTCACTTAAAGGAGAACTATTACCAACATTCCAACACTGCCATTTGGATAAATTGGAAGGTTCAGATCTATGTTAGAGGCTCCCAAAATTTGCAGAAAAAACTTGACACTAGGCCCATTTTCCCATGGGCAAATGAGTCCCAGTTAGCCTTTGAAAACTCACTTTTGGTGACTAGTAAACACAGCTCTACCCCTCTCAGATCTGCAATTCAATTTTCGGTTCTACTTATTTGAGTTTAATATTGTTGTTTCAAGTTTAATTTGGCATAATTGGTTTGATTTTCTATTTTTAGTCTTTCTCCCAAAGGTGCTTGGTGAACCTGACCCTCATCCTTCAATCATAAGGAAATATGAATATTCCCTCATTGAGTTGACTCACCTAATTTTTGTAATTTAATTCTTTGATTGGATCTCATTTCCTAATGAAGTAGTGAGAAATAGGTCCATCAAATCCTAGTTTGATACCAAACCCCTATATTCCACTATTTCACTAATTAGAAGAAACTATTAAATAATTCAACCTTAGGCTCTCCAATGCCAGCTTAGAAATAACGTTGTTGAGAACAAAATGGGCCTGAGACCAATTTCCCCAAATAGACTTATTATAAATAGCAACTACTAAAAATAGTAAGTACTCACCAAAAATCAATTGGTACAAAAACTGAAGATCACTAAGATGTCTTATGGCTTACTAAGAATAGTAAGAACTATAAACTGGCAATTGCTATAAATAGAAAGTCCCACCAAAAACCAAAATTGGGCCCAATGTTGGCCACTAAGTATCCTAACCACTACAACTAGCCTACGGGAACTCTGGAATAGGCTAATTAATGATCCTGCTGCTAAAAAGTGAGAAGGGGGCATTACACATTCAACCATTAATATTTAAATAACACAATATCAATGAAATTAAAGTGACTAACTTAGTAATGATTTAACTATGATTAACAATTTATATAGTAAATGGAAATGGTGAAGCTAAAACATCATAAAAATAGCATTATATATCACATAGTTATATAATCATGTGTGTATTAGTGTCATCAAAATGACACATAGCATCATATAAAATTAATACAAAATGTGATAGAAAAATAAAGTCACAACACAAGAAGGCTTTACATGATTAATTAGTTGACAATTGATTATTTGTCTACTTCATTTGTAGTTGATGCTCTTACAAATGTTCCTCTCTCTAAACAATACAACATAGGTAGAATTAAATATATTACAAAAATAATTGAAGATACATAAATTCCTCTTATTGTAGGTTGTGTTTCCCTACCCCTTTCTCATTTCCTAGATTTTATCTAGCATTCACCTACCCATAGTTTACCTATGATCTTCCCACCCTCTCCCAAACCCAAAGTTCTATTCTTCATTAAATTACCTGTAGAATACCTATGACCTTTAAACCAACTCCTCCCCAGCTATCCTCCACACCTACCTTCATCTATCCCATTTCTATCATTCATACACATTCCTCTTACTTCCATTATATTGGTTAACCCTTTCCTACCACATCCATAACCACATTGTATATTCCTATACCCATCATCATGTAAATTTATATATACTTCCCAATTGACAAACCATATTCACATGGATTCTTCCACCCCACCATTATTTTATTGCTTCTATCCCTAGGTAATCCCACAATAGTGAGTTTTACTTTTGGCCAAACTTGACATTGAACTGAATTTTTTTAACTAAATCTTCACTTTCAGGCACCTATAGTTGCTAAACCATGAGGAATTTGAAGATGATGCAAACTAGTAATTTATGAAATTTTTTCTGTAGATTCTAAATATATATTTTTTAAAAAAATTGGAATCATATTGCATTTCTTTTTCCATCTCCTTCAAAAACTAGTTTTTAACAATAAACACAATTTTTAAAGAGTGATGTTCACCATATACAACATAACATTTCTCTATGAAGGTTAAAATTTTAATTTTTTCAAATTTAGATTTGTAACTATGATATCTAACACATTCATTTTGTTTCATTGTGTTTTATTGAATATTTTTTTCTTAATTAAGTTTTGAAGTCAAATGAATTACAATTTAGACATACGTGGAACATATACAACATAAAAGAAATTGTATGTATTGAAATTCTTTTTTTTTGTTGGATCAAGGACATCAATACCAAGCACGTACATCTTTTTCAGATTTTTTTTTGATAATCTACTATTTTTCCACATGTGCAGAACATAGAGTTTGATTTTCAGTGAAAAACCTACATTCACAAGAAATTAAAAATAAATATAATAATCAAATTAAATATATTTAAATTTATACTTTTTGGGAAGCTTATAATAAGGACTACATACTTAAAAAATTTATAAATTTTAAATGAATTCATTTGATATCCCAAAATTTAAATTAAAAGAGGTATTTTATCAACATTTTGATAGGTGTAGAGGAGACTTCAATATAGGTATGGTTTAAAACTAGCAGAGTTATATCCAAGGGGGTTTGATATAAGGGGATTTGATCAAACCCTCTTCAATTAGAATCATTTAAATGGAACCTTTGAATGCTTAAATCATTATATTTTTTAAAAATATGTGGTTTTAGCAAAAATCAAGATATCCCAGAAAGTGTAACCCACTATTATGGTAGTACCCCCTATTGTTTCTTCTACGACTGACATTTACCACCACTTTACCACCATCAGAAGAGAAATTTAAAGGATATTAAAATGCATATAAATTATTTTCAAAATTCTCCTAAGAAGGAACTATTTAGTGAGTTACTATATAATCTATTGGACCATGACATACTTGTTTATCAATTACTAATTAGATTTGTAGCACCTTGGCTTGAAATATATGATAGTAAAGGTGGCTCCTTAAAATTCATGTATTCTTTTAATTATCCCTCCTAAGAGTACATTGGAAATCATATATTACTTGATAAATTGTTTTCTACAAAGCTTGAAAGATCATGCACTTATTATATTTACTCTATATTGTTTGCTTCTATTCATTTCTTTAGAAATTTCTAAGATAACACTTTTTCCAACATAATATTTAGATAAAGCCACATTTACTAAATTTTCATATTAAAATCAAGGAGAAAATAAAATCAATTATTATGTGCTTATATTCCAAAATATGCTTACCACCATGAGTTATCAACCACTAGATAATGAGATTCAAGGGTTATGTATTGATATTTTCCTTCCTACCATCATATGAGATTTTTTCTTCAATAATTACAATTCATTTCAAAATTATGTGCTAGTGTACATGAATATGATCTTAAACTACTAGATAATAACCTCCTATACTATGGAATCTCTAGCACTCATCCTCATACCCAATTGTTTGAGCCAAAATTAAATTTCATAGGTTTAATGAAGGCCAATTTTAACACAAGCATGAACCTACAACATCAACTTATTATCTTACCTTTGTAAAACTAGTTGATAGATCTAGAAGTGTCCCATAGTATTTCAACACCAATGCATTTTGTGACTACCATTGGAGCACTATACACACAATTAGGTGCATAGTATAAAAAAATAAGATATAAGATCTTATTTATAATAATGTGATTCAAGTATAGGGTATCGATAATAATGGAAATAAACTTGTAGCACCTACACACACACACATCGAGTTGATCAAAACCTTACCGATTCTGTTTATGAATGTTATATTGCTTTTATAAAAATATATTAAACTGCATGGGACATCCAACATGAGTTTTAACAAAGATATCAAACATGATAGGTATCAAGGTCAATTACATATGAAAGTGAGTAGTAAAAATGCAAAATGTGGTGGATGATTGATCCTTAGTCTTTGGTTAATATTACAACAGAAATAAAATGCCTCAAAAGAATTGATGTGAACCATATATTTATATGGTATGTTAGTAGATATAAAAATTCCATTCTAATGCTCAAAGTTATAACAAAGAAAAAAATATCAAAATATATCAAAATCAAAAAGTATATTTACAATGGATAAAATCTCATTTTTCTTTTCCAAATAAAACTGTAAAATTGCCACCTTTGTGCTACATTTTTCTATCATCAAGAGACACTTATAAGTATACATAATCACCATCACCACAAGTGCATTACAACACCATAAGTTTTAAAGATAGTTCTACATTAAATCACATGGGGATGTAACAATTTGTTTGACACAAATTTTGTCCTTGTTGAGGCTATGCCATACCTCCAAAGTTCACTAACATAATTTACTAGCTAATTTCCCTTTTATGTTACTTAAACTTCACAAGTAACATTGTGTTATGTTTTTTATTTATGATTTCAATTGATAATTTTCCAACTTTTATGTGCTCATACTTGTTCTCATCGTGGGAAAAATTGAGGACACCTTTAACACACTTTCAAACACACCAATTTCACACACATGTTACACCACATATACACTCTACTTAGTTTCATTTACTTATCATGTTCAATTATTAGTCATAATTTCCAAATTTTATTTTATTTTTGTGTATATTTTCTCCTTGATTTGAGGTCACTCTATAGTACACAATCCGAATGATTATTACTAACTCGATTCATAATTTATGCACAATAATTCACAAGGTGGTACTTTTTAGTTCACAAAATGATAGGTCTAATGAATGACTACTACTTATTAAAGACAAAGGGATCACATGCTTGATCTAGACTACTTAGAATCTAGAATCTAGGAATTTTTTATCCATTCCACAACTATTTATTTCTTTCAATATTACATCATGTATGGTTGTTCATTTAGATTTGTATGCACACAAGGGAGAGGAAAAATGCAAGGGTAAATATGAGTATCCTACACTTTTACCCCTTTTTTCTATGACATTTAGCATTTCTATTATAAATTTATTTTCTTACTCAATTTGACTCAATGGATGCACTAACCGATCTTAAAAATGAACCTATCATCTAAAATTACCTTAATTCATGACAAGATCAATTTCATAGGATTATTTCTAGCCTAGACTACAAAGAAATGAACTAGTCACCTATAACTATCTTACTGAGACATTATTGAACTCATGGGATTCCTTCCATTGAGTAAGTGCAAAGAGATGGGGGGCCAAAAAGGGGTTTTAAGTGGCCACTATATTTTTGAAATCAGGAAATACTGACCTTGGATGTGAAATTGAGGATAGTTACACTCAAAACATTTAGATGCAATAAAAACAAGGATCATAGTGCTCCAAGTCTACTTTCTAAACTACTATTTTTTTTAAAATGGTAGAGATTAAGGGGTTCAAAAGAGGGAGCCACAGAAATTGGTGTTGTTTTTGTCAAAAAAACATAACATAGCGAGTTTTGTGGCTCCCTCAAAAGGTTAAATTTTTTTTTGGTATTTTTAAAATCGCTTAAGTGAGAAATTAGCTAACAACATGTAGATTATGCTCAATTTTTCAAGTAACTTTTTAATGAATATTTTATTTTTCACTAATTTTCAAAGTGGACACTTCCTGAAAAATAGAATTTTGGTCATGCTACCCCTATAAATTTTGAGAACTAATTGAAAATCATTTTTTTTAATATGTGAAGAATGGAGTCTATTTTTTAAAAATATAATTTATTTAAAATTTCGATAAACGGTTAATTTATAAATAAAAAATACCAAACACTAGTTTTTGCCAAAAAATACACACACAAACAAAAGAAATTATAGATCAATGGCTTAACATTGTCAAAATGTGAAAAAAATTACATCTTTAGATAGCTAAGAGAGATCCTAACATTATCCAGGTGTTTTGATTTGTTCGACCTCAAAACATGTGCAAACCTAATGCTTATCACGAACGTGATTATGTGAAATATTAAAAACATCTTTGGACATTATGAAGGAATTCTGAGCCTTTGGGTTGGTATTCCAAAGCAAATACCAAGCCTAAGACTTGGGAATTTCCAAAGCAAGAAATAATGTGATCATGTTATAACGTGCTCATGTTATTTCATAGTTTTGACATGTTTTTTTGAATTTGTGCCCAAGACTTACCTAAGAAAGACATAACACGAGTACATTATAACATGCTTATGTTATGTCTTGCTTTGTGTTAAATGCTAGTCTACTAAATGTATGTATACATATGTGTGTGTGTGTATTTTTATGTGTGTATGCTTGTATGAGATGTATGTGTGTATGCATGCATGCATGCTTGTATGTATGTATTTATGTATCAATGTATGTATATGTATACATATGTATGTATGTATGTAAGATTGTATGTATGTAAGTATGTATGTATGCTTGCTTATATTTATGTATCTATGTATTTAGAGGGGGGGATAATTTTAAGAGAGAGAGAGAGAGTTATCTAGGTAGGGTGGGAGGGAGAGGAGGTAGAGGACCTGGGAGAGAGAGGTAGTGAGAGAGACTTGAGAGAGGGGGAGGGGGTGGAATGGAGAGACCTAAGAGAGAGGGAATGGGAGAGAAGGGATTGGAGGGAGAGGGACTTAGCTAGGTAGGCTGGGAGGGATATAGGGAGAGAGAGATGGCGTGGGAGAGAGAGACCTAAGAGAGAGGGGGGGAGAGAGAGGGGGTGGGAGAGAGAGAGCTAGAGGGAGAGAAAGAGATATTTATGTAGGTAGGGTTCCAAAGGGAGATACTTGAGATTGTAAGGGGGTGAGATGGAGAGACTTGAGAGATAAGGAGAGAGAGGAAGTGAGAGAGAGAGATCTGAGAGAGGGAGAGGGTGTGGGAGGGAGAGACCTGAGAGAGAGGGAGTGAGAAAGAGAAATACCTAAGAGAGGGAGAGGTTGTGGGAGGGAGATACTTGAGAGAGAGGGAGAGAGAGAGAGGGAGTGGGAGAGAGGAGGTTGGAGTGAGAGGGACTTGTCTAGGTAGGGTGGGTGGGATAGAGATAGAGGGGGGAGGGAGAGAGAGAGAGAGAGAGATAACTTTATTCTTATACCTAATAATGGGGATCTAAAAATTGATTTGGATACCCTTATAATTCTTATTAGATGTGTGAAAATCATATGGGGTTAATTTGTATAGAATTGGCCAAAACTACTTACTTATAGTAAAATAAGGCCTCTTTCTAAGGATGATTATGGAACAACAGTTACTGAATGGATTATTCAGGTCTTGAAATTCATATGGAAGGTGTATTAATAAATTTATAACATGTCTAAATAGTCCCTATTCTTGAACATTCTTGAAATACAATAATTTGTACTAAAAATAGACAAATTGCCATGTAAAAGCTAGGAAATCAAAGGCTTTATGGAAAAGGAACTTGCATGTGTGGAAAAATCATGAAACTTGGCACATCATCCCATACACCTATAAGCATAAATAATCCAAAATTTGGAAAAATTTAGTTGGTGGAAACAAAATTTAAGCATATGCCCTAGTTTGAGGCCTAAACCAACAGTTCCAACAAAAACTAAGTAGTGTAGAGTTGCAAATGGGTGTAGCTTTTGTTATGCAACTCGTGTGACCAAAAAAACTATTCCAAAACGTTCAGATGGGTAATTTTAGGCTAGGAATGGTCCTCTGTCACACCAAAACATGATGAATCAATTTGAGCTACATTCAACTGGCTCAATTCCTCAAGAGTCCAAAGTGCAAAATGGTCGCAATATTTGATGAGTTGTTACTCAAAAAATGTGATTCTTAGAAAATTTATGTCTATTCGTCTAAGTCTACAGGATTGTGTTGGGGCCCTCTACAATAATCTCTCTCATTTTTTAATATCTCAGAGGTGTTTTCCAGTGGTGATGACTTTTTCAGTTGATGGAAAAAGTGTCAAATGCAAGTAGTGTAAAGTTGCAAAGGGGTGCAACTTTCATTCTGTAACTCATGTGACCAAAAAAAATATTCCAACACATTCATATGGGTACATTTAGGCTAGGCATAGTTCTCTTTTGCACCCAAACATGTCAAATCAGTCTGAGCTACGTTTAACCGACTTAATCCCTTAAAAGTCCAAAGTGCAAAATGGTTGCAATCTTTGATGGGTTGTAACTCAAAAATCATCACTTAGAAATTTTATGTTTGAGACTACAAGATCGTGTTGGGCCCCTCTACAATAACCTCTCTTAGTTTTTGATATCTCAAAATAATTTTCCAATGGTGATGACTTTTCAGTTAATGGAAAAAGTGACAAATACAAGCAGTGTAAAGTTACGAAGGGGTGTAACTTTCATTCTGCAACTTGTGTGACCAAATAGATTATTCCAACACATCCATATGGTTATTTTTAGGCTAGGCATGGTCCTCTTTCATTCCCAAACATGCCAAATTAGTGTGAGACACGTTCAACCAGCTCAATCCCTTAAGAGTCCAAAGTGCAAAATGGTTGCAATCTGTGATGGGTTGTAACTTAGAAATTGTGACACTTATAAACTTTTTGTTTGAGGCTACTATTCATTTTGGGCCCCTCTACAATAACCTCTCTCTTTTTTTTATATCTTGGGAGCGTTTTCCAATGGTGATGACTTTTTAGTTGATGAAAAAAGTGTCAAATGCAAGCAGTGTAAAGTTGCAAAGGGGTGTAAATTTTGTTTTGCAACTCATGTGACCAAACAGATAGTTCCAACACATTAGGATGGGTATGTTTAGGCTAGGAATGATCATCTTTTGCACCGAAACATGCCGAATTAGTCTGAGATACATTCAACCGGCTCAATCCCTTAAGAGTTCAAAGTACAAAATGGTTGCAATCTTTGATGATTTGTTACTCAGAAACTATGAAACTTAGAAACATTTCATCTGAGACTACATGATTGCATTGGCCCCCTCTACAATAACCTCTCATTTTTTGATATCTTGGAGGCATTTTCCAATGGTGATGACTTTTTAGTTAATAGAAAAAGTGTCAAATGCAAGTAGTGTAAAGTTGCAAAGGGGTGTAACTTTCATTATGCAATTTATGTGACCAAATGGACTATTCCAACACATTGAGATGGGTGTATTTAAGCTTGGAATGGTCCTATTTTGCACCCAAATACACATAATCAATTTGAACTACGTTCAACTGACTCAATCCCTTAATATGACATGCAAAACAAAGGAAAAGAGAAATATTTGTGTGACAATTAACAAGTCTGAGTTTTCCACACCAAAATCATATGATTGCATGAAAGAGGTAAAACATGTGGGTGTCAAAATAGTTGAGGAAAAGGGAAAATCTACAAAAAACACCATGTTGAGGAATACGGGAATTGGTGCATGAGGCTCGAGGTTAATCCAGACATCCCAGGCTTCACACCACTTGCATGAACAGTCATGAGTGATGGATTTGATTAATTGGTATAAGAAGGTTGAGGGTTGATCTGTACATTCTTCGCTCCATACCACTTATAGGGTGCCATGAGTGAAAGTTCCCATTGGGTACTTAACTGACTCAATAGGTTTTGGATTTAGATGAACTCACACAACAAAAGACAATCTTACCTAGATGGGTTTGGTTGCAGTGGATGTTACTCTAAATGAGATAAGTGGTACAACCAATTGAGCAACATGCAGTTGAATTGATTTCTCTTCCATATATTAATGTGGGGGGCATTTATAATCTTCTATGAGTTGGATGCTCTTGTGTGAGCGTGAGTACAACCCTTGGAAGTCAAATATGGAGGTTGGTGAGTTGCAGTTTCAAATCAGGAATATAAGATGATTCTACATATGAGTGCAGGAGACAAGTAGATTGAATAAGCATGTAATCCACAAGAAGGCAAGTTAATAGAGGATTGTAGATTTTTTTGACAAGGCCCCAATGCATTTGAAAGCCCAAATTCACTTGTAAATGTTGCAAGATGATAGTGGAAATGAGGAAGCACAACTTCAATATTTATTTTATAAATCTCTCTTTCAATGTGTGTTTGAGTTATTTACTTTCTTACTTTCTGTAGACACCTAAAAATGACTTAGGCCTAAAAGCGACATTTTATCACCTTTTTCCCTAGCATAATTATGACATTTTAATTATGTTTCTAACCCACATTCAACTATTAAATAAATAATTCATAATTATTTAATTAATTCATAATCTCTCATTCTTCATGATTATTAAATAAATAAATCTTATTTATTTATTTTAATATGTCACTAATTGTCAAAGTCTTCTAATAATTAAATAAAGTCATCAATTTATTTAATTAATCCTTATCATTAAAGTCATCTTGGTTATTTAATTAATATATTTTAAATATATTGATTTAATTCCTAAATCCTCTCTTAATTAAATAAATTCATTTATTTATTTAATTAAGTAATTGTCTCTTAATTAAAATTAAATAATTATTATTAATTATTTAATTGCCTTATGTGACACTTCTATATTTTTAAATAAAGAAAATCATTTAAAAATATCTTCACATAGTTAACTGATTCTTCATTTAGTAATTGATTTCAAAAATCAATTACTTATTATCTCACAAAATCTCTATTTTGAATTAATTTAATTCAAAATGGAATTATTCCTCTACAAATCAAGTAATTTCTAAAATTATTGATTTTCTAAAGTCTTATCCTCTTGTCTTCTGATTTTTACTAATTTCATCTCAACTGTCACATTCAATCTTGATTTAATTCATTTAATTAAATCTTATTTACACTTATGGGTATTTTACCCTAACCCTAATTAGGGTTGCCTTATTGAATCTTGACCTTTGATTCTAGGGTATTCTTCAATCTCTCATCTTGTCCGTTCATTCAAGATTGCATTTTCTATAAAATGACAATCTTGATTTCATTTTTGGATCCATGATCATTTAATATAAACTTTTATTATAGGCATTCTAGAGATCATAGACTTTATTTACTATTTGCATATTAGAAATTGCTTTCTAGTGTGCATAGTTTGATATTTTAAAATCCTTCAAAAGCATTGTTAAGGCTAGGCATTAGAGAAGTTTGCTCACAAAGAAATCTGAGGGCATTCCATCATTGCAACAAGGCTTGAGAAGGTGCAATGGAAGCAATCATGAATAGAGAAGATTGGTGAGATCATTCCATTTCACTTTATTTTCCTTTTTATATTCTTATGTGTTTCATTGCTTGATATTAAACTAACTTGCAAGTACAGCTAATTGTTTGAATCTTATCTTGCAGGATTTTTTAGATCATTACACTTTCATCCAACTAATTCAGTAATTGAAGCACATAAGAAAGCATATGAATGATATGTTCAATTGTTAAAAAAATGGTTCTTACTTACAAGAGTAAGTAACACTAGAATTTACTAATACACAATCTAAAGAATCAATGTGCTATTTTACTACACCATTATCTTATGGATTTCAAGGGCCACATGTCAGTAGTAACATAAAAAGAGTGTGAAATCTGGCATATAAGCATTGTAGGCATGTGTTTGAGCATGCACACAATTTCATAATGAATATAAAATCTATATGGAATCCATAATGGTGGGAAATATAATTTTGTAGCCTTTTATATATTGATTCAGTATCGTAGAACATTGAATTAGCACATAAGTAAATGATAAATCCTTGGTGAATCAATTTTGAAAATATTGAAGCTATTTAGCATCAACTAATAAACTTGTTTAGCATCAATTAATAAATATTCAAGACAAACCATGAAGGATAACAATGAGCAATGCTAGGGCTAACCAATTGCTAAATGTCAAGACCATGAGAAAATGGAAGACGTAATAAGTGAAGTATGCACGTAATAAGTGAAGTATACATTGGAAGCATGAAGCATACATACAATACGTGAAGTGTACACATGAATAAGTGAAATATGCATTGGAAGAATGAACCATACATTGGAATAAGTGAAGCATACACGTGAATAAGTGAAGCATACATGTGAATAAGTGAAGCACAAGTACTCAAATACACGTAAGCCATGAAATATACATATGAATACAAAGTATACACATGAATACAAAGTATATGCATGAATACAAAGTTTACGCATGAAAATAAGTAAGTCGCAAAGTATACGTTGGAATACACATAAGTCACAAAGTATACACGTTAGTTGTAAAGTATACACTTGAATACATGTAACTCGTATCTATTCAAGCATGGATTTATAATGCAAATATGGATACCATCAATAAAAAATATTTGCATTAACCAAATAGCCATGTAGGCATACATCAATATATGTCGATATAAGTATAAAATATATACAAAACAACCAATAGGCTTACAAGAAAGCCATATAGGCATACAATGTCAAGTATATGCAATACAAAATATTTCCAAAAATGCCATATAGGCATACAACAAAGTACCCTACTCAAAAGTCATTATCCTCTAGGTGAATGAAACAAATGGGTTGTCTTTGGTGGTTGGGTGGATGGCGATGCATAAGACACTTGTTTACCCTGAACTTAAGGGATCCTCCTCCTAGGGTTTAGCTCCTCATCAAGCTTTAGTTGATACAATAACAAGTA
Organism: Sequoiadendron giganteum; assembly: GCA_007115665.2. Lineage (NCBI taxonomy): Eukaryota > Viridiplantae > Streptophyta > Pinopsida > Cupressales > Cupressaceae > Sequoiadendron > Sequoiadendron giganteum. The sequence goes on along the minus strand of CM021101.1, from coordinate 134,122,912 downwards.
AAGACATTAATATATAGAAATTACATTATAGAAAATGATATATTTAACAAAATAATCACTTATTGCCACTAGACAATCTCTCTCCTCACGCAAAATATTTGCATGTTCATGTTGCGGCATGCCCAAGTTCTATACAAACCATCCGAATAGAAATTAAACTATGAATCAATAATCATTTGATTTTTCACTAACTAATAGCTATAACAACAAATGTAATTTGAAATTTATTAATCTGCCTCATACCCCCATGAGAGGCATCGAGTTGTCTATTGCACAAGATACACCTTGCTCCATTACCCTATCCACATCTGGAGGCGATTTTGCTTCCATCATCTAAAAATAAAACAACAAATTATTCAATCACAAAAAGTAGAATAGTGATGCAGGTCATGGCTTATAATGTATGAGATAGTCAACCAAATTTTGAGTACTTATTGTTCACTATATATTTCTTACTATTATGCTTACTATTTTCTGTATCCATATCTTATTCAAATGCACCTATTTTAGGCTTTTATCCATAGTAGTGATGTAGTGAAATTTTTCATAAAATGATTTGGTAGACATGTACGAAAAAATATGGTAGCACAAAGAAGGTAGTGAACTGTTCAAAAAAATGCCTCAAATAAATGTGGTCTCATGGTGATGGAATGCCATGAAATTTTTTTTTGTCATGGCATTCCTTCACCATGAGACTGCATTTATTTGAGGCATTTTTTTCAAACATTTAATTTCCTTCTCTATGCTATTATGTTGGGATGGGGTGGATGGTATAGTGTGGTCTTGGTTATGAGATGGAAGGGGTTCATGAGATGAAGAGAGATGGGTGTTTTGATCATGCGGGGAAGAGGATCATTAGATGGGGTGGAATGTGTACTTTGAGACCACATTTCAAGAGTGATCATACAATGGAGTGGAAGAGGTACTTTGATCTGGACATAGAAGGATGTTGTTAGATGAAGTGGGGGAGAGGGGATTGTGAGAGGGGGGGTGAAGGGATATCTTTCTACTGAGATGGAAAGATATCATTAGATGAGATGGAAGGGATATGTTGTTCTTGATTGGGGATCATGAGATGGAAGGGGATCAAATGATGGAGAAGGGTTTCCTTGATCTTTATACATAGGAGAATCTATGTTAGCATGCTTTGGATTAGGATATGGACATAGTTCATTTGATATGCATGGTGTCATGAGGGAGGAAGGTTTTATAGACTCTTCAACTTGAATAGATGGATTGATAGGGGATTCATTTAAGATGTAGGGTATTAGGGTTTATCTTGATGTGGGGGTGATGAAGGTGGATGCATGATATGAGAAGATTGCACCACTTTGTTTTTAATAGGGAAACAACCACCTTTGCAAATAGTCCTTGGAAGAAGTTATTATGAGAGACATGGGATGACTTTTCTTGGTAATAATGGGGTGATGTGGATTTTAAGGATAAGGGATATGAAAGTGGAATAAGAGGTGGAAGTTTCCATGGATTGGTAAATTGAGGATGAGGATGAGGACCTTGAAAAGGATTTGGAGGGGAATTTTGGCTAAAGGCCTAGTTTCTATTTTTAAGGCAATGAGTTGTTTGAAAAAATGCCTCAAAGAAATGTGGTCTCATGGTGATGGAATTCCATTCCATCACCATGAGACCACATTTCTTCGAGTAATTTTTTCAAATAACTCACTACCTTTTCTATGCTATTGCTTACTATTATGCTTTGATATATTTTTTCCAAGCATCAATAGTTTGTTGGAAAGCACCCATTTTAGGCTTTTAGCCATAACAAAAAGGAAGTGAACTATTTGATAAAATTCTTTGGTAGACATGTATGGAGAATGTGGTAGCATAGACAAGGTAGTGAGTTGTTTGAAAAAATGCCTCCAAGAAATGTGGTCTCATGGTGATGTCCATTGTTTGAAAAAATGCCTCAAATAAATTGGGTCTCATGGTGATGGAAATCACCATGAGACCACATTTCTTGGAGGCATTTTTTCAAACAACTCATTGCCTTGTCTATGCTATTGCTTATGATTATGTTTTCATAGATTTTTTCCAAGTATCCATAGCATAAACAAGGCAATGAACTATTTAAAAAAATGCCTCAATAAACGGTGGTCTCATGGAACGCCATGACAAGAAAATGCAATTGGAAGCTACTCCTAATTATTACTTATGCTATGTGAAGTAATTGCATCACTGCTTATGTTGACTTTCTAAAAACCCATATTGTAATTAAAATTTTGTAATCTATCAACATCTAGTTATTATTTATGCAATGTGAAGTAATGCTTTGAGTTTGAAACATGTGTAATGCAATGTAATCAACGATATGAATATAAAATACACAAATCTATTAATTATAATTCATTAGTTAAACTCTTTATTCTATTACCTGTGTGAAGGTTTGTACTCCACTAGCACTGGGAGGTGTTGTCATGAAACCTCCAATATTAACCTGTTCAACATTCAAAATCAGATATCAAAATACCATTCATATAACAATGGTATTCACATGTAATATTTATAATTGTTTACTAGTTACATACTTCAACAGTAGATGCAATAGAGTAAAAACAACTGAAGGGCTGATGTAAACAGTATCAACACTATGACCCTGAAATTTTATTACAATCATTAAACTAAATTAGTTAATCTTGCATTTCAAAAACTGAAATGTAATAAATTCAATTCAATGCACATGATAACATTTACCTGAGTATTGAGGCTGAAAGCCTCATTCAACATGGCATCTGTCATCGCCAACTGGGCAGTTGCAGACCTATCTTGTGCACCAACCTCTTGATTGTCTATGGGGTCATATGTATAGGCCAAACCACAAACCTAAAAATAATGGGGTGGAACCCTACCCCTTGAAATCTCCCTTGGTTGAAGTACTATGGGACTTGCACGTTGGATGATATTCTAGGTCAGAGAGCTAATAGACTATAGAGTGTCCACCTTAGAACTCTCCTTCATGATGGAAGGGATAGCAACATGCTCATAAGATGGCCTAGTGAGTGCTCGTCTCCCTTGTCGTTGAGGATTCTGATGTGCACCTAGTATATCCTATGCCAACCCACCACCTCTCTTATGAAAGTCCCACATCAAAATAGTTGGGGATTTTGTTGAGGACAAACTCGTAGTAGATTTGCCTCAAGAAATATTGGGGGACCTCGTTATTGTTGCATGTGTTGGGAATAAGATTCCATTTAATTGCAATCCTAAACATATTTCATGTATCTCCTAAGTCTTTGGAAAGTGTTCCCCAACACTAGGATTAGAAAGAGATTAAATTTGAATGAAATGAACATGTAAATTGACATTTGTAACTATTCCTAAATGATAGGAACATGTGGGGGCATCCAAGAATATCTCCTACAAAATAGGAGCACATGGGGCACCCACATGGAAGGTGAAACTCACCTTGCTTCAGTTAACTGTTTGGAGGATTGATATTACTTCCGTAATGCGTGTCTTGTTTCTAGAAAATAGGGATTGATATTTGCATGACTAGAGTGGCACTATCAGTTCAATAATAGTTCAATTCAATTCAGTTCAGTTCAATTTTGTTCAATTTTGTTCAATTCAGTTCAGTTCAGTTATGGTTTAGTTATCTTCAGTTGCATGTAGTTATCTTGAGTTGCATGTAGTTATCTTGAGTTGCATACTAGTTGACTTGAGTTGCATGACTAATAACTTTAGTAGCATGATAGATAACAGGTGGATACTTTCAGTTAAGTGGGGATGATCAATCATGCATGATGTTTGCATGAATTGGTGGAGAGATATGTTTCAATTAACTAAGATTGACTTGGACCCACCTTGGGCACCCAAGTTGGCATCTTTTAGTTAACATATTTTGCATGAAAAGATATTTACAAGGTTCAGTCAAGTGGTCTCATTTTTGGGTGCCAACTTTGAGGTGAAGCTTCCAAGATATCTTCTTATCCAGAGTTCAGTTAAGTGTTTAGTGTGGGATGCCTAAATTGAGGAGACTTTATTTTTGGCTTCAAGTTACATTGTGAAACTCTACTTGCACAATTTGGGTGTAGATATTTGTGAGGAGAGTTTATATCTTGTATTGATAACTCTCATGTGAGTTTATATGCTCGAAATTATCTATAAATTGTAGCAAGTGTATGAGAGTTCAATGTGAGTTCAATGAGAGTCAAAGAGAGTTTATTGCAAGTTGTGAAGAAGGATTATTTAAGGAATGGAAACATATCAATCAAGGATTGATACAGTGTTATTGTAATCTTGTTCCAACGTTAAATAATACAAGCACTATTGATTATGGTGGTGGAGTTTTTTCCCGAAAGGGTTTCTCCACGTATATGTTGTGTCACTTCTATCTTTTGTCTACATTCTTCTACAATCTTCTCTTTCTTTCTACAATTGGTAAAATTGATCTAAACAAGATTAATTAAACACAAAGAATTGAACCAAAAAACACTTAATTAGATCTACAATATGATAGTTGTACAAGTTTTAAGCTGCTTTTTCACCTTCATTTTCAACAGCATGGTGGATCTCTTCCAAAAAAAATCCTTAATCCCTTGGTGGCTGCACCAATGGATAGGAAATCTCTTGCTATTAAGGTAAAGAGTTTGATTTTTTACATGGGTTAGTAAATAGTGTGCACAAGTCACATTTTGTATTTTTTAAATTTTTTTACTTGTTTGTATGATAGTTTATCTGCATAAAAAATCTCTACAGTCCTGCCTCTTATCCACCCAACCACTTAATTGCTTGCTAATTGCATCTACATGTGTTAACATGGCTTGAAGTGAATTTGCAAGCATGGTTCTTTCCAAGGTTGAACTTGTTCAACCTCGCAATTAACTCCTAAATTTGTTTTTTGTTATTTTCAATTTCCACCATTAAATTTTGTTGAATTCCGAGAGGATGTTGAGGAATTGTTGGAGGAGTTTGTTGTTGTAGTTGTTCATCAGGATTTTGTTGGTGTGCTTGTTCATGAGGAGGAGAAGGTGGATTTTCAACTCTTGATAATTAAAAAAATTAACATTAAAAACATATTAAATCTACCTAATTAACAACAAATTCACAAAAAAAACCAATAAAAGCTTACTCCTCTGAGTTGCTCATTGATGTGGTGACATTCTAGCGAAGAAATAGCAACAATAAATGGTGAAGAAAATGGACGAATTTGAGGTCTTCACAACGTTTGTGCATCTTGGAAGTGCTTGCAAACCACAGAAGAAGAAATATGAGTCTAAAATGATTTTGATTTGTTTTTTTTCTTATAAAGACTCAAAAGGGGCTCGCATTATAACACAAGCGCGTTATAGGGTCACACCAAGCCATAGCATGAGCACGTTATGACTTTTCAATTTTTTTTAAAAAGGGGCCACTTTTTGGCCCCCCAACTTTTTGCACCCGCCCCATCCTAAATTAGGCCATAAATGTAACCATGTCCCTTGGATTGGATAGTTGTGCTTAGATCATTTAGTCATAGTTGAATCAATATTAATCTCAATATCACTAGAAACCCAATTAAATGAATGCATCATCATTTTGCGTCTCTTCTTAAGTATTTGATCTGTGTATATTAATAAAGAAGCTTGAGATTTATTAAGGAAGTCAATCTTCTCTCTACCCATAGTAAGCTCCATTATGCTTTTCAAACCAAACATCATTTCAAACATAGTTACAAGTGCATAGGCAAGTAGGTCTTGCAAATCAACAACAAAAGGCTAGGCCATGCTAAAAAAAATGAGGCCACACCAAAAGGATGAGGTCATGGGCACAACATAGTCAATAATGGCTAAAACTCTTGAAGAACTCTATCACAATCTCTTGATATTATCATGTAACCAATTCTTAGTTTGAAGTATTTTATCATTATATAATGAATAGAGAGCCTTGAGCATTTGTATTTAGAATAGTTAGCCATAGAGGCATTAGTGAACAGTTTGCATGTCTTCTTAGTGTATTTTTTATATTTGTAAATCAACAAAAGGGTTTGAATGTTATCAAAGAAGTCAATAGTCTTCCTTCTTCCTTTAGCAAGCCCCATTGTATTTTTTGGCACAACCCTCATTTCAAACACTAGTGTAGCCACTCGTGCAAGCAAGCCACACAAATAAATAACAACAGAAGACCAGATTAGATTATACTTTGAAGACTAGGGTACACCAAAAGGACCAAGCCATGCCAACAAGATTGAGCTAGACTGAGCTATGGGCACAACATAGTCTACAAAGGTAAAAGACACTCGTATAGATCTTTGTCATAGTCTCCTAATTTTTATTTTGTAACCAGATCTCAAATTACAATTCTATGTCACAACACATTAATTAATTAAAAATAACAAAATCAACATAATACCAAAAATCAAATAAACTATTTATTGCCTCTCAATTATTTCATTTTCTTAATCTCAATTACTTATTTCTCAAATCTTGTATTTAACTTAACTTCATTGTTAAACAACTTTTCCTCGCGGTTATAATTTCTAATCTTAATGTTGCTTTTGTAATTTTCTTTGTCGCCCTAACCAGTTCAGAAAAGAAAAAAAACGCCAGAACAATTGTTTTAGAAAACAAACTTCAGCTTTTCCCTACCTTACCATGTCAAATGAAAAATGTCAATACTTTCTACACCCAAATTTAGGGACGGCATATATAATCATAAGAAATGGTGAATAGAGAATTATAATAACTATGAGATAATCGAAAATAACAAATTTTGTCGACAAAAATAAACTCTTTGTACAACTCTTTGTTTTGTAACGGTTCTTACAGTTTTATAACTGCCATTTATTCTTTGTAATGCTATCGTCCTAAAGTTTTAACTTTCTGCTTTATACTTGCAGTTATGGTAGATGTTTAGAAAATGAAGTTGCACTGGTTAGAAAATTACCGACCAATTCAGACAAAATTCGGCTGTTCAAAAAATTCAGATCCGGCTGAATTTGAACCATTCCCGGCCAGATCTGGTAACTATGGAAGTTAAGCATTTTAACTTCTAACTAACGTCACGAGGATGACTTCTCTATAAAGCCAATACGGCGAGTACACTCCCTGTCTAAGATCCTTCTTTTTATATGAAGAGCCCATTCCGTTCAAGCAATGTCTATAATCAAGCTTTTAATAGTTCTGTGGCATTCATCCTGACATGACCTAGGTTTCAAATTTTATTGGCTTCCCTGTGTAATCAGAGAATGGGATTGAAGTCTCATGTATTTAGAGTTGACTAAATAAAAGCTTTTCCTTTCAATTAATCAGAGAATCGGAGGTTTTGGCCACCACAAAAAAATTGGATCATTTAGTTGAGAAAAAGGTAGGTAGGAGAAGTTGGTGCTCTTCACCTATAAAGGGCAATTATTGTAGAAAGTTTGGTATTCTGATTATATATGTAAATATATGTTTATGTTGGAATAGTTCGCTGCCATCACTGGTGGTCACTGGTCGTCTACATTAGGTAGAGAGGCAATCAATAGATGTTAAATTTATCGGTACTTTGTTCAGTTCATGTTTCAGTGAATAAATACCTAATCCATGACATGATTAGATGAGTCTATTTTGGTATACCCCTGCTTTATAAAGGACAAATCATTTGAATAAAATTAGAGTTTATCATCTATTTATTATTTATTTCCTTCTCTATCTGCTTTCCTTGTCACTTGTATGTAGGGTCATATTTTGAATATGATGTCTTAGTCAAATCCACACTAAAGATAGTGTGAGGACCAAGCCATGGATTTGAAACCTCTGCGACTATAAACTAGAGGTTTACTCAAGCGAGCAGATTTAGATTTTTTTTTTGAAACAGGCTGTGGCCAAATAGGTGAACAAATCAAGATGGTGGAGAAGTTCGGTAGAGCTCTCAGATGGTACATGCAAACAGATCCACAATATTCTGCATGTTCTAGGATTAACCAAAAATTTGTTGTATATTAGTAAAACTGCAGATGAGGGAATGAAACTGGAATTTGACTCAAGCATTATGCATGCTGAAGAAAAAGAATGGGCAGATCGTAGCAAAGGGTGTATGATGTGGAAGCCTATACAAATCTGCGTGTAAAGTGTATAAGAGTGCAATGTTGTTGTAGGCAAATCACAGAAAATCTAAAAGGTAAATTTATGGCATCAAAGATTCATGCATATCGATATACAGAATTTCAAACTCGTGGATAACCAGATACTTGTATTTGGTTTAGATTTGAACAAGGGATCAAATTTGAAGCCATGTGAAGCATGCATTTTAGGCAAGCATCAAACGACAAAGTTTCCAAAGGAATGAGGCACTTGGGCAAAGGAGCTGCTAGAGTCCGTACATTCTAACATATGCTGCTTGAAGCAAACCATGTCAATTGGAGGAGCGAAGTATTTTGCAACCTTCATCAATGATTAGTCGAGGTATGCTTAAGTGTTCTTCACTAGACAAAAGTCCTAAGTTTTTTATAAGTTCAAATGCTTCAAGAGTTTTGTGGAGAAACAAATAGGAAAATGGAGAAAGATCAGAAGTGACAATGGTAAACAATATTACTCAAAAGAGTTTGAATTTTTTTATATGGACGCAGGAAGCCAGAGATAATGGGCATTCCCAGACAACCTAGAACAAAATGGAGTTTGTTTTAAGGCAAAAATATAATGCTAGTTGAACAAGCAAGGAGAATGCTGAACCATGCTAGACTGTCAAAGAGTGTTTGGGTTTATGCAATTGCTGCTGCGTCATAACATGGAAATAGAGTTCCAACTAAGGTAGTGATTGGAATAGTCTGAAAGAAGTCTGGTTGGGGATCAGACCAATGGTAACCCACCTTTGTGTATTTGGGTGTGCAGCATGTGTGCAGTTACTTAATGAGAAAAGGAAGAAGTTGGACGGGAAAAATCAAATGTGCATCTTTCTTTGATATGTGTCAGGAGTTGAAGTCTACAAGGTGTGTGATCTTGCTAAAGGCTAGGTGACAAATAGTAGACATGCAATACTTCATGAAAGCATAGGTATACCAAAGTAAGTGGGAGACAATAAGCTTCCTGAAACTGGTCTGGATTGTAATTTAATGTAGACACTTTACCAAGAAATTGATCAAGGTAGTGACGAGAATAAGGTGTACAACCTAGTGAAGAAGAACAAGGTACTGATGATGCATGCAAAGAAGAAACTGCAAAATCTTCATTACAACTTCCAAGGTTGGTAAGGCTTTCAAAACCTTCCTCTTAAAGGAAATATAATTAGTTCATCTTTGCTTTAGCATCTTTTGCCACTAAACCTAGTAACTGATCTAAACCACTAATGAATCCCAATGTAACTAAGTGATAAAAAGAAATGAATTATGAATACAAGTCATTGTTGACCAACAAGACTTGGAGTTTAACCACTTCCTCTAGGAACAAAAATTGTTGGGTACAAATAGTTGTTCAAACAAAAACTCAAAGTACATGGAGCTCTTGATTGGTAGCCAAACTATTCAAAAGTTGTCGGTTTTGATTTATCATTATACATTTTCACATGTGGTTGAACTCACATAACTTCAAGTTTTGTTGGTAGTAGAATTGAAGACTTAGAGATCCATCAAATGGGAGTCAAAACAACATTCATCAAAGGAGAACTCCAAGAAGATATCTACCATATAGACCATCCAAAAGGTTGTGGTGTCAGAGAATGGATGATTGATATGGGCGTCAAAACAACATTCATCAAAGGAGAACTCCAAGAAGATATCTACCATATAGACCATCCAAAAGGTTGTGGTGTCAGAGAATGGATGATTGATATGCAAGCTACAAAAGACCGTATACAGACTAAAGCAATCAACAAGAGCTTGGTGATTGATTTGTAAAAATTAATGTTTATTCAATTATTTTTGTGTTGAGAACAAATTACTCAAAGACTATAAATGTATTATATGCAGATGATGCCATCATTGCAAGTAATGATCTTAAATTTTCATTAGATGCAAAGACAATGTTAAGACTTTGAGTTTGAAATGACAAATCATGGAGAGATACATTGTTGCTTGCATATTCAAGTGCAGTGAAACAAAAGTGCTCGTTTGACTCATTTCAATTAGCATAGCAATATTGAGAACATTCTAAAAAAGTTTGCTATGGATATGAGCAAACCAATAAGCACAGCTACAGAGACTAGTGTCAAACTAACTGCAAAAATGTTTCTAAAAACTACAAAAGAAGAAAGCAAGATTATGAGCATCCTATATCAAAGTGTACTGAGCAGCCTTATGTATGCAATGATTTACACAAGGCTTGGCATTGCATATACAATAGGATGTGTGAGCAATACTCTTTGAATATAGAAGAACAACACTGGACTACTGTCAATTCAAGTATTTGAAAGGGGCAATCTATCATGGCATTCGTTTTCAAAGAAACAAAGTTGCTACAAAGCTTGTACAAGCAACGGGGTATTGTGACACTGATTGGGCAACTGATGTTGATAGCAGAAGATCAACAATCAATTACTGTTTACAAATTGGAAATGACTCAGTCAATTGCAGAAGCAAGAGGCAATCAACTTTTGCTTTCTCCGGCAAATAGGCTGAATATACAGTAGCAACACAGGTAATGAAAGAAACGGTTTGGTTAAGGACATTGCTCAAAGATTTGGGATACAAGCAACAACAACCCACTATCATATACTGTGATAATCAAAGTTGAATAACTTTAACAAGAGATCCCAGGTTTCATGCAAGAACAAATCATATAGAAATCCAGCCCCACATTGTTTGTGAAAATGTATACTGAAAGGCCTCCCTAAGCTCAAACATGAATCATGCTTTGAGAAGACTGGAAATGTGAGAAACCAGCAAACGGTAAATGTTGACTAAAGGAGGAGTGTTGGAATAATTAGCTGCCATCACTGGTAGTCTAGATGAGAGAGAGAGAGAGAAAGAGAGACAGTCAATCAATAGGTGTTCAATTACTGGTGATTTTTTCAGTCCTGTTTCAGTCAGTAAATCCCGAATCCATGGTATGATTCAAAGAATCTATTTCTGTATACCTGCACTTTATAGGGAGCAAATAATTTGAATAAAATTAGAGTTTTTCATCCTATTTATTCATTCTCTCTTCTCTGTCTGCATGCCCTGGCACTGGTATACAGATATTTTGAGTAGTTTAGTGTCATGTCTTCACAAATTTTCAGATCAAATGATTATGAAGAATTTGGAAAGATAAGGCTATGCAACAAGAAGAGAAAGAAATGAAATGCTTACATTCCTAAAATTTGAAGCAATGACATAGACTGCTTGGAACAGTTCCTGTACTAACTAGCAATTGTTTCCAAATACATCTATATCTATTCATTACTACTTGTCCTGAAAGTTAAATTTGTGTAGTTCTATTTATTGAGTATGGCCTTTGTCTGTTAATTATGTAATTCAATCATATTCTGATATTTGTTAGTTAAATTCAGACTTTTAAAGGAACTTTCCAGATTATGCATGCTCAACATAGAAAAAAGCATCATCTATGCAAGACCAAAATGCCTTCAAAAACAGTAAATGATTGAATAGCACCATTCTTAATAGCAGTATCTCATATATGAGGCTCAATCATAGATTAGCCCTTTTGTAAGCTAGCCAAGGCCCAAGATATATGTACAAATACTAAATGATTTTGACCAAACCAATCTAAACTTAATTGGCTCCTCTCCATGGCAATGCAAGTACAGCAGGCAAGCCGACCTAATGCTGCTTCCAGCAAATTATTCATTTGCCTCCTCTGAGGACACAACTGCTCCATCTGTCAGAAGGAACCAGTAAGATAAGCTTTTTGTAAAGATAATGTCTACAAACATATTCATTCTTCCAGTCCTTAAAGTGCAGTAACAACATTTAAACAAAGTGCACAATCTAGGATTCACGCAGAAGATAAGACTAGCATCCAAAATGCATACCTTCACCCTCATTGCGAGCATAAGATGACCTTCGTGATCGCACTTGCTGATGAGGTGTAGGCTGCCAGAAATATTTTGAATGAGGAAAATTATAAAGTAAATTCATACAGCTAACTATTCAGGAAATACAGCAATTATAATTAGATTCAGCTTGTCAAACTTCTATGTTTAGTCGTTAATCTCTAACCTCCTTTTTGTGACAAAATATAAAGTATCTACTCTAATCTCTCAGAATTAAAAGAATGTGAGCTAACAAAGCATTGACCTTACCTGTAACTTTGGTCGGAGGGCCTCTAATGGGCCTTTTGGCTTCCCTTGCTGCCAATGATGGTTAGAACAGGGGGTTAATACAGTTTTCAAATTATTCAAGTGTAGGCTTTTTTTAAAATGATTAAATTTGTTCATTCCAATTCTAAATTAGCAAGTTTTAGAGGACCAGGAACAACCAAAAGCTTACCTTTCCCAATGCCCAATCTGCAGAATCAAAGAAGGCACGTTCATGATCCTGAAGCCAGCCATAGAATTGAAGAGAAACTAAGTTAGAAATAGATTATAAGAAACAAATGTCAAAAACCACTCTGACCAGCCTAATAAAAACCTGTGTGCCAAATAAGACTCAAAAAATAGATCATACCACTACAATCCACTATATTCATTGAAAACCATATAACTGATTGAATACCTTTGAGATAAGAGGCGGTTTCTTGGGAACAATTCCTCCATATTTTTTTTTGATTACCACCTCCTAAAGTATGAGTTCAATAGACTATTAGTTAGGATGAGTTGAAGTCCTGAAAATATGACCTTATGCTTCATAAAAAAAATGGCTTACAAAAACTCAGTACATCTATCCTTTCAATAATCAGCCTTTAAAGTCAGTTCTCCCAATAAATCTTGCAAAATATTAATTCACGGGAAGTCACACAGAATACCTCTTGTTCAGAAGATGGCATGCTTTGATCTTTTGGCATATTGTTCCCTTCCCTATTGCTCTGGATGTTATGGCTTTCATCATCAGATATTTCCTCAACAGAATGTTCATTAACATCACGTTCCTCATTAACCTGCTCTTGGGCACAGTTTTCATTGGTGCCTGCCATTTTGTTGTGTGTTTTCTGCCTGCTAATTAGCTGAAACTAAGCAAAAAGTAAAGTAAACTTCAGTAGTTATTCTCTGACAAATGATGTGCCTTAGAATACAGATTAAAGCAAGTCATCTCCAGTTGAATCCTTCATTCAAATGAATGCAAAAATGCTACAACATAGTTAAAAAGTAGAAACTCTTGATATCAGTAGCAAATGATACTTCAGTTTCCTTAAAGGGATTCAGAGATCTTCAAAAGAAAAAGTACAGGGACTCTACAGCCAAGAAAACTTTAACAATCCAGTTTTCCTATTCCATACATGTTAGATGCAAATAAGCAAGCAAGTCTGAGAGGCACACAAATCTCACCTGTCAAATGTTAAAATTTATTGGATGTCTAGTCTTTCTACTTGTCTTTTAAGCAAAATGGAATCTGCAAGCCACACATATTCAATAGAGGCCATGACCTAGATTTGTTCCATGGTAAGCACCAGTTCTCTTGTCTTGGAACTCAAAATTGAGAATCTAAGAATTTGTGAAACACAACTCATAATACAATGATCAATGGAGTAAGCTATATTAATCAAATCTGTTTTTGAACTTTTCATCGGTGACTGGCATTTGCCACTAACACTAACATTTTTTAAGCTGGTAGCATAAAAGCTCTAACTGTGTATTAGATAGTATATTGCTGGCAAGAAATTAAGCTCCATATCACCTTGGGAATGGTATTCTTACACAGGAATAATTATAACCAACAAATGATAACAGATAAAGGAACAGTGGAACACAAATCTCATGGTGCCCTGTCCATTTCAATATATGAAACAAGACATCAGATGTGGCAAATCCTAACAATTTTGGCAAGGTGAATATATTGCATACATAAATAAATGATAACGAAGATGACAGTAGTTCAATAGGATATGGTCTAGCAGTAAGATGGGACACTTCTCACAAGTGTAACCCAGGTCCCCCAAATAAAAATGGTCTCTCTGTCAATGTGGCTTGAATCGTATGGCAGTGAATTCAATTCCAATGACTCCTTGATTTGAATTGGTATCACAGGATGATTTGGACTAAAGTGAGATTATGTTTCTATGACAAATGGGAAAGTGACCTGCTCCAGGAAAATTGATGGACAACATACCTAGCCAAAAGAAAACAGAGATCCCGTATGGCAGATCCAACATTTGAAGGGCCAAAGAATGCTTTCATTAAAAGAGAAAAACCGTTTCAAGATGGATTAAGCAAATAAAGCACAAAAGAAATCTAAAGATAGTAGACAAGATACATTTTTTATTAAGCTCATAGTCCTCAGCTTATTCATTATTTTCGGGGGACCAAAATAAGTTGGAAAAAAAAGGAATTCCCTACTGCCAAAGTATCAATCAGGCCATAGGCCTATGACACTTTCATATAATAATAACTGTTTATCTAGAAAGAGAAAGAAATTAACATTGAATTTTACAAAATTCATATGGGCTATGGTCAAGCTTTATTAGCTAACCTTCTATAGAAACTAAATACATTTAGTTTATTTAAATATTAAATAGAATTCACAGTTGCAGTTGCCCAATATTAAATCCAATAGTACTAGACTATAATATAAAGCTCAGATCTCAACACCTACAGTAAAAATACAGACAATTAAGCCTAACATCCTAAATAAATCGTTATTAACCAAGAAAAGCAAAACCAATGGATATCATTTGGATCTGGGTTTGGGCTACTCGATCTAGCTGTGTTTGAAGAAAAAATTACAGGAATGGGAAAAAACTGCTGGATTATGAATAATAATTGGAGACTATTGCTGAGTATAACCGGATTCAAACCCCAAAATTCTCTATAGAATTGAGAAACTGCTTCTACCGTCTAGCAGTGAACACAAGTTTTGATTGGGACCCAAGAAAAGTGGATTCAAAATCAGGAGATCCCTCAACAATATTTTCAGATCTGTGCCAATTTTTTACAAATAGCCAATACCACACAATAGATTCAAAAACATAATTTATCAAATAAAATAAAATAAAGGCTAAAACATAGTGAGAGGGCGACTTACAGAGAAAAAATAGACTCGATCTGAAACTACAGTCAAAACTTCAATGGAGAGAAAAAAACACCCTCACGAATAATAATATTTTGCTCCACTCTGTGCAGATGAAGAGCTTGCAACCAACGCTACCGCGCTTCAATCCTCATGTTTCCCTTTTCTACTGAACATTCGCTTACATATCCTGTTAAATGGCTAACTCAACCATGGTCATAGATTAATCCATGGTTCTTTGACCAGAGGGTGGCCCCAAATAGATTCGAGCTTTCTTTATTAATTATTATTATTAGTAAGAGGGAATTAAGGAGGAACAAGCTTTTGATAGATAAGTGGGAAATGGTTGTACATATTGTTGAGCAGATTAAATTGGAGCCTTTGCAAACAAATAATTTAGAAAATTATCCATATTTTTATATTTTGAATGAGAGTATATATATATATATATAGAAATATAGAACGAGTACATATATTTTTATATTATGAGTGAGTGTATAATATGAGTCAAATGAATAAGAGTTGAAATTAATATATGTAAATAATAAGACAGGGTGTTTAATTATTTTAATGTGATTGTCAATGTTCTCTTTTGATTAGTTAATTTATTGTAATTGATGTGACAAAACTCATAATTGTTACTAAAATAATATTTAAATAGCATAAAAGAACTACTATAAAGGTTTGTGGCACCATGGATAAATCTATATCTATATTATTTTCCTTTGTAGTGTATTGTTGCCTCCATTGTTGTGGTTTTATCCCAAACAGCAAGTTTTTGTCCCTATTGGTGTTCTTTCCTTATCCCTTCCAACCCATATAATTTTGTTCACTTATGCCTATACTTACATTTGAAAATGGGATGGTGTTGAAAAGCACCATTGGGATCTACAATGTGTAGAGAGAGGGTTTATGACTTCATTGTTAGCTTGTCAAACCATTTTGCCTATGAAATAATATTGAAGACATGCCAATCAAACAATGTGATGCTTATGATGTGGATGTTGATGTATGTGAATGCAACATGCCTTAGTCTCAATTGCATAGATACTCCATGATAATGATTTTCTCAACTATTTGATTTTTCTCTTTCATGATTACTAATGACATAGGGTTGTCTCCAAATACAAGATCCCAAATGCTCAATTTGAGGAATTTTAGTTTGTAAGACAATGGACTGTAAATAGACATATTATACAAGTGTTGTGGTTGGAGTGATAAAATATATTTCAAAAAGGGAGGACTAGATCTTTATAGATCCTATTCTAGGTTACAAGGTCATGCCTATAGTTTAGTATAGGGTATAGGAAATACTATAAAGGAGAATTCTCCAAAAACTTGGAAGCTATAGTGGCTAGTTAGTCTTGGACTTAGTGTTTTAGGGCTAGGATGAGTCTATGTACCAAACAAGAAAAAATGAACACTATGACATTGTATTTATGGCAATACCATAAGTAGGTGTAAAATGAAGGCATTCACTAAAGTTGTTCAAAATTTCAAACATGTAAGGTGCAAATTTAATCCATAAAATTTGGAGTAAATTAAATAGAGCTTAGAGTGCATGTACATCATCTCATACAATATTGTGATAGGATATTTAATCTTTGCTTTCTATTTTCAAAATAAAGAGTAAATGAATAAGATATACATATTTATCCCTTACATTTTATAACGCAATAACAATATTATTATTGGTGGGTCTTACTTCATATCATAATATTTGGGAGTTAGATCAAACTTATGTGAAAATGAACTCCTTTATATGTATTATAAGTGAATTTTTATTGTTATCATAGATGCTTAATCTTCGCACAAAATTATGTTCAATGTGTATAGTTAATTTTTATGTGTAAGAGGTACAAATGCATACCTTACATTTTTTTACCTTCATTTTGCATCACTTTGAATATATATAAATACATAATTATATTACTTGATTTGAATTATTTGGCCCGTGAACTAACTCATATCCTAGAATTTATTAGTCAAATTTCACTACAAATCCAAGTTGATTTCAACCAATCCTTATCCATAGTCATTTCCCACCTAGTACTAGGTCAAATGGCATAGCTCAATCCATGGACTAGGTTGCATGGTGTGACCTAAGACATCTCATCCAAAATTTAAAATCTCTACTCTTAGACCTAATTTTTTTGAGACTAGTTATCTCATCAATACCATGTGCCAAGAAACCTTGAGTTGAGTGATTATGATGAACATGTATGTATAGAAATCTCTTGGGCCATCAATAATCATCAAAAAGTTCACAAAATTACTCAAAATACATTTTTAATTACATCTAACATCTAAAGCTAAATTCTACATATAGACACTACAATAGTGTATTACCACACTCAAATTTGCATCTTTAATGTATACTTGATGTGATTTCAAACTTGTATCATCCTTGAGGGGCTTGACTTGCTATCAAGAGAAGCCTAGGATTTTTCCTCTTATCTTGAAGGAATTACCACTATTCTTTTCAATGCAACCATATTTAAAAAATGGATCAAAATTAACAAAAGTACATAGATCTCTAAAAATCACATCAACAAAGGAAATTAGGCCTCACCATATGGAGTAGTTCTATCACATGAATCTAATCATATATTTATAAATAAATTCTTGTTTATAATTGTCAATTACATCAATAAGTTTGACATGAAATCAAAACCACAACCTCATTAAAGATGAATGCATAGGTCTCATTCCTCTCTAATTATTCAATTACTCAACCCTTATATCTAAATTTAATTTATCTGTTAATATTATTTTATTGGTTTAAATTGGTAATATATAACATAAAAATAGTTGATTAATAGTTTATTTCTCTATGCAATATAATTAATTATAATAAATTAATCTAATCAAGTAAAACTAAATAACAATACTTTCAATTTAATGTATAAACTAAATTAAAAAAATATCTATTCAATAATAGGGAGGTGAGGTCAAGTGTGGTAATGGGATGAGAGGGATGACATGTTGATAGAAGAATATCATAATAAAAATTAAGGTAGAATTTAATCATTGCTAAAGGTAGTGGTGGTAACATTGAGATATTGCTAATGAGGATTTGAAATATATTATTAGTGGTTGTGGTTGGTATGTTTATAGGCATATGGTGTCCTTAAGTTATGAAAGACTTGGGAAGGTGAGAAGGATGGAAAATTTAAAGGGAAAGGAGCCTACTTTAGAGAAAAGGGTAAACCAAAGAAAATAGAGGGTGTCTAATGAGGAGATGATTGTGGATTTCATGGCTTTTGTAAAGAATCCAAACCCGCAATATTGAGTGGTCAGGATGTGGGAGTTGGCAAAAGACATGGATGATGTATTGTTGTGTGATGGTAAATATTACATTTTCCATGGTGAATATAATTATGTACTTAGGTCACATGAAGGGGAAAAAAATGTATCTAATGTTGTGTAGACAATGAGTTGCACCTTGATGCTTTCCATTGAGGTTGGATCCTATTAGCTACATGATAACATTCAAGATGATGTGCATCAATAAAATTCCTATTGTAATTACATTTGGACCACTTACATGCTACAAAGAAGAGGTAATAATGTTTGTAGAAGGAAATTGAAGAGAATGAAGGGAATGAAGGTGAGGCTTCCTATGGATGCCCTTTTGACCTTTTTTGGATTGTTATGATAATGAAGATTTTGATTAGGTGGCTAAGGTGTACATGCATCTAGTAGTGTTTCATCTTGTGCAAAATGTATGAATACTAATGCAAGGACCCAGGGGTCTATAATATAATTTTCCTTATCCCCGATTTCATAAGGTTTTTTGGTTATGGGTTTTAGTCGGTAGTATTGAACTTGGGTAGGGCTATTAACTGGGAGGGTTAGATGACAATTTATTAGTATAAACTTATTATGTCATAGAACACTTTAGCTAGCTAGGTTGTTTAACATCTCGTCAGCACCTTTTTAACATATTATAGTTGTTGACTACAAATCTAGTGACCTCTTTGACACTAACATTTGAAGGTGATAATCTATATCTGGTTTTATGATTCTTGAGTCTTGCTAGATATATTATAAAAAAAATACAAACATCTTAATTTAATATATATATATATATATATATATATATATATATATAATAGATTTCAAAAACATAATTATAAATTTATATTAAAAACAGTCATATAATTTCATATAATTTTAAGGAAAACAAATAAATTAATATTTTAAACTTAGAAGATTGAATTCTCTTATATGATTTTTTTTTTTTTAAATAACCAAAAATAAATTAATAAAACTTAATTGAATAAATTTAAAAGGAGAAGCTCTTTCTATTATAATGTTTCTATCTTATTACAAATAATTTTTATCTCTAACATTTTAATTTTTTATATTAAATATTCATTTTCTATTAATAATTGTAAAATGAAATTAATAATATCATTTTTTATTTAATTTTATATTTATTTTGGTATAATAATTTAAATGCACTAATGTATGGATATGGATAAATAATATATTTTTGTATTTAGTTTGTTTTATGGTCTCTTTATTTAACTTTGTTTACACCAATTTTGATACATTCTTTATTTACCTAATCACCATTTCTCCTCTCATTTGGAGTTACTTCCATACATTCATTTCTTATCTTTAAATTGTTATTTTAATCTTAAGATTCATTTTCAAGTGACTTGAATTTAACATAGCCCAATCTTAATGTATGTGGGAATGAACTTGAAATTCAAATTTTAAAATTCAAATCTTAGATTTCCCTCTTCTTTTACTAACCATTATGAGAAAACTTTACACACAAATGTGGGACATATTGTTATGTCATTGTATTTTAAGACATCCAATGGGTATTTAATTTCAATATAGAAAATGCAAGAAAAAGATAAAATCATTTAAACACACTTAAGTTTTTTAAGGGGCAAAAAACTTACATCTACATATAAGTCATCTACATATTGGTGAATGTTGTATACAATATTTTTCAATGTCATTGATCTCTCCAACCAAAAGTGATTGGCCTCGATGAACACATTCAAGTCAAAAAAAATCTAAATGGTGTCCCCAAACACCACCTTGACATACTTAGCTATCAAGAAGATGAAGGTGAACAAATTTTCTAGTAAAAAATCTATCAAACCATTCTCATATGATATCCATCAATTTCATGTGTTAAATCAAGTCTATACCACTCAAGATTAACCTTACAACACTAAAGATTAAATCATATTGATTTTAAAACAATATATATTCTAAGAAAGTCACCATAAATGACATTTATTTGTGGACAATGACAATTTAACATTACAAATCTTCAACATCATTCTTCTATCACCAATATTAAAACCCAATACCAATACCCATCAAATTTTATATAGCTACTTCAGTTATTTATCTAATTTCTATTATACAAATTAATTACATATTTATTATTTTAATCTTTTAATTTAATTAACCTAAATAATCAATTATTCAATTATTTCATTGACAATGACAATTCAACTTTACAAATCTTCAACATCATTCTTTTATATCAACAATTTTAAACCTGAATACCAATATCCACCAAAATATATACATACTTCAATTATTTATCTCATTTCTATTATATAAATTAATTACATATTTATTATTTTAATCTTTTAAATTAATTAAGCTAAATAATCAATAATTCAATTATTTCAATACAATAATGTGAATGTAGTCCAATTTAATAACCTCAATTTTTTTTTTGAAAAAATCCACAACCAAACACCAATTCCCTCAATTTAGTCAAGTTCTAAAATTTTCCCCCGAATTTTATGATTTATCTATTAATCTCCCCTAAATTTAAGGTGGTAGTTGGGGAAGAAGCTTAAATCTGACGGCCGTATTTAGGGTGTGATTGGACGTATGTTTCTCTTTAAGGTAATATGCTTTATAATATACCTTATTATCTTAAACTAGGCATCAAAGTACCTTCCGTTGAACGTGGCATAAAAATGATTCGTGTCATGTTGTCTTTTAGTTGTAAATATCTGTACTTTTTCACACGATGTTGATAGTTTTACTAGGGGATAACTATGGAACCTAAATTATGTCAGCTATTTTAGCAATAGTAAATAAAAAACAATAGTGGATAACTACTTATTGAACCTAAATTTTGCCATCTATTTTACCAATTGTAAATAAAAAAATTAGTGGGTGAGGTTTTAACACTTGTAAGTGTATTAGGTAGTAAAAGGTTTTTTATTTTTTATTTTAAAATTATTAAAGTATATTTTAAAGTTATTTGTATGGTTTTTTTAATTATAAAATTATATATGTAATAAATTATGTTCATTTTAAAAAGATAAAAGTTTTGTGTGTTTATATGTAATTTATGTGCAATGTTTTTTATTATTTTGTCTTTTTATTTTAATGATGGATAAGAGAGTGGATGTAAAATGTTAATAATAATATTTTGCATACTAACTACATTACTTAATATATAAGTATTAGACTTTCTTCTTTGTAATTTATGTCATCTCAATATAAGCATGTTAGTGTGACACAATCTATGATGAATTGAAGCAAACATTAAATTTAAACAATAAAGTTGTCAAATAAAGTAATATTAAATTGAGTCATTTAAATAATGGTATGAATATTTGAAGGTACAAAATAAACCTTAACAATTATATTAAATTATTTCCTTGAGTTTCAAAAAGTAAAAAGACTTTAGGGGTTTTGTCATTTTTTTGAGGATTTAAGATAGATGCCCATCTTGTGTCCTATGGAAAGACACTATCTACCTCAAAATGCAATTCTCTCATAGTCCACCAATTGCTTTCATATTTCAGTACTAGTCTTGATTCTAAATTTTATTGGTAAAGATTTAGAAAGGTTCACTTCCACCAAAATTTGAGCAAATATGAAAGAAGATTGAACATTCGATGTAGCTAATCTTAAGACGAAAATTTCCCAATAGAGTTTCAAATCAAGAAAAGATAGGGGGAGCCCCATAAGTGTAGTGGTAGGTTGGGTAGTATCACCTAGAATATAACAACAAAAGGAGATCGAATTTTGGGTACCATCATTTTTTGCATAGATAAAATTTGTTCTTGAATGGTCCATTTTGAATCAACAAGTCTTATTCTCAAAGACTTCACATATCACATAGAAATATCCTTTTGTAGAAGGGTAAATGCAAATTTCATCTTCAAGAATAGGCTACTAGTTTTTTAAGATCCATATATTTAGCTCTACCAAGCTTGGCTAGAAGTTGTGAAAGTGGAAAATTAGAGTGTGTCTCATATGCATTACTTCATCCTTCAAGGCATCAATATCTAGATCAACAATGGGAGGGAGACACACATTGCCTACAACCAAAAGAAAAATCTAATAGTTAACATAATTTCAAACTACCTTTCTTTGAATGGAATTAACTATTGAAGATGCATTTTAGCCATAAAGTTCCTTTGTTGTACAATTAGAGCCTACTTTTTGTGAGTTGTCATATGAAGAAAAAGGCCCCAAGGAGGAAGAGTGCTAATGGACAAAATCTCCATGGGGGATAGCCTTTTATACCTTTGTAGACTAGGATAATGATATCAACTATATAAAAAAAGCTCTAACAATGTCATCACTCGTAGGATGTCATGAAAAACCATTGAATCTTTATGTAGGAACATTAGTTTAAGTGAATGAGATGGATCCAACATCCAAACTTTAAATATATTCTAAAACATGATTTAAGGGATACAAACCAATAGAAAGTTGTGTCATAAGAAAAAAAAGATCCCTATGACCATCCCAATCTATCATTTTAAAAAAAAATTAAAAACATATTTCAAAAATAACCCAAAACCTCATTTTAAATTTTGTAATATTTTTAAATATATCAACTATTTCTTACACAAATCTTAAACCTTTAAACTACAATAAAAATATTTTATAAGCCCCCAAAATACCTCTCTAATTAGTTAGATAATATAATGTTATAACCTTAAACACAAAGCAATTATAGATATGAGTGCAATGCACACACCTTACTAGGTGAGAGAGTACATGTGAATGGAGGCATATCAGATAAGTTAAAAATAGATATAGCTAAAAGTGCTTCTAGAACATTACAAACCTTTTCTTTTTATTGTAATTGTTTATTACAACCTGAATATGATTATGGTGTAGTATTGAAATCCGTGTTGATAAGAAGGGGCCCATTTCTTGTCTTTTGTTGATTATGAGGCAAACATAAAAGACACTACCAAATTAACGTGGATACTTCAAATCATAACCTCCTCAAGTATTTTGCCTTGGTGTCCATCTTTACTAATTTCTTATCCAAACTTTGTCCTTACATTCAAACAAGAGAAAAAATCAATAATAAATAAATACATTCACCTTCTAGATATACATTCAAATAATTAGAGTTTGATATATATTTTGTATTAGTACCGGGCTTGGAACCTTTTTTTAAAGTTAAAGTTTAGCCAAGAAAGGAATTATTGTAAGTATATTTGCTTAAGTAATATTTTTTAATTAATTATAAAAGAGTAAAACTAGTTTATTTAATTAAAATTTTGAAAATGTATTGGATAAAAAGTTTGAGGTATTATTGTTCTTTACGTATAGTTTAAAGAAATAATGATGATTTTATTATAGAGTATTTATTAAATATGATGAATGTTTAGTTTTTTCCTATTTTTAAATTGATATGAAATTTGATGTCATTTTCGACATCATTCTAATTAAAATAAATGTTTTTATGAGTCTTAATTTTGTATTATATAATTACTAAAGAAATAATAAAATATTTATCAATATTATTGAACAATCATTTTTGAAAGTGAAATAAATAATAGATATATTTTTCATATTATTGTTGTAATGGTGAAATTTGCATAGTAATGTCAATTCTCATTTGGTTTTGGGTCTATTTTGATGAGATGTATTAATACAATTACACAATGGCACATGATACACTCTCATGCTAAGTTTGACTCTTTTCTCGATCCTTATCTATCCTCACTTACTTTCACTTTCACACATTTCTATATAGTCAACTTACCTCTCCCCTATTTCCATAGGATTCCACACAATCACCTCATTATTAGTTCACACTTTCATGCTTTTGTTCTTGCTCCCAATATCCAACATTCATCGTCTTGGTCAATGTCATGATGTGCACGAGTGATCCCAAATAACATGAATCCAACTCCAAATTTAATTTTAAAAAATTAAAGAATGTTGACTTTGTTGTCCCTCAGTATTATTCAAATGGCATTAATGTCACAACACCAAAGTTGAGGTATCAGGTTGTGCACATGATGATCTTTTAATTCAGTTCTTCTTGCATGAGTTTATATATCTATTCCGATCTATCTTGGCATCATCACTTGCATTTGGCATATTCTAGTGATTGATATATTTCATAGTTTGGTTTTAGTCAACTTGGCATATATTCTCAGGCTCAGTTCTATTGTTTGGTCACAAAGGCAGTTTTGATATTGTCTATTGAGGCAACATATGGGGACAACATACTTGGATTATATTTATCTATTATTGATCAATGATTTATATTGACAATGACACATTAATTTTGGTGTTGGATTATACAGTGATATTTGGGTCTTGAACTTGGATTATATTCATCCATCATTGATCAATGATTGATCTTAGCATATTTACCTTCATACTTTGGTATTACTAAGCACATGTTTTGTCAAATCAGTACCAAGCAAATTTATAAGTGCTTGATTAAGTGATTTTCACATCATGGAAGTTGATTAATCTAAGGTGGACCGACACATATTATTTGGCATTATTTAAAGTTCTTGCAAGGCATGGTTTATTGTCCACATGTAAATGGTGATTATTATCGACATACTTATGAGTTTATGGTTTTGCATTGACTAAACATATAATGTGATCATTACATTGTCGGTGGAGATTATTTTTGTTTGTTGAATAGGAATTTTTCCCATCATAATACCCAGACTTGAAAAGACATTATGTCAAAATCAAAAGGCTTCTATGAAGCTTTGATGAGCATCATGGTTTTGGGCAAGCTAGGGTTCGATGGAGAAGGTTTGTTAACATGTGAAAAACAAAAATCATTGCGTCGGTTGTCAATTGAGAAGGGGAGCAAGAGGGTTTACAGTTTATGATGGTTTTCTTGTAAATAAGTCTATGCTCGATTTCAGATTGTCAGAATGTTGATTATAAGTACTCTCTTGAGCTAGGGAATGACAATGCAATGGAAGTGATGAGGATATGTCTTCAAGAAAATTTGAACAGGTGATTTCATTCCTTAACTCTGGTGGTTTTCAGTTTTTCTGATATGGCAATGGCTAAAAATTATCATTAATCTTGAACTGTTGTTTATTTTATTTTATTGTTGTGTAAATGATGATGGGTCTGTTACAAAATGATATTTCATAAATTTTTAAATATTTATTTTGAACAAAAGCACAAAATTAGTTTGTGATTAAGGGATAAAATGCATATAGGCAGTTAGTTTTCTTATTTACATTTGTTTTGTGAACACACCAATTATGGTTGTTGTTTGTTAAGGAACAATTGTTTAACAACTTGAGGATGGTAGTTTTCAGTTTTGATTTTCTCAATTATGTTTTTGAGAACATAGAACATGTCAAATACTTTATTGTGCTCAATGATGAGAGATTTTGAAAGGAACAGGGATGTATGTTTTAGAAAGGCAATATATAGTGTTTTGTGTAGTTGGATTTTTTGACTCTAATTCTGAGGTTATTGTAAAACAGAGTATGCACTTCTTGAAACAAAGATCAACTCTGTATTTAAAATTATTTCATACTTGTACATTTCAAAAGACTATTAGTGAGATAGCATCATTGTCAGTGAGACAAATCAGCCAGTGAGGCTTTGTACACATATTATTTTTCAGATAAGGCTAGTGAGGCCAAGTTTGAGTGGTTTTATTCCCCAGGAGGGTTTCCACTCAAGACAATCTATGTGTCAATATTTTATATGTGTTTGTTCATTATCCATTCATTTGATTTATATTTCATAAGTGCATTCTTGATCTGAAAATTATTAAAAGAAATATAAGAGTTAATTTGGTTGTTAACACTGATTCACCCCCCTCTTAGTGTTAACTGTACTCCAACAATTGGTATCAGAGCCAAACCTTGTTGTTGAGTCAACTAGGGGATCCTACTCAGGAGTACTAATGGCAATGCAAGAAGGCTCGTCTATAACTAGAGCACCACTATTTGATGGTATTGGTTATGCCTTCTGGAAGTTTAGGATGAAAAAGCATATTACCTCTCTAGGATATGATGTGTGGGCAGCAGTTGAAAATGCATATACTGCTACATCAACCCCTTCTGATGTTGATGCGAAACGAGCATATAATTGCAATGCAAAGGCTGAAAATGCTATTTATTGTGGACTCACTAATGATATCCTGACAAAGGTAATGGATTGTAAGAATGCTAAATCCATATGGGATAAATTGTCTACCATCTATGAAGGTGATGAGAAATTTAAAGAAGCAAAATTTCAAAACTTTAGATCTAAGTTTGAAAGTCTAAAAATGTTTGAAGATGAGAAGATTGTTGAATTTTTCTTGAAGATTCAAGAAAGTGTAAATGCAATCAGAGGTTTTAGAGAAGACCTTCCTGAAAAGTTTGTTGTTCAAAACATTTTGAGATATTTACCCACCAAGTTTGATCCAAAGATTGCAACAGTTGAAGAAAGCAACATTAATACGATAACTCTTGATGATCTTCATGGATTCTTCATTGCTTATGAAATGAGATTAAATGAACATAGCTTTGTAAGTAAGGAATTTGCATTTACAGTTGTTAAAAAGGATAATGATAAAGCTGAGTCTGATGCCTTAGTTGAAATGGAGTTATCTTTTGTAAGTAAACTGAAAAGAGGCTTAGGCAAGTATAAAGGGAAATTACCCTTTAAATGCTTTAATTGTGGAAAGATAGGACACTATGCTGCAAACTTCCCTAACAAAGATCTTGAAAGTGATGATGAAAACAATAAAAGGTTCTCAAAGAAAAAGCAACCGAACTTCAAAAAGAGAAATGCCTTTAATAAGAAGAAAAGTCTTTATGCTGATGTGGCTGATAGTGATTCAATTGAATCTTGTGATGAAACTGAAGAAATTTTATTTATAGCTGAAGTTGTTCCTATAAAGCAAGATGAATCCAATTCTAAATCAGAAATTGATCTTGAGGGAGAATTGAAATCTGCTCTCAAAGAGATTAAGAAATTGAGAAAAGAAGCAATTATCTTAAAAGATAAAGATAAGAAAAGTGTACAAATTATTTCTGATTTGACTCTTAAAAGAGAAGAAACCAGAAAAATTCTTGAGATAACTCAAGAAAAACTAAAACACAAGGAGAATAGATGTTTCTCTTTGGAGGTAGAAGCTGTCAAGCTGAGAAATTAGCTTGCCTCTCTTGATGAGGGTCAATGTTCAAATCAGGTTGGAAAAGGAAAAGGTAAGATTTTTGATGACAATTCTAACTTCAATGGTTATTGTTTCAATTGTAAACAATTTGGTCATAAGGCTAGTACTTGCAAGATTCTGTCTAAAAGAAGTTATAATATTGTTAATGGAAATCTCTATAAATTTCTTGTTAATCTTCAATGTTATAGATGCAATGAAGTAGGTCATATAGCAACATTTTGTAAATCTGGTTTAAGAGTGCAGTCAAATAGAACTAATGGAACTAAACTTGTTTGGAGGCCTAAAAATGTTAAAGCACTGATAGTTGAAACAACCTTTCACTATGTTAAGAGAAAATTTTGGGTTCTCGATAGTGGTTGCTCTCATCATATGACTAGTGAGAGAAACAGGTTTATAGACTATCAAGATTATCCTGGTGGCTTTGTTTAGTTCGGGAATGATCACTGTATTCCTATAATGGGAAAATATACTATTTTGCTTGAAAATGAAATCCTTGTCAATGATGTTTATTATGTTGAAGGATTAACTCATAATCTATTGAGTGTAAGCCAAATCTGTGACAATGGATTTGATATAAGGTTCTTTTCCTTAGGGTGTGAAATTCAAAGAAAATCTGGTAAAACAATAGCACCAGGTTTTAGAACAAATGGTAATGTGTATTATCTACAAGAGAGCTCAAATAATAAGCAAGAAAGTAATGTTTATTTCATGAGTCAAATTGATGAGTCTAAGTTATGGCATAGAAGATTTGGTCATATTAACTATGACAATCTAGTAAAGATAAGCAAAAATCAAAATTTTAGAAACATCCCTATAATATCTAAACCAGATAATCAAATTTGCAAGGAATGCCAGGAAGGAAAACAAACTAGAGAAAGTTTTAAAACTAAAGAATACACATCAACTAGACCTTTGCAACTTGTTCACACTAATTTATGTGGTCCAAAAAGGACTAAGTCCTTGAATAATGAAGGAATTTCATGCTTTTTATAGATGACTATACCCGCATGACTTGGGTAACATTTCTGATACATAAGGGAGAGGCCTTTAATAAGTTTAAAGTTTTCAGAAAGTTGGTTGAAAACGAATCTGATCTGAAAATCAAGTGTCTTAGGTCAGACAGAGGAGGTGAATATACCTCACAAGAATTTGTTGATTACTATGAAGATCATGGAATAAAGAGGCAATATTTAGCCTTTAGGACACCACAACAAAATGATGTTGCTAAACACAAAAATCGAATAGTGAAGGAAATAGAAAGAGCTATGTTACATGATGCTGCTTTGTCAAACACATATTAGAAAGAGGCAGTGCATACAGTTGTTTATATTCTGAACAGAGTTCAGCTAAGGACTAATACAAAACATACACCATATGAATTGTGGTATGGTAGGACTGCCAATGTGGGATATTTTAAAATATTTGGTAGGAAGTGCTTTATAAAGAAAGAAAATGACAGCATTGGAAGTTTTGAATCAAGGTGTGATGAGGGTATATTTTTGGGTTATTCTACACATAGTAAAGCATATAAGTGTTACAATAAAAGATAAGGAAAATTGTGGAGAGTACCAATGTTAAGGTTGATGAAATCGTGCAAAATTGCGAACAACAAAAGAAAATTGATGATGATGAATTTATTGTGCAGACACCTGATAAAAATCTACAAAATCAAAATGAACCTTCAAGTCCAACAACACCCGAGCAATTAACAGAACAAAATGTGCCTGATGAAATTGTTGAATCTTCCTCTCAGTTATCTTCTAGGCTAATGAAAAAGAATCATCCTTCTGATGAGATTATTGGAGATATGGCAAAAGGAGTTCAAACAAGAAGGAATCTTTCAGGTACAAAAGGTAATGATGAACAAGTTTATTTATCTTTGATTTCAGAACTAGAGCTTAAGATGTATTCTGAGGCTAGTAGTGATAGTTGTTGGGTTAAGGCTATGCATGAAGAACTTGCACAAATTGAGAAAAATAAAACTTGGGAACTAGTTCCTAGACCTGAAAATAAAAATGTCATTGGTGCAAAATGGGTCTTTAGGAATAAGTTGGATGAACAAGGGAACATAGAAAAAAATAAAGCTAGACTAGTTTGCAAAGGTTATTCTCAAATTGAAGGATTGGACTTGATGAAACTTTTGCTCATGTGGCTAGATTAGAAGCAATTAGAATGTTTCTGGCTTATTCTATGTATAAAGGTTTTAAAGTGTATCAAATGGATGCTAAAACTTCTTTTTTGAATGGTGACTTGTTGGAAGAAGTCTATATGGAACAACCTGAAGGCTTTGTTGTTACAGGTAAAGAAAATTATGTATATAGGCTGAAAAAGGCCCTTTATGGTCTAAAACAAGCTCCTAGAGCTTGGTATTCAAAATTAGATACCTATTTACATGAACATGGGTTCTCAAAAGGTGTTGTAAACAACAATCTATACTTCAAAATGAAGGGTGATAGCATTATAGTTGTTGTTGTTGTTTATGTTGATGACATTATATTTGGCAGTAATAATGCTAATTTGTGCTCTGAATTTCCTGCAATCATGAAGTCCAAATTCAAAATGTCGATGATTGGTGAACTTTCTTTATTTTTGGGTCTTCAATTTAGTCAACTTGATAAAGGGATATTTGTTTCAAAAACTAAATATTCTAAAGAAATATTGAAAATATTTCAGTGGATTGATTGTAAACCAGTTGGGACTCCTATGGAAACCAGCTGCAAACTCTCAAAGGAAGTTGATCAACCTGATGTGGATCATACCATGTATAGATCCATGATTGGTAGTCTCTTATATCTCGGTGCCACAAGGCCCGATATTATGCATGATGTATGCTTGGTTTCATGGTTTCAATCTGCACCTAAGATGCGACATTTGAATGAGGTGAAAATAATTCTGAAGTATGTTGCTGGAACAATAGATTTTGGTTTGTGGTATCCTAAACATAGTGATTTCACGTTGGTTGCTTACGCTGATACTAACTGGGTAGGAAATATTGACGATAGGAAAAGTACTTCAGGGGGTGCCTTTTATCTTGGAGGTAGATTAGTAGCTTGACATAACAAGAAGCAAGATTTAGTATCCTTGTCAACTGTTGAGGCAGAATATATAGCAGTTGTTACTTGTTGTACTCAGGTACTTTGGATGGTTCAGACTTTGAAAGAAATATAGGTATGTTATTAGACTTGTTCAAATTTTGTGTGATAATACAAGTACCATTAATATATCCAAAAATATTGTGCAACACTCTAGAACTAAGCATATTGATATAAGGTATCATTTTTTGCTTGAAAAGGTGTTGGCAAATGAAGTTGTCCTAGATTTTGTGGCATCCAATGATCAGGTAGCTGATATATTTACCAAAACCCTTCCTAAAGATCTGTTTGAGACTCTTAGAGACAAGCTTGGTGTTGTTTCCATCAGTTCTCTTCCATGATAACTCCAGTTCATGGAGTTAGGGGGAGCAGTTCATACATTTCTTTTATCCCTCAGTATTTATTGGCATTGTGTGCACGTTTCATGTTTGGTTCAAATTCTCTGCCTTTGGCATTGTGTCAAAAGGGGGAGAATTTGGAGGTTTATTTTGTAGTGTTCAGTTCAGATTATGTTATGGCAGTGATGTGTTTTTTGATCTGTGATATGCTTTGTTCAGTTCAGATTATGTTATGGCAGTGATATGTTTTTTTATTAGTGATATGCTTTGCTCAGTGTTGTTCTTATTCAGAGTCTTCAATGATATGCTTTGATTATGTCATTTCTTCCGTTGTATTAGATGGTTTCTTTGATATGTGACAAGATGGATATGGACTTCATGCAATCATCATGTTCAGGACAAGTATATTGCATCTATGATATTATTGATTAACTTTTGTGTTTGACATCAATGCCGAAGGGGGAGTTTGTTGTCTGTTAGTAATATTTGGCATTAATGTCACAACAACAAAGTTGAGGTATCAGGTTGTGCACATGATGATCTTTTAATTCAGTTCTTCTTGCATGAGTTTATATATCTATTCTGATCTATCTTGGCATCATCACTTGCATTTGGCATATTCCAGTGATTGATATATGTCACAATTTGGTTTTCGTCAACTTGGCATATATTCTCAGGCCTAGTTCTATTGTTTGGTCACAAAGGCAATTTTCATATTCTCTATTGAGGTAACATATGGGGACAACATACTTGTATTATATTTATCTATTATTGATCAATTTATTGATCAATAATTTATATTGACAGTGGCACATTAATTTTGGTGTTGGATTATACAGTGACATTTGGGTCTTGAACTTGGATTACATTCATCCATCATTGATCAATATATTGATCAATGATTGATCTTAGCATATTTACCTTCATACTTTGGTATTACTAAGCACATGTTTTTTCAAATCAGTACCAGGCATTATAAGTGCTTGATTAAGTAATTTGCACATCATGGAAGTTGATTAATCTAAGGTGGACCGACACATGTTATTTGGCATTATTTAAAGTTCTTGCAAGGCATGGCTTATTTTCCACATGTAAATGGTGATTATTATCGACATACTTATGAGTTTATGGTTTTGCATTGACTAAAAATAATAATGTGATCATTACATTATCGGTGGAGATTATTTTTGTTTGTTGAATGGGAATTTTTCCCATCATAATACCCAGACTTGAAAAGACATTTTATGTTGAAATCAAAAGGTTCTATGAAGCTTCGATGAGCATCGTGGTTTTGGGCAAGCTAGGGTTCGATGGAGAAGGTTTGTTAACATGTGAAAAACACAAATCATTGTGCCAGTTGTCAATTGAGAAGGGGAGCAGGAGGGTTTATAGTTTATGATGGTTTTCTTGTAAATAAGTCTATGCTCGATTTCAGATTGTCAGAATGTTGATTATAAGTGCTCTCTTGAGCTAGGGAATGATAATGTAGTGGAAGTGATGAGGAAATGTCTTCAACCAAGTTTGAACAGGTGGTTTCATTCCTTAACTCTGGTGGTTTTCAGTTTTTCTGATATGGCAATGGCTAAAAATTATCATTAATCTTGAACTGCTGTTTAGTTTATTTTATTGTTGTGTAAATGATATTGGTGGGTCTGTTACAAAATGATATTTCATAAATTTGTAAATATTTATTTTGAACAAAAGCACAAAATTAGTTTGTGATTAAGGGATAAAATGCATACAGGTAGTTAGTTTTCTTATTTACATTTGTTTGTGGAACACACCAGTTATGGTTATTGTTTGTTAAGGAACAATTGCTTAACAACTGGAGGATGGTAGTTTTCAGTTTCGGTTTTCTCAATTATGTTTTTGAGAACAAAGAACATGTCAAATACTTTATTGTGCTCACATTCAAAAATGATGAGAGATTTTGAAAGGAACGAGGATGTATGTTTTAGAAAGGAAATATATAGTGTTTTGTGTAGTTGGAATTTTTGACTCTGATTCTGAGGTTATTGCAGAATAGAGTATGTAATTCTTGAAATAGAGATCAACTCTGTATTTACAATTATTTCATACTTGTAAATTTCAAAATACTATAAGTGAGATAGCACTATAAGACTATCAGTGAGATAGCATCATTTTCAGTGAGACAAATCAGCTAGTGAGGCTTTGTACAAAGATTATTTTTCAGATAAGGCCAATGAGGCCAAGTTCGAGTGGTTTTATTCCCTAGGAGGGTTTCCACTCAAGACAATCTATTTGTCAATATTTTATATGTGTTTGTTCATTATCTATTCATTTGATTTATATTGCATAAGTTCATTCTTGATCTGAAAATTATTAAAAGAAATATAAGAGTTAATTTGGTTGTTAACACTGATTCACCCCCCCTCTCAGTTTTAACTGTACTCCAAAAGACTTCAATCCTTTTTCGATAGCCACTAGCACCACATTTGTATGACTATTTATTATATCTTATGATTTAAAGATATTCATTTATGTAGTTAATGTATAGGAGCGAATTTGCACCCCTAACACAAATTCCCCTTTTACCCTTCTCCACTTTAGAAAACCAAATTCGGAGGCTAAATTCCACCTAAGCCTGTTGCCTTCATTCCACTTGGTGTTCATGTTGTGTGTCGATAGAGGAATAACTCTCAGGGATGCCCACACGACACACAAATGTCCATGCAACACACTTATGTCCTTGGCAGATTCCCACGTTTGGAGCCTGCAGAAGTGCTACAATTCCCATTGGAAGTCGACTTGTAACACCCTCTTCGGTCGATCGACTCGAATATGGCCATTTTCTTCACTCTTTCCTTTAAATTCACCATTCACTCTTTTCATTTTGGATCTCTCTAAGTTCTTCCAAGTCTTTCTAGCACTTCTCTAGCTTCATTCCAACTTCTAGCTTCTCTCTAGCTTTGCTTGTATAGCTCCATACAACATGTTACAATAACTTCAATCTCTCTCATGTTCCCTTAACAACATTCTTAGCAACACTTTACACTTCATAGCAACAACAACAACACTCTATCAACTCAGTAGAGCAAGTGTGGAATAAACACCATTGTAACAGAGGTTTGAGTTCCTCTCATTTTCTCCCCCATTAGCCTTGAGTGCTCTTGGTGGAGGTGGTAAGGTTTCATTCCTCTCCTCTATTATTTGGTTGAGTAGCATAATACTATTTTGTAGTGTTTTACTTCATTTCCTACTTTTCTCTCTATCTATCTGGTTGTTTGTGGAGGTGGGAACACCAAAATAGGGTTTGACTGAGGCAGAACCCTATACAACCCCAACAATTTATCTATCTCTTGTGTGCAGGTATTGAATACATTCACGTGCTGGAGGCTTCATCACTTGCGCAGTTGTAAGTATTTCCTTTCCCTTCTTCTCCTTGTCTTTATCATTTCTATTTCAGTCCATTTCAACCTTTTCACTCTCTAGAAGTTCTTAGCAATAAAATTAGAAGTAGTCCCTTAGCCATTCTTTGTGATAAAATTTCTCTTTGGTCTATACAAGATTCCAGCACGCCTCTGGGATGCCAACACGTCACGTTGTCATCCGTATTCTGCATTCTTGTCATTTGGTCGTGAGCTTGTTAGTTTGTCTAGAGAATCTCTATGACTTGCTCTTTTGATTCTAGAACTCTCACCGTTGTTCCTTGAGGTAGTTTAGATCTGTTCACCCCGTGAGGCTCTTTGAGTGAATAGAACTCATGAGTAGTGAATCCCCCTTCTTTACATTTTGGTGAACCTGACCTGAACAAAAAAAATAGGAATTTATTTACCCCTACTTGGTGGGGTCATAACTTTTGACTTGGTGCTTGAAATTCAGAACTGTTTACATCGTTGGAAAGGTCTCCTAGAGAACTAGTTCAATCCCTAAAATATTAGTATCTTTAGTAGTTCAATTTTAGAGATTGATGCAAGTTCCGAACCCAAATCCCACCTCGAAGACCTCCAAAAATGAAAATGACTAGAACATAGAAAATACCAAAAAAAATGTAATGAATTTAATATCTTCTTTTATTAGTTATGTTTCTAATTTTGTTCAAAATGTTAATGATATTCAATTTCATGCATGTGATGGTAACTTGGCTTTACCTATGTCACTTTGTATCTTTGATCCTTCTCATGAGAGTCCTCTTGCTTCAAAGGATATCTTGTTGCAAGAAGATGAAATCATTGATACCTTTCTCAATGTTACTCTACCTTCTCTTCATTCCAATGCACCCTCTCTAGAGATGATGCATTTTTGAATGATGAATCTACCCTTCATTCCAATGCACTCTCCTCTAGAGATGATGCATTCGTGAATGTTGAATCTTCTATGCCTTCCAATGCACTCTCTTCTAGAGATATTGCATCCGTGAATGATGAATATCGCTTTCGTTCCAATGCACTCTCTTCTAGAAACATTGGATTTGTGAATGAAGAATCTCTTATCTATTCTAATGCACTCTCCTCTAGAGATGATGCATTAGAGAATGTTGAATCTCCTTCCAAATTTGATCCTGTTTGGATCGATGTTGAGAATATGTCTTCAAATAATTATTCTACTAGTTGTGATGATTCAATAAATGTAATCTATGTCTCTGCTACTCCTCAAACACCTAAGAGACTGATCATTTATGTGGCTTTGGCTAGTCCTTCTCCTAAAAGGATTTGTTCTATTGATGGTGTTCCATTTGATAGCGATTCTCTTGATCTTTCTATGGCTCCATCTTATAGAGTGGTAGCCCATACTTATAATAATAAAATGAATAAACAACCAATTTTTCTTCAAGCTCCTAAACCTATGACTCAAGCACCTGGTGATTATGATCTTGTCAAAAAACTTCAAGTTACTCTGGCTGGGATCTCACCATGGGACCTACTTCAGTCTGCTTCGGTTTATCAAGGTATGCTTTAGGAAGCCTTGCAAAAGATCCTCTTTCCTTCTTCTGCTAGGCTAACATATGTTGATGTGTTGATAGCTAATATTCGTGTGGATTCTCTGAATATCACATTCTATCCATAGGAACTCCCACCTCCAGAAGTATAGAAGCAAGCAAATCCTCTAATGATTATAGTTAACATTAATAAAATTGGCATTAGGCGTACTCTCATTGATTTCGGTTCAACACTCAATGTGTGTAGTATTGATCTATTGCCTAATATTAATATTGATTCATCTTCTCTTAATGCCTCTTCTATTGTTATTTGTGGGTTCGATAATGTTGGACGACAAGCTCTAGGTACAATAGTATTACCTTTGCAGCTTGGACCTGTTAGCATACCCACCCTTGTATATGTTATGTCAAAAAAGTTACCTTATAACCTTCTTCTTGGTAGATCGTGGATTCATGCTATGGGTGAAATCCCATCCACCTTACATAAATCTATTAAGTTCATTTGTAACTATGTCACCAAAAAGTGTAGCCTTGACACTTTTTCACTCATTTGGACCTTTTCCCTTGGATTTTGGCCTTGTTTTGCTTTGATATGATGTTGTAATGTGGAAAACACATTCACATTAGGCCTTGAACACTTTCAAATCAACAATAACCTAACGATGTTTTACAAAGGTGTTGTGAAGTGTTGCAACACATCTTCCCACTTTTCTAAGATCCTTTCAACACAATTCACCTAAAAAAACCCTTTTTACCTCTTTCCAAGCCTTGTGCTAAAGTGTTGTAAGGTGTTGTAATACAATTTCACACTTACCTAGGCTTTTCATCAATAAATTCACCGTTCCTTATGTTAAATTGGTCCCTTAATGTACTTTTAGGCCCAACTTAAGCATGTTTCGGGAGACAAGCCCGATAACCAACATTAAACACCACTTAATTCTCAACCACCACTTGAATTTGTCCAAATGGAATAGGTTGCCACCTTGGGAGACCTTGTCCCATTTGGCATAAAATTCAAAATTAAAACAAAATTCTAATGGGAAATTGCCTCCAAAACCCTAAGACCGGCCTATCATGTGTTATTTTCGGGAAATTAGGGCATAACATGTATAAATAAGGGTTTTTATCCTCATTTTCCCTCTCTCTTGTTATCTCTCCTTAACATCTTTCATCTTCACAAGCACTCAAGTAATCCATCTTCTCAAGCAATCATTCAAGCACTTAGCATTTCAGACATCATCCATTGGAGTTGGTTCTTGCATATCTTCAAACTTCTTCAACAAGGGCTTGGTGAGTGTTTACATTTACATGTTATTCAATCATCTTTCATTTCCTATTTCATTTCATCATTTAGGGTTTGATTACCAAAATGGGATTTGACTAAGGAAAACCCCTATTCTCTAACCCTAACCCGTTTTCTCCTCTTTGCATGTGTGCTTTCTAGGTTTTTGCATGCAGGTTTGTCAAAGATAAAGGTGCTAAAAAGGTGTTGTCAACTCATCAAATCCATTCAAGTCAACAAAGCCCTATTTGAAGCTTGGAGACCTCCTTCAACACGTTTTCTATAGAATCTGAATCAAACACCTATCAGGAATGAAAGTGCAGACCGAAGGCTCCCATCCCCACTTTCGTATTCGTAGAAATTCAGAAATGGACTGTCACCAACTATGGTGACCTAGTCTCTTTGAACCTGGTTTCTGGAGATTTTTGCAGATTTGGACACCCTTTTGCAAGAAACCTGTTCTGACAAAGTTTCCCGGGAAGAGGACTAGGTCGCCCATTTTGGCGTAAGTGTCCTATTAAGAATTTTCAATAGATTCCAGAAGATTCTAGAGCTCCTCTTCATCAACCTTCAATTTCCAGGTGCACCCTTTCTATCTCTTCTAGTTTATTTCCAGTTTGCATGCATTTAGGTCATTTAGTTTACATTTCATAGTTAGTTTATTTCATTACATTGCAGTGCTTAGACACACCCCATCACACCCATTTCAAAACCCCAAAGTCTTTGAATGAACTCACCAAGAATACATCATTAGTGTGAAAGAGATCCATTCTTCCAACCTTGCACCTAGGTGAAAAACCCTAGGAGCCTATTGGGGAATCCTCTTTCCATAATTGCATATTTTTTTGGTGGTTCATTTTTGTGAACCTATCCTTAGAAAACTTCTCAACTTCTATTTTTGCATCCTAGGAAAAGCTTGCATTCACATAGCATTATTTTGCATTCTAGGGTTTTTACAATTGTATTAGTGAAAAGCTCATTTTACTTGCATTTTTGCATATATATTTTCATTAAAAAATTAAAAAAATTTACATTTGCATCTTAGGACTACATCATACAGCCTAAAACACATTAAAACCAATCAAAACAATCAAAAAATTTGAAAAAAATTTCTATTGGGACTAATTTGCCATTCTGGGTGACTTAGTCCCAGTTCACATTTTTAATTGCCTGTTACAGCATCAGAAACCTCTTTATGGGCGACTTAGTCCCAGTTCACATTTTTAACTGCCTATTACAACATCAGAAACCTCATTTATGTGCTTTCTTAGCCTCCTAGTATCATATACTATAAGTCTGGAAAGTTTCAGAAACATAGGTTTTATGCTTCTAACTCAAAATCATCAATTTAGGGTGGTCATTTTTGATATACCTTCATCATTAGATCTGCAAAATGCTTACATTTCTGAAATTGTGATTAACATTGATAAACGTACTTTTCACTTTTTCTTATACAATGTTCCTATTCATAAAACTTTGCTTAAGCTTGATAAAAGTGCTTTTCATTCTTTCATATACATTGTTTACATTCTTAAAACTTAGAATACATTGGATAAAATGTTTTGTATCTTTGCATATACATTGTTTATATTGCTGAAACATTGCATGGAATGGTTACAAATTCTTTTTATTTTTGTTCAAAAAATGTTAGTGTCTTATATATCTAGACATGCTAAGAACCATTTCTTATCCTCTCCCCATGAGAGCATTTTAGTGATAGAGAATACAACCTTGGAAATTCCTAACGATCATATTTGTTTTTCTCCTAATCTCTCTCCTCTTGGTGATGAAGAGATTTTAGTGTTAGAAGAACCAATTAATGAAAGTTATGAGAATCCTAGTTGTTTCTCTCCTCTTACCTATCTTAACAAACATAACAACACAATGATAAGGGGACATGACAATAACATTTGTCCTTCTCCTAGTATCTCTCCTAGTTGTGAAGAAGATACTTTGCTATTAGAAAATATGATCGATGAAAGTCATGAGTATCTTAGTTGTCCCCCTTCTCCTAGGGAACCCATTATTAATCAAGAAAATTCACCCATTGATCATTCTCCTACTTATGATAGAGTCCCTTTAGAAGAACCTATCTTTGAATGTCATGATCATTTGCCTTTTCATTCTCCTGAAAACTTTCCTCCTAGGGAGAATATCATGGTGCAATAATGTGTGAACCTTGACACCTATCCTTAAAACACTAAACCTTCCCTAGGTGAAGTTAATCAAATTCCATTAGAATTCCCTTCACTAATAATTCATGCACATAAAGACATGATTCTTGAGGTTATGATGACACAAGTGGGATCTCCTTTAATTAGTGAGCCTCCATACACTAGCATTATCTTTCTTTGCATTTTTCTTGGTTCTTAGTGTAGCCTTATCACTTCATACGATGAGTTTCTCACTTTGTGGATGATATTGGGTATAATTTCCTTCATGAAAGTGACCTATCCTAGCATATTGCATTCCTCTTAGTGGCATGATGTGACACACAACATCCCCTAAGTTGTGAATTTTTTATTCTTTGATTGGTCCTCTCTTGGAGACATTAGACAAAATGTTCCCTAATTTAAAAACCTCGCATGAACTAAATAAGACTCCTTTGAACATCCCTTTTGCATTTTACACTTTTTGCATTTTTGCACATATGGCCACCTTGCATAACACAACTTGCATGCCTATGGTTACATATTGCACTTGTTTATGAGATCTAGGCATACACAAATTTTCTTGCCTCATGAACCACAAACCCTTGTCTTTTGTGGCACCTTATCAAAGTTATCAGGCGGTATAACTTTGGTATGGTTGAGCAGGAAGCCTAACTAGCAGCACAAATTTCCCCATAACCACCTTTGTGTGTGAGAGAGTGCATACCAGTCGAGCTTATATTTCTCACCCTTTTGGGCCTTCTCACCTAATGGACAATTGAAAGTATCATCACCCTAGAGTGAGTGCACTTCCTTTCAGACAAACAACCTAGATCTAATCCACAACTAGCTGGACAAATGGTCAAAGCTTGATCTGACTTCCCTCTCTCTTCACTCTTTCACATCACTCCTTGTGTGATCTTTTGTGCTTATGTTTGGTTTGCCACGGGATCTTGATCATACCTCTTGATTATAGTCATCTCACCTTACTAGCATGAATACATCAGATCCCTCTCGACATGCATGACTGAGTTACTTTAGTGTGAGTTTGAATAAAGTTTGTCCTCTCACTAAAGTGCGGGCTAAATGTGTCACCAAAAAGTGTAGCCTTGACACTTTTTCACTCATTTGGGCCTTTTCCCTTGGATTTTGGCCTTGGTTTGCTTTGATATGATGTTGTAATGTTGCCAACACATTCACATTAGGCCTTGAACGCTTGCAAATCAACAACCTAACAGTGTTTTATAAAGGTGTTGTGAAGTCTTGTAACACATCTTCCCACTTTTCTAAGACCCTTTCAACAAAATTCACCTAAAAAAACCCCTTTTTACCTCTTTCCAAGCCTTGTGCCAAAGTGTTGTAATAACCAAAGTGTTGTAAGGTGTTGTAATAAATTTCACACTTTCCTAGGCTTGTCATCAACAAATTCACCCTTCCTTATGTTAAATTGGTCCCTTAATGTACTTTTAGGTCCGACTTAAGCGTGTTTCGTGAGACAAGCCTGATAACCAACATTAAACACCACTTAATTCCCGACCACCACTTGAATTTTTCCAAGTGGACTAGGCCGCCACCTTGGGTGACCTAGTCCCATTTGGCATAAAATTCAAAATTAAAACAAAATTCTAACGGGAAGTTTCTTCCAAAACCCTATCATGTGTTATTTTTGGGAAATTAGGGCATATCATGTATAAATAAGGGTTTTTATCCTCATTTTCCCTCTCTCTTGTTCTCTCTCCTTAACATCTTTCATCTTCACAAGAACTCAAGCAATCCATATTCTCAAGCAAGCATTGAAGCACTTAGCATTTCAGACATCATCCATTGGAGTAGGTTCTTGCATATCTTCAAACTTCTTCAACAAGGGCTTGGTGAGTGTTTACATTTACATGTTATTTAATTATCTTTCCTTTACTATTTCATTTCATCATTTAGGGTTTGACTAAGGAAAACCCATATTCTCTAACCCTAACCCTTTTTCTCCTCTTTGCATGTGTGCTTTGTAGGTTTTTGTATGCAGGTTTGTCAAAGAGAAAGGTGCTAAAAAGGTGTTTTCAACTCATCAAAGCCATTCAAGTCAAAAAATCCCTAGTTGAAGCTTGGAGACCTCCTTCAACCCATTTTCTATAGAATCTGAACCAGACACCTATCAGGAACCAAAGTGCAGATTGAAGGCTCCCATCCCCACTTCCAGATTCTCAAAAATTCAGAAGTGGACTAAGTCGCCAAAAATGGCAACCTAGTCCCTTTGAACCTGGTTTCCAAAGATTTTTGCAGATTTGGACACCCTTTTGCCAAAAACCTATTTCATAAAAGTTTCCCGAGAAGAGGACTAGGTCACCCATTCTGGCATAAGTGTCCTAGTAAGAATTTTCAATAGATTCCAAAAGATTCTAGAGCTCCTCTTCATCAACCTTTAGTAGTTTCCAGGTGCACCCTTTCTGTCTCTTCCAGTTTCTTTCCATTTTGCATGCATTTAGGTCATTTTGTTTACATTTACATTTAGTTTACATTTCATAGTTAGCTTGGTTCATTACATTGAAACACTTAGACACACCCCATCACAGCCATTTCAAAACCCCTAAGTCTTTGAATGAACTCACTAAGAATACATTATTAGTATGAAAGTGAGGCATTCTTCCAACCTTGCCCCTAGGTGAAAAACCCTAGGAGACTATTGGGGAATCCTCTTTCCCTAATTGCATCTATTTTTGGTGGTTCAGTAACAATCAAGTAGTCACAGTCAAAGCTAACCCAGATGATATGCACTTGTGTGAGACGGTAGCTACTGGTCAGGTTTTGGTTGTGCCTACTCTCATTCCTTCAGTATCTTCCAATGTGTCGATGTTTACTCCAACAATACCTACTATAAAGGATGCTCTTGAAATAAATGTCCCTGAAGAAGATCCTTCTGAAGTAAGAAATATTGAGTCTGTTCCTTCTACCTCTTCTAAAAGGAATGCATGTCTTGGTGATGATTGGGGTTCTCTAGACTTTACATAATCCTTCATTGGAGAATGTAAAGTTGACCTGATCCACTCAGACCTTCTGGTAACATGATCCACACCTACTATCAAAGATGATCATTCTTTTGTATTGCAAACTAGTGTAAACTGTAATGTTCTTGGTGTTGATCGTCCTTCTTGTAGACATGAAAAATATACAAGTTGTACACCTGATCCTAATCTTACTAACATCGTTTCTTCCTAAAATCACCCCCTTTACTAATTAATTTAATTAAATAAAATTTATTTGATTAAATTCATCATATTTCTTCTCTTAATTAAATAAATCAATTTTATTTGATTAAGTCATCCTCTCCAGTTAATTAAATTAATCAATTTGATTTAATTAACCCTATGTCTATCTCTTAATTAAATAATTCACTTTATTAACTCTCTAAAGTCATCTCCTTAAAATTAAATAAATTAATCTTTATTTGATTCAATCTAACATCATCCTCTTTAATTAAATAAATAAATCCTTATTTAATTAAATCTAAAATCATTATTCCTCACAATTTTGATTTATTTAAATCCTAAAATCTAAGTCAAAATTGTCAAATCATCTAATCTCCTAT
Source organism: Sequoiadendron giganteum (assembly GCA_007115665.2). Lineage (NCBI taxonomy): Eukaryota > Viridiplantae > Streptophyta > Pinopsida > Cupressales > Cupressaceae > Sequoiadendron > Sequoiadendron giganteum. The sequence continues at coordinate 134,080,142 of CM021101.1, read as the reverse complement.
TAAATTGATCAAATCTCGATTAATTTAATCCTAATCCATCGAATCCTCTAGATTTTGCAACTTGCACAATAAATCAATTTATTTGATTTATTAATTCACCAATTTCCATTCAAAAGGGCATCTTTTGTGGAATATTCCTCCAATTCAAAAATCCCTCCAAAAGGGAATGGGTTCTTCCAACAAGGAATTTAATGCCTCTTACATGTCCTTAGCCTTGAGCCAAGTGACATTAACTCCATTCCTCTCTCCCTCTAACTTGCCAACTTTCAAATTCAAAATTTGAATCTAATAGAATTTATGTGCACAACCTTCCTCCATTCACATCTTGACAAGTGGCACTTGGCCATTGGATGTTGAATGATCCCACATTGCTCCATTTTGCCTCTTATCTTCTCAATCAAATCTATAAATAAGAGGCTTTCCTTCTCATTCATCATCCACAATTTGAGTAAACACACTATACTCAATTTCATCTTCAAGCATATCCATTTTCATCTATTTTTAGCTAGGTTATGTTATGTAGGAATTCCACCAAAGTGGATCAAATCTTCATGAAATCATCATCAAGCTCACAAAGGAGTTGGGAAAGGGCCACTTTCTACACATAATTGGCACCCATTCCCCCATGGGATTGAGGATTTGCATGCTTAATTAGGATTACATTTGCTTTCCATGTTTTATTCTTCATTTTCCTATTATTGAGTATTTTTAATGAATTTCATGGGGAATCCTTGTTCTCACTTGCATTTGGACCTAATAATGTGTTTGTTTCTCATGTTTGTGTAGGTATAGGATCGGGGTTCACACTTCTAAGGAAGATGATCACACTTATATTAAGAAGGTTAACGTTGGTAGTCCTATCAAGAAGGTTGATGGTGATCCTGTAGAAGAGTGTGATCCCCCTTCCTAGAATAACACTCTCCATGGAGATCCTCCTCCGTTGTCTTTTGTCTTCATGTCTTCTTCTTGTGAGAAGTCAAACTTTTCTCCACAAGAGAAAGGGTTGCTTCATGCTCCTCATTATTTATTCGAGCAAGAGCGTATTTTGTTGCGACTTCTTAATGCCCGCTTAATTACTCTTCCTCCTCCTATAGGCAAGAATTTTTATAAAAATGATAAAGAAAAACATTCTTTCTATGCATACCATCGAGTGCTTGGCCATTCCAGTAGTGAATGTAGAGCCTTGAAGGATAAAATACAACAACTTCATGATTCAGGTACTTGTTGATGCACGCGCCTCTTCTTCAAATGACTAGTGATATTGAGGTTTACCTCTATCCTTTTCTAAGTATCATGCATGGTTCTCCTCCCCTATATGTTGGGGGCAATGATAACTTGTTCTCGAGATGTGTGTCCTTCTTAAGGACCCCCTCTATTCTCTCTATCTTTCAAATGTAGTGTCCCTTGAGTGGACCCCCTTTTTCTTTTGAAGGGTTCCTGAGGGACCCCTTTGAATTTTTTTATCTCCAGTAAGTTCTATGGCGTCTAGCTCGGGGGCAACACGACTAGACCTATTTGATATCTTTGTATCTAGCTCGGGGGCAGCCTGACTAGACCTATTTCATGTCTCTGCATCTAGCTTGGGGGAAACCTGACTAGACCTATCTTTTATGTGACTGTCTTGCAACACAACTTGTAGTAGCCACATGCTTCTCTGGTTTGTATTGCTCTGTAGGACTGAGAACCTGTAGAGCTTCTTTACATCCTTATTTTGTGATATGGGTTTTCCTCCTCGAGCGGGGATTGCTTTTATCACTTTTACTTTGTGATACGGGTTTTTCTCCTTAAGCGGGGATTGATTTTATCAATTTTAGTCTATGATATAGGTTTTCCTCCTTGAGCGGGGATTTATTTTATCACTTTTACTTTATGACATGGGTTTTCCTCCTCGAGCAAGGATTGCTTTTATCACTTTTACTCTATGATACAGGTTTTCCTCCTCGAGCGGGGATTGTTGTTATCAATTTTACTCTATGCTACGGGTTTTCCTCCTCGAACATGGATCACTTTTATCACTTTTACTTTGTGATACAAGTTTTCCTCCTCGAGCAGGGATTTATTTTATCACCTATACTCTATAAAATGGGTTTTCCTCCTCGAGCGGGGATTGCTTTTATCACTCTTGCATTCATTTCTATCTTTCTTTTCTTAATTGTATATACCAGATCGAAGATCAACATCTTCTTCATCCTGAGTATATGCTCTTTCTTCAGCTTCATATTTCTATGGAGCTATGAAGTCCTCTTCTTGTCCCGCACTCTTGAGTTTTCCAAATCGCAATTTGCTTCCTTGACGGTTCAAGTATACATTTCTAACCTACTACTTCTCTGATCTACTTTACCGAAGCACTCATTAGTACTCGTGCTCACTAAAGTGGGGGCAACATGTATAGGAGTGAATTTTCACCCCTAACACAAATTCTCGTTTTACCATTCTCTACTTTATAAAACCAAATTCAGAGACTAAATTCCACCTAAGCCCGCTGCCTCCGTTCCACTTGGCGTCTGTGTTGTGCGTCGATAGAGGAATAACTGTCAAGGATGCCCGCGTGGCACACTTACATCCCTGATAGATTACCATATCTACAGCTTGCAGAAGTGTTACACTTCCCATTGGAATTCGACTTGTAATGCCCTCTTCGACCGACCAACCTGAATATGGTTGTTTTCTTCACTCTTTCCTTCAAATTCATGATTCACTCTTTTTATTTTGGATGTCTCTAAGTTCTTCCAAGTCTTGCTAGCACTTCTCTAGCTTCATACCAACTTCTAACTTCTCTCCAAATTTGCTTGCATAGCTCCATACAACTTGTTACAATAGCTTCAAGCTCTCTCATGCTCTCTTAGCATCATTCTTAGCAACACTTTACACTTCACAAAAATAACATCAAAACTCTATCAAATCAGTAGAGCAAGTGTGGAGCAAACACCATTGCAATAGAGGATTGAGTTCCTCTCATTTTCTCCCCCATTAGCCTTGAGCATTCTTGGTGGAGGTGGTAAGCTTTCACTCCTCT
>CM021101.1:133430758-133477026 GCA_007115665.2 Sequoiadendron giganteum | reverse complement strand
ACATATTTAGCCCCCACTTTAGTGAGAGGATGAACTTGCTTCAAAATCACACTAATTTATCCCAATGGAGATGATGAAGAATTAAAAAGAGGAAGAATGGGAAAGATGAAGGAGGTGGTCAAGCCCCCAAGGATTTGAGATTCTAATTCAACTTGACATCAATGCAAAAGACACATTCAAGGGTGAATGAATTACAAAAAAATGAGATGCATGATCATGCATTGACAAGAATTGGAAGAGAAAAATGAAAGTAAAAAGTTGGATCAAGCTTCAATTGTTTGTCCAAGTAGTTGTGGATCAGATCTAGGTTGTTTGTCCAAAAAGATGATGTGCTCACTCTAGGGCCACAGAACATCGAGTCGTCCACGGGGTGAGAAACATACACACGGCTGGTATGTAATCACACACACAAAGGTGGCTATGGGGAAATTCGTACCGCTTGTTGGGCTTCCCGCTCAAACCATATCAAAGTTATACCTTCTGATAATTTTGATAAGGCGCCACAAATGAAAGTGATTTTGAAATGAAGGAATGTTCAAAGGGATTTTTCTTTTTTTTATGTGATGTCTAAACCTAGGTAACATTATGTGTAATTCCACCAAGAGAGGAAAAATGAAAATGGACTCATTTTGTATCCAAGAGAGGAAAGGATTCATCTTGTATGCAAAAGAGGAAAAATGCAAATGTCTCATCCTGAGCAACATTGTACAAAATGTTTCCAAGAGATGGAATCACAAAAACAATAAATCGTGCAATTAAATTCAAGTGGTGATGTATTCCCCCACTTTAAAGGAATTGCTACACACCGTTCTATGAGCAATTTTTTTAAAGTAGAGAAGAAGAGGACGAAGAAGAAATGAGAGCTTGTTCGGAAATCCCTATGCCGAGACATATGTTTCTGATAAGTTGTGTGATGAAAAGGGTAGTATGTCACATGTGATTCCACTTAAGATATGTCATCCACATCCCAAGCTTTCTCTTATATGTTCATGAAAGGTTAATGAGTAGTCAAAAGAGACAACAAAAAGTGGCATACGAGGGAAGATGCTATCTAACCCCTAGTGCCCACTTAGTGCAAGACAAGAGTGAGCCGAAAGGATTGATGGAATGCAAGTGAACCACAAAATTTAAGGGGTTTTTTAGAGTGTTATTCCTTGTGTGGAGGTAAAGGAATGAGTCATCTACAACTTCCTAGGGTTTCACCTAGGACGAAGAGGGTTTCAAAAAACCTCCATGGGCATGCCTAAATCTTGCGATTCATTCAATGTAAAAGGGGTTGAAGTGTGTGAAGGTGTTGAAGCTGAAATGTATAATGAAGACCTAAGTATTTAATCCTAAACTAACAACATTTATGCTACTGGAAAACACATGGTGTAGTGCAATAGAAATGAAAGCAATAAGAGAAAACTAATCTAACAGAATAGAAAAGTGCACCTGGAAAACAAAGAGAGCTGAAGTAGAGGTTGTGGAGATCACTGGAATTCTGGAAAATCAGGGTTTTGAATTGTCTGGGACACTTACGCCAACTGGGGTGACCTAGTCCCTTTTCAGGAAATCGGCTCTAGAGGTCATTTTGGTCAACTAGGTCCTTGAATCTCAAACTTTTAGTACCAGAAAGCCAAAATGGGACTAGGTCACCATTATGGGTGACCTAGTCCCTTTCTTCTTTTTTGGTAAACAAAAAGTGGACTCGAGTGTTTTAGGTCTATGTTCTGCTCCTCCACAGGAATCTTATCTGAAACCTACAAAATAACCTGCAAAACAAAATGTATTTGTGTTTCTAATGTGGGGTTTTCCTTGGTCAAACCCCTAGTTTATATTTAAACTTGAAATGAAATGGAAACTTGCATAAACCCTAGCCCTAAGTGTGTCTAGAACTAGGAAAACCAGAAACAAAAGAAAACCCTATTCTATTGAGCTATAATAAGATGTATGTAAAGGATTTCAAATGATGCAAGACTCTAAAGCCCTAGAAATCCTACACCATTGCAAATGAAAGTAATAAGGAGTGTAAATGGTATGCAAACCTCAAATCTGCAAATGGGTTGAAGGTAGAAGATGGAGGCACTTTGAAATCAGTCTTTAGGAATGATTTGGTGGCTAGTTGCACCTCTTCAACCTAGATTTATCCATCAATCTCCATAGGCATCTATCTCCAACTTGTTACCTTGTCAATGTGTGATCTTAAATGTGAAGTGAGCTCCAAGACCTGCAAAAATCCCTAGTTTTGTTGTCCAAAAGCTTCAACTTTGCTAAGTGAGAGATGAATATTCTTGAGGAAGATGGTTTTTTGCACTTGATTTTTGGGAGTTCGAGTAAAAAAAATGAGCAAGAGAGAGAGAAAATGACCCAAAAATAAATATAAATAAGCAACATGACCTAATTGTTGGAAATTTTGACCTCAGAAGTTGGCACCCATTGGGGAATTTTATCTAATTATTCATTTTCCCACTTAAAACTTGAAAAATCCTCAAAAAGGACTAGGTCGCCAACTTGGGTGACCTAGTCCCACGAAGGGATTATTGAGTGGGGCTGGTACTTTTGATGTGTTTTGATGTGTTTTATCAAGGTTTGCATGATCCCTTGGGTATATCAAGCCTAAAAGTCAAAATTAACAACCTTAGGGGCCTATAAATGTTGTTTTAGGGTGAAATTCGGTGAAATAGGACCTAAAGTAAGATCAAAATGGGCACAAAATTGTCCTTTTCTTCAAAGGTATACAATTTTTGGTGACACATGAAGGTTGAGTGAAAATCAATATCAATTAGAGGAATGAGGTGCCTCCACGGAAGAGAGAACACCAGACTCCTTAAGATGTTGAATTTTACTAGTCAAGGCCTTACACTCATTAGTGTGATGACCATGAAATCGGTGGTAAGCACAAAATGAATGTTTGGTGGAACATTTATTTCGAGTTCTGGGAGGAAGGGAGATCAAGTGATCTTGGAGGAGTCTCAACAAGATGCCCTCCTAATCGAAGGGAGAAGGTGTTCCATTTGTTTTCAACGAGGAATGGTCTTTCTTAGTATAGGATGTCATACTTACGCAAGACGCTATAGATTGTAATATTTTGTACACCCTTTTAGAAGAGTTTGTAAAATTTGAATCAGTAGTGTGTTGCAAGATGACATTGGCTTTAAGCAAAGAGTCCTTTGATGGTTTCAAAGGAGAAATTTCTAAGGTTGGGTTAGAAAGGTGATTTGAGATATGGTTGGTTTTTAGGGGAGGTGAAGGCTTGGTGATTTTGATTAGAGGAAAATAACCAAGACCATGATGTGTTGTTTGCATAAGAGGCTCGATAGGGTTGTGGATACCTTATTTATTAGCACCACATCCTTTTCCACTATAGTCGAGTAGTTTCATAAGATCATAACCTTTTCCATAAAGCTTTTACAACTTTTTTGGATTGGGTAATTGTTCGTTATGTGCTTCATTTGTTGAAGTGATTGAGGTGGATGCATGTGAAGGGTTGTCTGAGTCTTGTGTGGACAAGACTATGTGTCCCTTGTTAGAGTCTTTGTGGATGATCTTGGATTCTCCTAGTAAGGGAGGTGTGAAATATATGGAACCCCAATCATCATCTAAGAGCTTGGTGATTTGCTCAACATGTTGTTTTTTATTTGGGTGTTGTGTAATTTCCACTTGGGTGGTCGGTGTTAAGGTGTGGAAGTGACTCTCTTTGGATTTTTTAATGTTTAAGAAACTGTTTGGTTCAGGATCGACATCAAGTGTGTACACTTTGTTATTGTATATGTACTTCATCTTACGATGAAGAGTGGAAGGCACTCCATTCATAACATGGATCCATGGCCTACCTAAGAGAAGATTATATGATATTTCATGAGGCATAACATGGATTTTGGTGTCCAATGTGCCCATTCCCACTATAAGAGGTATAGTGATCATACCGAGTGATTTCTTAGTAACGTTGTCAAATCCTCTGATAGATAGAGAATAGGGTTTGATGTGGGATCTATCGATGCCAACCCTATCCAAAAGGCTCACACTACACACATTAAGAGCAGAGCGAATATCTACAAGAGCTCTCTTGATCCCTTTTCTTTTGTATTTAGAGATTATTACGAAAGCTTCATTTTGTTTCTGTACATCCAAAGGAGGAAGTTCACTTTGGTGAAAAATAATATCAACATTAATTCCGTGAATGATAGTTGCTATGTCATTTGATGGCTCATTAGAAGGGATAGGAACTTGTTGTAAGGTTGCTTGCATCATCAAGTGATAGTGAGGGGAGACTTGAATGAGATCCCATATGAAGATTTTAGTGGGAGTATTCCTTAGTTGATCAACAAGGTCATACTCCCTAAGAAGTGAATTTAGGTGAGGGACAATAGGTAAGATGGGATTAGGCAAAGGTAAGGGAGTGGAGGGTGGTGGATGCGGTCACAGATTGTTGCGGGTGTAATGTGTATGAGCAACAGTATTATGAATCAATTGCTGCAACACATTATTATTAGGTGGATAGAGGGTGAATTCGGGTTTGGGTTTGTTTGAAGGAGGGTAAAGGATGAGTTGAGATTGAATAATATTAACATCCCCTAGGGAAGGAGAGTCTAATATAGGCTCTACATCTTCTTGTAAGGTCATAATATTAGTAAGGAAATGATCAATGATGGTATTATGAAGAGAGGGAGGATTAGGATAGGGCTCTATTTGATTGTCAAAGGTCTCATTCTCATGCTCCATACTATCGACCCTAGTATGAGAGCGTGGAAGAGGTTCATCACATGCCTCACTACAAGGGGAGGAGGCATCAAGAGAAGGACCACTATGATTTTCAAATAGGTAGGGAGGTTCGAGAGTCTTAGGACTTGTAAGAGCTATATCTTCTAACACCAACCTACCCTCTTTGCATCGAGGAGGGATATTAGAAGAAGGGCAAGGTTGACCAACATGGTTAGGGAGGCTAGGTAAAGTAATGTTTAGGAATTTGTTTATAATGTTATTTTCTTGTGCTAAAATATCTTCCCAAAGGGGATGAGGAGAAGAACAAGCAAGACCTTCATGATGCTCAATGATTGTACCTTCTTTTAGTAAGATACCTTCATCACTAGAAGGAGAGGTATCAAGAGAGGAAAAATTATGATCATCATGATTGTCTATGTTTTTATTTGCTTCTAACACATCATCCTCACAAATAAGAGAGATAAAAGGTAGTGTAGGTTCAAGAAAATTATTAACATTTTCATTCACTAGACTCTCATAACTAGGGAATGCATTGAATGAATGATCAACATGTTTATTTACTAACTTTTTCTTTGCAATTTTGGAAATAATTTAAACTAACATGTTTGAATAATTTAAAATAAAATGTAAAGACTTAAAATGAAATGCAATTTTTAGATGTCAAACAAAGTAGTTCACTGATTACACTATGCAATAATCTAAAAATAAAATGTTGTGAATGCAAAATTAAAAAATGTGCAATGCATGTAACAAAAATGCAACTAGTTGATACAGGTAGGTAATGGCACAAAATAGAAGCTTAAAAAAAGGTTTTCAGCTCTGTAAAAGGCAGTTTTAGAAACCTGAAGGGACTAGGTCACCCAGGGAGGCGACCTAGTCCTCATGGTGAATTTTGTGAGAGTTCTTAGAATATTTGGATGTATTCATGTGGTTTCTATGTTGTACAATGCAGATCTAAAAAAAATGAAGAATTTAAGAAAGATTTAATGTTTTAAAATGCAAAAATGCAACCTATATGCACTCTTCACTAATGCAAAATGCAATGCAAGTTAAGCTTAGGAAAAGGATGGAATCTAAATCATACAAGAGGGTGTAACGACATCAGGTTCACCAAAATGAACCACTAAAAGAAGAAGGGAAAGGTGTACTCTTACACCTATAGGGTTTTGCACCTAAGAGGAAAGAGGTCTTTCTTTCACACCTTTTCCCTTTAGGGTTCATTCAAAAGGGTATTGGTTGGAGGGTTGTGATTGTGTTTGTGAATGTTTCTAAGTGTAGTAAACTGAAAATAGAATTATTTATTAATGCTAAGCTTAAGAAATATAAAGTGTTGGAAAACACTATGTATGTTAGAATGTGCAAATCAAAAGAAATATAAACAAATACACCAATGAAACATTAGATTGAAGAAATTAAATTAAAGAAAGTAAATGCAAACTCTAAACCACAGTTTCTTCAAATTTGTCCCATTGTCCTCTATCTCCAAGGATTCGTTTCAAAATGCTTGCTCTCAGTTTGTTTAAAACAACAGCTTGTAGAATTGGCAGCTTGAGAGAATGAGATTATTAAAAATGCATATGCATTGCTACAAGATTAAACTATGAAAATTGAAATGCTATGAATGCTAAGATGCGACTATAGTAACTACGCATGAAAATCTGATATTCGAGGTTCTTTTTCACTCACAAGAGAGTTTTATTTATAGATTTTTGAAGGTAGGAATTCAATTGGCCACGATCGATGGTTGAGTTCAAACCTGTTAAAATAAATGGTGAGAGATCGAGAATTTGAAAAGGAGATGGAATTCTAAGAGAAGGATGGAGAATGAAGAGACAAATTGAAAGGTGTCTCCCATAATTAAATAAATAAATATTCAATTATGTGTGCAAGAAATACGAAATTTTTTAATTAAATATTGAAATTATTTAATTATGTGAGGATAGAAAAAGCCTTTTAATTAAATATTAAGAATATTTAATTTTGTAGGAAGAGTGAGAAATTTGGAAATGTGTTTTATTTAAATATCAAAAATATTTAATTAAATGTGGAGAGAAGAATATCATTTAAATTTAGAATTTAAACTTGTGATAATTAATGTAAATAAATTGTAAAATCTATTTAATTAATTAAGAAGAAGAATAGCATTAATTAAATAAACTTATTTATTTAATTAGACTTAGAAGAATTTAGAAAAATGAACAATATAAATAAATAATTAAATTTATTTATATGTAGATGACTTAAGAATATTAATTAAATAATTCATATTTAATTAAATTAACAGGTTCGATTAACCGTGACCAATTTTAGATGTATACATTTTTCCCCTCTTTGAAGTGATGTGTTTTACGCATTGCTTCAAAGAATTGTCCCCTAACTTTGAAATTTTTTACTGATGATGCTATATGCCCCCTCGAGAGATAAATCGCATGATGAGAATGATTATGAGACTGATTTGGAAGATTTTTAGATGAGTTCGGAGAAAAATTGGCGATTTAACTCTTGAAATAGCACTTTGCATAGTAATTAATGTTATTTTTACCCCTTTAAAAGGTAAAAAAGGTGAGAAGTCACTTTCATTTGAACAGTAACCTTTGAGGATTTTGGAGCTCTGAGAGAGACATTCGCAATACTGATCCTGTATGAGCATCATAGATTTGAGCGAGGTCACCGATATCAGAGACCAGCAACATATGGACCTCTAGTGAGTCGATCCAAACCTCTCCGTCAAATTTTTAATGAGTTTTGGATGCTTTTTCAAATGTTTGAAATTTTGAAAATTTTGTTTTAGCGCATACAAGCCGTAGTTTAGCGCATATGGTAGATAAATCATCACATCCAAAGTGGTGCATAGATGTAAAACAGTCGTGCATAGATGCCAAATAGTCGCGCATAGGTGATTTAGCACATAAGATAGATCAAATGGTGCATCCATGATGTTTGCCTATGGAGGATGATAGATTAGTGTATAGGCTAGATTAGCACATCGATGAACTATTTTAGCACATCTGATTGATAAAATAGCGCATTCATGAAATTGCGCATCCATAGACTATTTCAGCGCATTCATGGAATAAAATTGCACATCCATGGATTTAGCACATTGATTGACTTTTTTGGCACATTCATTTGATAAAATAGCACATTCATGAAATCGCTCATCCATAGACTGTTTTAGCGCATACATGGATTTTTTGCTGAATTTCAATTTTTGAAGAAAAATTGACATGTGTTTGATGATTGTTGCTAGATTAGACAACATATTTTACACTTTTGAATATCATCAATGATTTAGATTTGATAAATTTTTCTTCATGCTTGAAAACAAATATTAGAGATGATTGATTTGCTTTCCCGATTGAAAGGCTGATAAATTTGCTTTCCTGATTGAAAGGTTTGATAGATTTTCTTTCCTGATTGAAAGGCTTGATAGATTTGCTTTTCTGATTGAAAGGCTTGATAGATTTGCTTTCCTTGCGATAAGAAAAAAAAAGAGATAGATAGATTGATGATATTCATTATTGATTGATTTGCATGCTTGCTTGATGATATTTTGAAGGAGGAATTTAACCTCCTCCAGATCAGAGAGAGATTTCCGCAAACATGGGAGATGATTCCCTGACTGTCCCATGAGGATTTGGGAGTGATAGAACAATGTGGATTGAGAGCTCTGTTGAGTATCCCGTAGTATCGGATCAATAGGGCTTTGTTGACTACCTTAGCGGAGTGGTGGCACAGTGAGCATAACACCTTCCACTTGCCGACAGGAGAGATCATGGTGACTCCGGAGGATGTTTATAGGATTCTAGGTATTCCTATGGTTGGAGAGCTTGTGATTTATGATCACAAGGAGATCAGGGGGATAGATGCCTTGAGACGGGTCTTCCAGGATCCTCATGTCTGCGGATATGAGATTCCTTGGAAGGAGATGACGGAGAGATATGCCCCACTACCTTCTATTTTAGCAAGGATGATCGGTGGTTTCCTTTGTCCTAATTGTAGGGTAAAGGGACTATCAGTTGGGTGGGATAGGATCTTGGAGGACATGCTTCTCCATCGCACTAGATATGCATGGGGGTCATGCATGCTTTCCCATCTATACCATGATCTTCATTAGGTCACATACATATATGGGAAGAGTCTCTCCTGTGGAGTCACTCTTCTTCAGATTTTTGTATGGGAGAATTTTGCCATCACGCGTCCCATTGTTCGAAGGGATCGTCCCTTGGGGTTCCCATATGTTTATGCATACACAGGGCCTCTTGTCCAGCCAAGGCTGCGCAAGTTGGAGTATTGGCGACAAGTACTTGATGATTTGGATACGGTCATTTGGAGGCCGTATGTGGACTGTGACCCATGGTAGGCAGATGACACAGAGCTACCGTATGTGACGAGGTCCAGGTATTTGATTGGATGCACCCCATTTATCATTGAGCGATTTCTGGGCCGGAGGGTTCTGAGGCAATTTGGATGGGTACAGATGATGCCACAGGGGGTGGCACACTATTTTAGGCGTCGGGGGAATGTATTAGAGTGGGGGCCAATTTTGACCATTGAGGCAGCCAGAGAGGAGAATTTTGAGTTATAGCTGGAGGATTGGACTATACGGCCAGAGGTCACAGATGTAGGGATGACAAATGACAATGCTGCATACTTTTACACACATCCCTTCCCTGGATTTACCAATCTAGATGAGCTTGCCCCATTGATGGGAGGTCCAGTTATTCAGGCAAGGTGACAGCAGCCACAGGGACATCCAGTAGTAGGGCAGCCACAGGATCAGGGATAGGTACCGACAGAGCAGACCACAGATATCGGTGTGGTAGCCATGGATGTGGATGATGAGAGCTCTAAGGATGAGGAGATGGATGAGGAGTCAGACGACTCAGATAGTGGGGATGATGGGGATGATGGGGGTGGTGGGAGACTAAGATTATTCTTTGATATTCCCTTTAGCATGAGGCCACGGACATCCAGAGTGGTGGATCAGGCTAGCACTTCAGCGCGACGGATCACTATCAGAGCTCCATCACAGGGACAGGTGGATGCTTTGCAGGTTGAGGTTCAGACTCTTAGGAGTAAGTTAGCGCATGCACAAGTGACCATCAGTTAGCTACAGGGACAGATAGTACAGCTGCCACCTCATGACCCACAGATAGCTCAGCTCACAACCAAGAGAGATAGCTTTAGGGAGCAATGCATACAGGCTGAGGGGGTAGCTGAGAGACTACTGAGATCAATGGAGAGTACCTCTATTGGAGAGATTGTAGCAGAGGGGCTAGAGACTGCTCAGGAGGCCAAGTATTACAAGATGCAATATTTTGAGGCAATGCCACTCGAGCGGCGGATAGCTTTTACTCAGTCAGGTACTCAGACTCAGACTCACTCACGCAGTCACTCTAGGAGTGCGACCAGGAGTGTGGGTCAGTTGGTTAGACGAGAGATTGGCACTTCTAGTAGCAGAGATTCAGCGAGACCTGCTATCTCAGGAGGCAGCAGCAGCCATGTTCCACGGCCAGATGCCCCTCAGTGATGAGCATTTTGTACACATTTTTATACCATTGTATGCAATATATCTTTTTGAAACATTTGATAGCCTTGTATTCCTGGACATTTATTTTGATGAGATCTATGATATGCAGTGGTGATTCGATTATGTACTTGTTATGGATGATTTATGCACATGTTATGGATATATGCTTTTACTTTTATATGCTATGTCATGTATGATGATGCAATAATGATCTAAATGATTTTTTTTTATTTTCCCTTATGATGTATGCAATGAATGTATGATGCGGGATGTAAATGCTTTATGATGAAAATGAGGTGATATGATTTACGAAGATGGAATATGTAATGAATGATATGCATGTGACATGATGTATGATGTAATATAAATGATAATGATGATGTAATGTAAATGCACTTATGATATATGATGTAAATGAACATGATAACCTAAGTGATGATGTAAAAAGAATGAAATGGATGCAATTTTATTTATGACTTGTATGTGAAAAATGCAAATGTATATGTTAATGAATGATTTCAAATAACAACCATGTATATGATATGTGATGATGAATATTGATCATGATAAATGAAATGAGATGATAATGAATGTGATAATGAAATGACATGATGATGTAAGTATGAAAGTACCATGATAATTGATGATGTGAAATGAATATGAATGATAATGAAAATGGGATGTAACAACTGTTCAGTCATACTCCACCATTGTCTGAAAAAGATATTCAAGAATGTGGTCATCCTTCAAAAATCTATTTAAAAGGCACTCGAAATGCAAATGCATTGTGCAGTCCTAAAATGAATTATGCAATCCTAAATGAAATAATGATCCATTCTCCTTGTTGCCATTTCCTACTGTGTTTAGTTGTCATCATTGAGCCTTTTGATATGTTGAAAGTTAGTACAAGCATCAAAGGGTATGTTAGCACCAATGATGACCTGAGCACTGCTTTCATAATGTTTGATGTAGCAAGTTAATACAAGAATCGAGGTATAATTGAACCAAGATGACCTAAGTATTGCTTGCATAAACAGACAAAAGTTAACCATTTTCCTATGTAAATTCCGAAATGTCATCAATGATACGTTGTAGAGCATGTCCCGCGACCAATTTGCACAATACTAATGATTTACTTACAAACAGCAAGCAAAGAAAAATCATACTTCTTCCTTGTGATTCTAGTTCAGTACATCATTGAACCACTCTGAAGATATGATGTCATCAAATATCAAAACAACAATTGCAACTTATGCGTTAAGTTTATCATTCATTTTATTCAGATTAAGATCATCCAATTTGTTTCAAGTATCTGCCAAAATAGTCATAAAGACTCAGTTTGATTGGACAAGGTTTGTTGTTTTCGATATTCTGATTCTAGACACATGCTGTCGTTTTGCCTACTAGAAAAAGCTCCAAGAAGCAAACTACCCCCTAGTGACCTTGTATTCTGACTCCTGCTAGACACAACTACTGCTAAGGATAACCCTCAAATTATCAAGCCATGATGGGATCCTTGTCATTTCAAGGAGATCATGTGATGCGAATGTGATGATGATGATGAAGAGATGGATATGCAAAATGAATCCTAATAGATGAGAGAGCTAAATAAAATCACAAACAGTGCCTGTTTGCCAGGTTTTCACCATTTGTTTTTATTGCACTTTTTCCTGATTTTATGATTTTTTTGCTTTTACCAAGATGCCTGTTTGCTAGGTTTTCATCAAGGCAAGATTTTTTTATTTATTTATTTTAATTATTTCAGGACTTTTTGTATTGTTTTTTATTTTTTCAGGTGTAGAACCTCTTCAAATGAATGTTGTTGGTTGGATCTTCAAACAGGTCCCCTTCTGCTGTTGATAACTGATATGCCCTTGATCTGTATGCCGCAACGATAACGAATGGGCCTAGCCAATTTGGTTCAAACTTTCCTTTCTTTTCCTGATCTTGTTGATTTTGAGGGTTTTCTCTGAGAACCAAATCACCCACTTGAAAATTTCATGGTCTAACTCTATAATTGTAGCTGCGGGACATAATCTATCGATATCCCTTCAAATGATTAACTGCATTTTGACGCCGTTCATCAAGAAGTTCCAGCTCTTGTAACCTTGATATTCTGTAGTCTTCATCATTGATTAACCCTTTAAGTGATACTCGAAGTGAAGGAATCTCAACTTCCAGTGGTAAAATAGCTTCTGCTCCATAAACCAAGGCATAAGGAGTAGCACCCGTTGGTGTGCAAATGCTTGTTCTGTAAGCCCATAATGCTGGATTTAATTGGACATGCCAATCACAACCTGCTTCATTCATTGTTTCCTTCAAAATCTTTAAAAAAAATTTGTTTGAAGCTTCATCTTTACCATTCCCTTGTGGATAGTAAGGTGTAGAGAACTTGTGTTGGATGTGAAATCTTTCACATAGTTCATCAACATCCGGATTTTTAAAGGGTCTTCCATTGTCTATGATAATGGAGTTGGGAATACCATATTTGTAGATGATATAGTTCAAAATGAATGAAGAAATTTGTTTACCAGTAACAGTTGTTAGGGGTACAGCTTCAATCCATTTAGTGAAATACTCAGTGGTTGTAATGATAAATTTATGTCCATTTGAAGACGATGGGTGTATCTTACCAACCAAGTCCAATCCCCATTGAGTGAAAGGCCATGTGGTGGTGAAGGGTTGTAATTCTTGAGCAGGAACGTGAATGAGATTCCTATGAATCTGATATTTTGCACATTTCTTCACAAAGATGAAGGATTCCTTTTCCATGGTTGGCCAGTAGTAACCCAATCTTACAAGTTTCTTTGCTAAGGTTAGTCCACTTGAATGTGTCCCACAAATTCCACCATGGACCTCTTGTAAGGCCTTTTCCGATTCATCGTGTTCAAGACATCTAAAGAGGGTACCATCTAGACCACGCCAGTATAAGACGTCGGCAATTAAGGTGTAACGGGATGATTGACGAATGCAATTTCTTTTTTGATTCCTAGACAAACCTAAGGGTAAAGTAGTATCTTTTAGGTAAGTGTAAATTTTTCCATATAAGGGAGAGTTAAGACTCGTCAGATGGCAAATAATTTGAGTTTTAGGATTGTCATGGGTGGGAGAAAATAATTGTTCCACCAGGAAATCGTACCATTTTTTATTCTCTATCAACTATAGTAGAGAGGTGATTGTAGCCATAGCATCTGCTGCTTTATTATCAATGCATGAAATCTGCATGAACTTGATGTTAACAAAGTATTTCTTGAGATCTTCCACCATTCTTTTGTAAGGTATCAACTTGTCATCTTTAGTGTGATATTCGTCATTGATTTGATTTATAACAAGTTGTGAATCACCAAAAACTTGAAGTTCTACAATTT
This sequence comes from Sequoiadendron giganteum, assembly GCA_007115665.2. Classification (NCBI taxonomy): domain Eukaryota; kingdom Viridiplantae; phylum Streptophyta; class Pinopsida; order Cupressales; family Cupressaceae; genus Sequoiadendron; species Sequoiadendron giganteum. Next base: position 133,463,421 of record CM021101.1, on the reverse strand, counting down.
TTCAGTCTACTACAATTCTTATGCCAATTATCAATGCTTCATACTCAGCTATGTTGTTTGTACAAGGAAACATTAGCCGATAATATTTTGGGATCGTATGTCCTTGAGGTGTAATAAAAAGAATTCTTGCTCCTGAACCATGTTGAGTGTAAGAACCATCAAAGTAGAGTGACCATGACTATTGGATATCTGCTATGAACACGTTAGCATTAGGAAAATCATTATGTATTGGGTGTTCTGCTGGTATTGATGCTTCTACTAATTGATCTGCAATTACTTGTCCCTTTATAGCTTTTTGATCCACATAATGAATATCAAATTCGCTTAGGATCATGACCCATTTAGCCAACCTGCTAGTCAAGGTTGCCTTACTTAGAAGATATTTGAGTGGCTCAATTTTAGACACAAGCTTTACTATATGAGTTAGCATGTAGTGTCGTAACTTTTGAGAAGTGAACACCACTTCTAAACAAGCTTTTTCAACGAAGGTATAATTTAGCTCATGACTTGTCAGGGTTCGGTTGATGTAATAAATAACTCGTTCTTTTCTTGAGTTGTCTTCTTGTGCCAATAATGATCCTAAAGATACCTCTGTGGCAGCAATATATAGTATGAGAGGTGCACCCTATACTGGTGGAATCAATACCGGTGGATTCATGAGATACTACTTTATCTGATCAAACGCTGCTTCATATTTGTACTCCCATTTGAATGGAACATTTTTGTGTAAGAGATGTGTAAATGGTAAGCTTTTATCTGCCAGTTGAGCAATGAATCTTTGAATGGATTGTAACCATCCCTATAAAGAGCATAGTTGACTAATGTTCCTTGGAGGTGGCATATCAAGAATTGCTTGTACCTTAGCTGGATCCACTTCAATTCCCTTTTCTGATACAATGTAACCTAATAGCTTCCCAGATTTTACTCCAAAGACGCATTTCTTAGGGTTAAGTCTCACTTTGAATTTTTCCATTCTTTTGAAGATTTTTGATAAGATATGTAGGTGTCCCTCTCTGGTGTTAGATTTGGCAAGGAGGTCATCAACATAATCTTCCATGAATGTATGCATCATATCATGAAAAATTGTTGTCATTGCATGTTAGTATGTAGCTCTTGCATTTTTCAACCCAAAAGACATTACATTCCAGCAATAGGTACCCCAAGGACATGTGAATGTTGTTTTATCTTGATCTTCTGGTGCAATTTTTATCTGGTTGTATCCTGAAAATCCATCCATTAATGAGTACATTGCATGTCCAGCAATTAAATCAACAATCATGTCAATGTTTGGTAATGGGAAGTCATCTTTGGGACATGCTTTGTTCAAATCCCTGAAATCTGTACAAATTCTAATCCTTCCATCTGGCTTTGAAATAGGCACAATATTGGAGATCCATTCCGCATAGTCCATAGACCGGATGAACCCAACATCTAAAATTTTCTTTAATTCTTCTTTAACCAATAATGCAACATGTGGATGCATTTTTCTGAGTTTCTATTTTACAGGCTTTGCCCCTGGCGTAATAGATAGATGATGCATGATGAGATCTGGGTCCAATCCAGGCATGTTAGCGAAGGACCATGCAAAACTGATTTGATTATCTTTGAGAAATTCTATGAACTTAGGTACTTCCTCGTTTGTTAGGGATGCAGGCAATTGCAAAACTTTGGGCTTTTCTATAGTACCTATATTGAGTGCCTCTGTTGGTTCGATTAGAATAGAAGACCTTTCTTGATAATGCTCTAGAAGAGTGTCAAGTTTCCCATCCTCTAGCCCCTTTGAAAGGTTTTCACCATTGGATACACTTTTTATTTTTCTCTTTCCTTGATCTAACACTACCTTTGTTAGGTTTTCACCGTTAGATCTTTCTTTCATTTTTCTTTTTTCTTGATCTAATACTACCTTTGTTAGGTTTTCACCATTAGATCTTTCTTTTATATTATTTATTTCATAGCTGAGAAACTTGTCACTTTCCTGTCGAAAACTCTGATCTTGTGATTCCCTGGTGGAACTTGTTTTGGGATAGGATGAACAAAGAAAGTTTATTATGGTTTCGTCATTTGGAAAAATTGGAACATCAATGGGTGCGATTTGTTCCCAATCAATGATTTTTGGATGCATCAAAGGAAATGGATCATTAGGATGAGTAAGGTCACTGGCTGTAAGGGTCAAGATGTGATCGTCAATGTCATTATAGGGGAGATCTAAGATGGTATCCTCCTGTGGATAATCTGTTTCGCTTTGAATCGAGTCGATCTCACTTGAGTCATGGTTGCTTTGTAGAATGTCATCAAATGGAGACCTTGAGCTTTCCCCTTGTATGAATGTGGGTGTGAACTTTTTTATGACATCCACCTGTTTATCTCTCTAGAATTTATTGTCATAGATGGTGTCCCATTCATATTCATTGGAGTCAGTGTCAGAATAGTTTTCTTGAATTCGTAGAATGGTTTCAGCTAACTCCTCATTTGATGGTATGTGTGCTACTTCTTCCTTAGTATCTTCAACATACCCTAACCTAGTCTTATCCTTTGGGTGCATTGTTTTTAATTGGACAGGTTCAACAATACCCTCTTTCCTCTTACCTATAGGGCCATTTCCTTCATAACCCATTTGTTGCATGATAGCATAGCCCTTTCCATATTATTTTGTGGGTAACTTGATATGTTGTACAGATTCCTCTTTGTCTTTATAGAGCCAATCAAGAATAGCTCTATCTTCTACTTCGGTTTCTTTGATAAATATCCCATTGAACTTGGTAATGGGAACTGAAGTCGAGGCTAAAGCTATTGTTGCTTGTTGTATGGATGTTGAGGGTTGACAATGGGATCTTGGAGATATGAGTAAATTAGAGAGAGGTAAAGAATATTCTCCCACTCCATTATCGTTCAATTTTAACTTGGTGCCAAAATTACTTATCATTTCACTTGCTTGTTCATGGTACTTGGAGGTAGAGATGGCCAAAGCCTCTCTATTATGTGGGACAAGCGTGTCTTGAGTTGCTCTTAGGTTAGAACAAGTTTGACTGCTAATGTGATCAGCAGGTATTGTTATTTCTTGTCCATTATATGGAAACTTTAAGAATTGATAATAAGTAGATGGAACAGCCTGCATTTCGTGGATCCATGGATGACCCAAGAGTATATTATAAGTTAGATCTCGATCAAGAACCTGACAAAAGGTATTCTTCACAACAGGTCCCACTCTGATTGGTAGCATGATGAGACCTTTTGAGGTTCTTTCTTCATCATCATATGCCTTGATTGTAATTTTCCTCCGTGGATCTATAGAATCTGTTGAATATCCTAAAGCTAGGACCAATTTTAAAGTACAAATGTTTAATCTGGCTCCCCCATCTATGAGGACACATCTAATGCGGGCTTTGTGAACCATGACCTCTAAATAGAGTGATGAATTATGTGGATGAGTTAAGGATGAATCATCTTTTTCAGAAAAAAGATAAACATGTGTAAGAGGACAAGTGTCCCACCATGGCTTGAAATTTATTGATATCCAGATCAGGAGATACAGTTGTATCAACAAGTGCCTTTTCCAGAATGTCCTTATGGGCAGGTGATATCTTTAAAAGCTCCAAGATAGAAATTTGGGCTGATGTTTTTCGTAGTTGATCAACCAAATTGTATTGGTTTGGAGGGGGAATTGCTGCTTTAGATGAGCTTCCTTTGATAATGATTTTGGCTTGTCCCCTTGTCGTAGCATTGACCTCTTGATATTCTTGCTTACCTTTGATTCAGATAACGTTGATTTGAGGATCATTAGTATAAATATGATTGATAATGACGTCTTGGATATAATTAACCTTTTTTCCTTTATCACCCGAAGATTCCCCTTTTTGATAATTAGGGAGCGGATTTTTAAATGCTTGATGGTCATTATTGACATTATGTCCTTCAACCGTGATGGTGTGGTTATCAATCAAATCCTACACAATATTCTTCAACCTGTGGCAATTGTTTGTTTTATGACCTTTGCACCTATGATAATCACAAAAATGTGAGTCATTCCACGATGGTGGTTTAACTCGAGGCTCAAAGTTTCTTTGAGAATGGATTCCAAAGATTGGCCCAAGGGAGTAAAACTTCGTCGATTTGAATAATATGAAGGTCTGGGGGTATTTGAATTTAGATTATTGCCAAAATTATTTTCGTGATTGTTAGATGTGCTCCCTTGATTGAAAATATTGCCTTGGGTGTTAGAATTTCCAGCATTACTGCTACGTTGAACACCTGACACATTAAGGATAGTAGGCTTTGCTTTTACATTGTTAGTATCTACCACCCCATCATTCACAACATTTTTATTTCGGGTCCAAAATCATGTCTTGTCATGGTTGTTATTATGGTTGTTGTTGTTGTTGAAAGAATTTGAACCCTCTTTATCAATTTTTAGAACTCCACGCTTGATCAAAGCACCTTCGATAATAATCGCGTTTTCAATAAATTTTTCAAACGATTGAGGACAATGAAGGTTTAGTTTGTAACCCATTTCTTGATTCAGATTATCGATGAAAATCTCCATCTTTTCCATTTCCGAAACAGGGTGAGAGTATTTAGCGAACACCCTTCTCCACCTTTGCAAAAATGTAGTGAAGGATTCCCCTACTTTTTGTTTTACTTTACAAAGATCAAGAATGGTTATCGAATGTTGGATGTTGTAGGAGTATTGCGATATAAACTTGTTTATTAACTCCTCAAAGGTTTTGATGGGGGGAGTAATCTTTGAAATCCATTCCATGGATTGCCCACCCAAACTTTGTGGAAACAATCGCATTAAGTAGGTATCTTCATGAGCAAATTCCAAGCTCATATTTCGGAAATCCCTTATATGTTCAATGGGATTAGTTTTCCCATTATATCTATCAAATTTAGGGGTTTCGCAATGTTTTGGAAAAGGAATCATTCAAAGACTCCTATCAAACTTATAAGGACATATGTCATCCAAAACATACTTCTTTGTTGCACCTCCTTGCATTTGTTTTATTTACCTTTTTAATTTTTTATCTTTTGAGTAAAGGCACAAGGATCATTGGGAGGATTTTCAGGATTCTCTTTAATCCCTTCTATGTCAAAATCAGCCAGTAACTTAGCTCCCTGCATAGCTAGTGTAAGGAAATATCTTTCCTTGTTTCGTTCCATCATCTTTTCCATAAGAGTATGGAATTGGGGATCTTGTTCTGCTTCTTGGAGCTTTTCCTCTGTTATTTCTTTAGTATTTGAATTACGCCAGGGAACCTCTTCCCTCTCAATATTATCACCCATTCTACTTACTATGCTTTTGTCTTTTTCTAAATGCTTTTGAGACCTTGTGACAATAGGCATAAGCTTTACTCAAATTCTACTAACTTTGATCAAAGAGATGAAATAGTGCAATGGTGATGAATATGGAAGTCAGGATAGAATGAAGATTCTATGACTTAAAATATTTTTCATCTTTAGCTCGTGATTCCCTGATTGAAAGGATGAAAATCCTGTTTGCGGGAATTTAAACCAAAGATCGAAAATAAAGATGATTTTGCACTTTGTTGATCTTATCTTTGTAGAAAGATGAATTTGATGAATGCCTAATGTGTTTTGAGTTCTCTATTGCAGAATTTGACTTGGATGAGTAGCGTATGTGATTGCAGGTTGGGGAATATAAGAAGAATGAATACACTGACTGTGATTGTGCCTTTGAGAAAGGGCTCTTCTTTGAAAGAAAGCTCGTGAGTATAAAGGTTCTACAGCATAATTGTTAGTGAAACCTCTAATATAGTCATGATATTGATGAATAAAGGTTTTGTGTTCAAGCAAGACCTTTCGACTTTGATATAGAAACTTCCTTTTCTTTAATATCTTCTTATAACTGAGAGACTTTTTGGGCTTTCTAATCTTTCTTTCTAGGGGCTTCTTAACAAAGGTTGTAGACTTCCAAACTCTTAGCATGGGAAAGACTGGACTACTTAAGACTTGATTTCTAAATGTCAAAAAATTACCTAGGCTTAGAAAACAAATATGCCAAAACAGAGACTGAATGCGCCAAAACAAAGCATGAATGTGTCAAAACAAAGCACAGATGCGCTGCAATAGAGCACAGATGCACTAAAATAGAGCACAGATGCATCGAAACAGAGCACAGATGCGCTAAAACAGAGAACAGATGCACCGAAACAGAGCATAGATGCGCTACAATAGAGCACATATGCACTAAAACAGAGCATAGATGCGCTAAAACAGAGAATAGATGCACCAAAACAGAGCATAGATGCGCTACAATAGAGCACAAATGCACTGAAACAGAACACAAATGCTCTGAAACAAAGCATAGATGCGCTGAACTATCTGCTAGACCCCTGAGACAGACCTGTTTGGACAGTTTTGATATTTTTAGATGATCTTAATCTAATTTAAATGTGAAAAACACAGCATAGAGAAGCAGACAGTTGTTTTGTTAATCCTAAAATCTAAACAAAGAGTGTATGTTCTTGAAGTTTTCACAGGTTTTGAACAAAATAAGCATATCAATCAGACTCACTCTTAATTTGTCAAATAGGTCATCATGTTAATCATAGCCCATAGCTTAAAATCGTGTCGACTCACACAGCCATGTCACCCCCTAGAGGGTGCCTGTGTTTTTGTCTTTTCTAGGTGCGTACTCAAAGTGACGGAAGTGGATACTAAATCCCTTGAGCAAACAATCTGTGGCGACTATATGGTGAGTGTCTTGGGGGCAGATTCTTCCCTCCCCTTGCATCGTGATTAAAATAATGTTTGGTTACTGACACGGCTGGCCACTACACTATGGTTCTTAATAAGTATTTTCATTCAGCATGGCAATAGATATACTCCCTCGAGAGACCTCCCAACCTTTAGAAAAAAGGTTTTGGGGATGGTTATCCTGCCTACTACTGTCAAGTTGGATTTTCATCAACAACTTGCTTTTGATTAAAGTGGGTTGGAAACCTTGGCTTTAGGTGTTCCCACTTAGGTCGTTCCTCTTGGGTGAGTACTTTTTCCCACAAGAGCAGACCTTCTAAAGGATGTAATAAAGCATTAAAGTGCAGAAAATAAAAGGTAAGTCCGGTGTTCTGATCACCCAATTAAGGGGAGAGCATAAACCTATTACCCACAATCACAACAAACAATAATGGTTCAATTTTAAATCCCCAAATTGACAAATTCTCTATTGTAAGTGAAGATGTTGCTTCACTAAAAACATGGAGTTTATTTTAACCAATAGAAAACTTATGTTTGGTGACTATCCAAGGATTGGTTAATTCAGATTTAAATGTCTACCCTAGGATTGGTTCATTTTGTTAAGAATAACATTTCAAAAATTATGTCCACGAATTGCGTCCAAATCAGAATTTTAAATTTTTACAACTATATGCGCTGAAATAGGTTATGTATGCACTGAAACAAGTCATGTATGTTCCTAAAGAACTCCCAGGGATGTGCCAAAACAGAGTGTCTATGCACCGAAACAGGTCATGTATGCGCCGAAACAATACTCGTATGCGCCGAGAGATCTCACGTATGCGCCAAAACAATCCTTGTATGCAATGAACCGAGAGTCGTATGCACCAAAACGCGATTTTTGTCCGTCACCTGCCAGAAAAATATACAAAAAGAAAAATTAAATGCGGGTCTAGGCCCCACGGTGGGTGCCAAAAATGTGTATGTTAGAATGTGCAAATCAAAATAAATCTAAACAAATACACCAATAAAACATTCGATTGAAGAAATTACATTAAAGAAAGTAAATGCAAACTCTAAACCACAGTTTCTTCAAATTCATCCCATTGTCCTCTATCTCCAAGGATTCATTTCAAGATGCTTGCTCTCAGTTTGTTTAAAACAGCAGCTTGTAGAATTGGCAACTTGAGAGAATGAGATTATTAAAAATGCATATGCATTGCTACAAGATTAAACTATGAAAATTGAAATGCTATGAATGCTAAGATGCGACTATAGTAACTACGCATGAAAATCTGAGATTCGAGGTCCTTTTTCACTCACAAGAGAGTTGTATTTATAGATTTTTGAAGGTAGGAATTCAATTGGCCACGATCGACGGTTGAGTTCAAACCTGTTAAAATGAACAGTGAGAGATCGAGAATTCGAAAAGAAGATGGAATTCTAAGAGACGGATGGAGAATGAAGAGACAAATTGAAAGGTGTCTCCCATAATTAAATAAATAAATATTCAATTATGTGTGCAAGAAATATGAAAAGATTTTAATTAAATATTGAAAATATTTAATTATGTGAGAAAAGAAAAAGACTTCTAATTAAATAGTAAGAATATTTAATTTTGTAGGAAGAGTGAGAAATTTGGAAATGGGTTTAAATTAAATATCAAAAATATTTAATTAAATGTGGAGAGAAGAATATCATTTAAATTTAGAATTTAAACTTGTGATAATTAATGTAAATAAATATTAAAATCTATTTAATTAATTAAGAAGAAGAATAGCATTAATTAAATAAACTTATTTATTTAATTAGACTTAGAAGAATTTTAAAAAATGAACAATATAAATAAATAATTAAATTTATTTATATGTAGATGACTTAAGAATATTAATTAAATAATTCATATTTAATTAATTAACAGGTTCGATTAACTGTGACCAATTTTAGATGTGTACAAACATAATGTTGTATGCAAACATGTACAAAATGACCTAAGAATGTAAACCAAACTAAACATAAATGAATGAGATAGAATGTTTGCACCTAGAATTTGAAGAAGGATTAGATGGAGGTTTGAAATGCTGATGGAAATGTTGTAGAAGCCGAAAGGGACACTTGTTCCAATCTTGGTGACCTAGTCCCAGATTTTAAAAAATTGGTTTAGAGCCCGTTTCTGCCAAATGGGTGTCTAAAAATGTAAAAAACATAGAAAGTCCTATCCAGTGGGACTAGGTCACCATTGTTGGTGACTTAGTCCTCTTATAGATTTCTGGAATTTCTAAAGGGGAAACGGAAGCCCCCGATTTCCACCTTGGTTCTTCAAAGTTGTCTGCTTCTGAAACTCTGATATTCGGGCCTGAAAGTGACTTTTGATGGATATTTGGACTTTGGAAGCAAGGGGAGGTCTTCAACAAATCTTCAAAGTCTTCGATGGCCTCAAAGGTACCTAAATCTACAAACACAGAAGGAGAGAAAGAGAAAAATGTTGATTGTTAGGGATTAGGGTTTTGACTTGGTCAAACCCCTTTGAGATAACTAAACCAAAATGAATAGAAATAATGTAATGACACATGAAACATGAAGTAATGGAATGAGTGACCTTTTCATGATGAGAGATCTTGTGTTGTTGTAGCAATTAACCCTTAAATGCTTTAGAAAAGATGTCTTGTTGACTTGGAATGATCAAACCCTAGCTTTCTTGAGAAGAAGGAGTGAGTGAGTGATTGAGAAGAGTGAATGAGGAGAAAAAATGAGGGAAAAACCATTATTTATAGAATTTATGCCCTAATTTTCCTGAAATAACACCATACAGGCCGACCTTAGGGTTTTAGAAACAAAATCTTGAAAAAAAATTAAGTTTATTTTAATTTTTATGCCACATGGGACTAGGTCACCCAAGGTGGTGACCTAGTCCACCTAGACAATTTTCATTGATTTTTGGGGATTAAGTATGATTAATAATGTTTGTGAGGATTGTCTCATGAAAACACACTAAGACAAGACGTATATGTGTATTAAGGGGTCATTATAGCATAGGAAAAGGTTGATTTAGCGATGAAAAGCCTAGGAAAGTGTGAAAATGTTTTACAACACCTTGGCACAAGGCTTGGAAAGGGGTAAAAAGAGGCTGAAAATGGTCCAAAATCCATAGGCAAGGGTCCAAATAAGTGAAAAGTGTCAAAGGCTACACTTTTTGGAAACACACTAATGTGGGGTTTGCCTTGGTCAAACCCCTATTTTGTATTTAAACTTGTAAAGAGATATAAAATCTGCATAAACCCTAGCCCTAAGTGTGTCTAGAACTAGGAGAACCTAAAATAAGACAAAACCCTATTATATTGTACTAGAATAAGATGCATGCAAGAGATTTGAATGATGCAAGACTTCAATCCAAGAAACCCTACAACATTAAAAATGAATGTAAAAGGAATGCAAATGGGATACAAACCTCAAATCTAAAGTTGGGTTGAAAATGGAAGATGGAGTCACTTTGAAAACAGTCTTTAGGTGTGATTTGGTGGCTAGTTGCACCTCCTCAACCTAGATTTCTCCATGATTCTCCATAGACATCCATGTTCAACCTTTGGCAATGTGAGATCTTGAATGGGAAGTGAGCTTGAAGACTTGCAAAAGTTGTAGTTTGCTATCCAAAAGCTTCAACTTTGTTGTGAAAGAGATCTAAAACTTCTTGAGGAAGATGTTTTGCACTTGATTCATGAAGTTGCTTCTAAAAAATGACCAAGAGAGAGAAAAATGACCTAAAAACATGTATTTATAAGCAACAATACCTAATTGTCGGTAATTTTGACCTAAGAGGTTGACACCCATTGAGAATTTTTGGCAAGATCAACATTTTCCCACTTAAAATGCAAAAATCCTTAAAAAGGACTAGGTCACCAACTTGGGCGACCTAGTCCCACCAAGGGATTTTGAAGTCGGATTAGTGATATTTGAATATTTTTTATGTTGTTTATCGGTCCTTGCATAATTACTTAGGTAAAATAGGCCTCAAAGTAAAAAATAACGAACCTTCGGGGCCTATAAATGTTGTTTTAGGGTGATTATTGATGAAAGGGGACCTAAAGTAGGACCAAAATGGGCACAAAATTATCCTTTTCTTCAAAGGTATACAATTTTTGGTGACACACTATTTATATCATCTAGTTATCTCTCCTCTTCCCAGCTCTACTACCAAACTTTCTCATATAATCGATAGATAAAGTAAAGGGTTCCCTCTTTAATTTTTTTTTTAAAAAAGTAACATTGATGGTTCTTCTCAGAAAAAATTAGTTATTATAAGGATTGATGGAATTGGGTGAGATGATGTTTGTATGGTTCACTTATTTTTTTCATCTACTATAATGTTTCATACTAAAACTATATAGAGGCTTGAGTTATCCTTGTGGGTCTAGAAAAATACAATGAACTTGTTTGGAAGAAGATAATTAGTGAGTCCAAAGCTATTATTTTAGTCTTGCCTAGGAATAATGAAATGTATTGTGAATCTTCTTATGGGTTAGCATATTTTGTGGAGCTTATTATTTTACTTTTGGGAAAAACTTATTGCATCTCTTTTGTTCATATTCTTAGATGAAAAAAAGAAAAAGAGAGGTTATGGGTATCTAACCCCCTTTTTGTAGGTTATAGTTTCATTCAAAATATGAGATCCAAGAACCTTGAAATAACTATCAACCCAAGAGGAGAATTAAGTCAAGATTTAAGGATCTCTTAGATTGAATAATAATATATTACATATTAGAGAATTTGGTATGACTAGGCAAATACTTACGGAGAAGTTATATTTATCTAAAGAACATCATAAATGGAAACTTCAAGAGAAGATTTTTTCGAAGAAAAAAAGCGAGAATTGATTGAATTAAGGGAAAGATTGAAATGCCATTTTTCTATCTCTACTTTAAAAAAATAAAATATAGTAATTCCATCTCATCTATATAATATTCTCAAGGAATTCATCTTTGTTTCTCTCAAGAGATTAAGAAGGAAGTGGTTTCTCATTTCTCTTCCTTATTTAAGGAAAATAATTCACTTGTGGTAGAGGATCAAAGGGTTATCTTAGGTTGTATTGTGTCTTCTTTGGTTATTGAAGAAATGAATGGTCTTCTTTTGGAGCTATTACTCTTGAGGAATTGGAAAAGACTATCTCCCGTGTGAAGAAAGGAAAGTCTGCTAGTATTGAAAGATTTCATATAATTTTTTATCAAGAATTATGAGACATATTAAAGGAAAATCTTCTAGATGTTGGGATAGAATCTGAGGCTAATAATTATATTCTTAAACCAATTAATTTTATGTTTTTGACTTTGATCACGTAGAAAGTGAGCACTAACTCTTTTTATCTATATTTTATCCTATTGTTGTGTGTAATGTCTCTTAGAAGATCATTTCTAAATTTAATGTTGAGAACAATAAATAAGTGTTGGATTCTTTGATATTGTTTAGAAAAAATTAAAGATAATAAATTTATTTTAGTGGTTTGATTCAAGTCCTAGTTAAATTTTTTTTCCTATGTCAATTTGAGATGCAAACTTGTGAAAGGTGTAGTGGTTCTATTCTTGAGGGATAAATGTAGTAGTTTGAGTAAAATGAAATATATTTTTATCCTAAAAATTAAATTATGAAAAACTACATTCTTATCTTACAATCAACTAAAAAAAAGTTATGTTATAGAAATAGTTTGCTACAAGAACATAGATAATCTCCTACAACAATAGAGATAATATATAGAGAGAAGAATTAGGTGATGTGAAACTTATGAAAATGTACCCATGTGGGGAATTGGTCAAATAAAGCCTTGATTAACCATTGTTTAGGCATGTGAAAATATATAGAGAAGAATTAGGTGATGTGATTAGGGAACTAAAAAAAATTGCACAAAATAGCCAATTAAATAAATATAGGTGTTCATTTAATTTTGAGATGGAGAGAGGCTAGAGGCCCAGATAGATTAAAAAAATCATATTTATTTATCAAGATTAGACCATTGAAAAAGGGAAAATTTAACAATTATAGATTAGAAATGGAATCGAGAGAACAGTGGAGTTTTCCATATTACTAGAGTTGGAGAATTGATCTTTAATGCAAATGATCAACCTATAGAGGCAGCAAATCAAAATTGACATGGTGTCAATTTTAAATGTATGCATAAATGACTTATTCTTTTAGAACATTATTTTTTTTAATTTCTTATTAACATTCCAAGAGCTAATAGGTAAATGTCCTAAAATATATTTTCTATTTAAAGGTTTAAATATATTTTAAATACAAATAAATTTGTTAAATGAAGTTTTATTTTAATTGCAATGATAATTTTAAGACAAATTTTTATGTGTATTTGATTTGAGATAAAATATATTATATTGAAAGCTTGAAGGATATAATTTTTTAGGATTTTGAATTAAGAAGAGGAAAGTGGTCATCAAGCAAGCAAGTAAACATAGTTATCTAAAACTAATCAACCATTGTTTAAGTAAGAAAGCTATTTCTATTGTGACAACATTCTAATGGCATCAAGATCATATTAAAATTTAAATGTTACCAAAGATCAAATATTTCAAACGATATAAGATTGATTAAATAAATTGTAAATAACTAGTTACATCTTCTCCAAATTCATTGAAAGCAACATCTCTAAGCACTTTGAATACAACCAAGCAACTTACCCATATCTAAATTATATTCTCTACAAAATCTTTGAAAAATTCTCCAAAACTTTTCAAACCAACCATATAACCTTGCCATATTTAAAAAAACCTAAATTATTTAAACCAAAAACCAATGAAAAGCCCAAATGTCAAACAACTAACCTTCTACTAACAATTTACTCAACATAAACCAATCTACCTAACAACCAAACTTTATTACAATCACTTTCAGTCATATTATCTTTGTTATTATGAGCGTATAAATTCAACTATCAAGAAAAGGAAAGCAATAATCAAGCAAAAAAGTAAACATAGTCATCTATAACTAATCAATCATTGTTTAAGTAAGAAAGCTACTTCTATTTTGACAACATATGATGGCATAAAGATCATATTAAACTATATATGTTACCAAAAACTAAACCTTCCAAATGATATAAGATTTGATTAAATGAAATTTAAAGAACTACATTTTCTCCAAAATCTTTGAATACAATCAAACAACTCTAAATTATATTTTCTACAAAACCTTTGAAAACTTATTAAAAACTTTTGAAACCAACAATATAGCCCAACCATATGGAAATAAACTTAAATTATTTAAACCAAAAAACAATGGAAAGCCCAAATTTCAAACAACTAACCTTCTACTAACAATTTACTCGACATAAACCAATCTACGAAACAACCAAACCTTATTACAATCACTTCGAGTCATATTATCTCTGTTATTATGCTTATAAATTGAACTATCAACGGGTCGATTTTTGACTTCGAGTCAAGTGATTTTTGTTAGCTATTATATTCATTCAATAAATGCTATGTTGAATGGAAGTAGCTTCCCTACCTCTCAAACAAATTCACTAGCTTAAAATTTAAAATGATCAGATCTTTGATGAATTTATTTCGAGGATGCTTCGTCACACAGTTGAAAGCGATGATATTGGGCAAACGTATCTATTGGTGAAGAACAGTTCCAACTTTTACGCTGGAGACCTTTTCAAAAATTTCACTCTAGACGAATTCAATTTTAAATGATAATATCTTCTCGTGAATGACGATAAGAAAATAATGTGGACGAGACTAAAATTGTGATTGACTTGTTTGACCATTAAACTGAATCATTAAACTAAGTAAGACTTGAGTTTAAATTTCCTCAAAACTTTAAATACATCAAGATCTATCTCGATAACATCTCACCTATTTCTCCTACCTGCTTAAATCAAAGGGCATCTCGCTGAGCTTTTGTTTCTAGTTATATTGCTTAGACATGAATAGGCCAGGAGAATGCATGTGTAATTTGTTTGTATGGTGTACATTTATATTGCTTGTGACAGTGCCAACCTGTATACACGCTTCAAGAATTCGTCATTATAGATGGAATGTAAGGTACGAGTTTAAATCCCCCGATTGTTATGAGAAGATGGTTCTTACAATGAATGGGGAGTTCCCAGGTCCAACTATTCTTGCTCAGGAAGGAGACCTCATCTATGTCGAGCTCACTAACGATTTACCCACTGAGAATGTCGCCATTCACTGGCACGGAATTCGCCAGGTATTCAAAAATAAATTCCTAAATATATATGGATTTTTATTTTGTTTTTGGTGTTGTGTTTAAAATTATGAATTATGAGAATATTTTTAGCAGAAAAAGCATAGTTTTCTTCATGATTATAATTGATTTTCAAAATAATTGTTTCTAATATGTTTTTACGAATAAGTATTTATATTATCATTTCTAAAATAGTGTTGTACATATTACTAGCACTTGCATCTAAAGGAAGTTAAAGGATTATGCCCATAGAAAATTATATGTATGTGTTTGTGCATAGGTGTACTGCGAATTCTTGATGCATGTGGCTAGATTAAACAATTAATAATAAGTTCTAAATAATGGAATGAAATAAATTTAGACAAATCTAATGTTTTTACATAAAGAAATTAAGTATTATCTGATTATGCAATATTCTCATACATATTTAAAAGATAAAGCAATGCACATGAAAAATGAATGTTGTCATCAAATTGACAAAAAACACTGCAAATGAAAATAGAATGCTTCCATTGAGTTGTCAGATCAATACTTATTTGGGTTTTATGTGATAAGTAGATTTTGGAGGCTTTTACCTGATATATTTTTGGAAGGTTTTGATGGCAGCTGGTTTACCATTAAATGACTGCTGAAACTTGCTTTCCGATGACTAAACAGTGGTTTGCAGACATGAGACTTATTTCAGACTCAAATCTCACCTAAAAAGAAATGGGAAGAAAGAGTCTCGCCATGAAAATCCGAACAAAACATAAGATCAACCCCATAATTATTTTGAAAAACTATTATACTTGTAATCATGGATTGTCAAAAATCTTTCATGTTTATAATAGTTTTTGTTGCAAAATGATCCAACCGTCTGATGGATTGCTTACAGATTGGGACACCATGGAATGATGGAGCTGAAGCAATCACACAATGCGCCATTTTACCAGGGCAGACCTTCATTTACAAATTTACAGTGGATAGAGTGAGTATTCCTTTTGAATTCAGATCACATTTTATCTACTTGAAAATTTGGATTGGGATTCATATGTTGTGTATGTGTTGTAATGTAGCCGGGCACATATTTCTACCATGCCCATTACGGGATGCAAAGGTCTGCAGGTTTATATGGACCTATTCATGTAGCCGTTGGTAAAGGAAAACAGGAGCCCTTTTCTTATGACGACGAGCTCAGTGTTCTATTGGACGATTGGTGGCACAAAAGTCACCAGGAGATAGCACAAGACTTGTCTTCCACCCCCTTCATCTGGGTTAACGCACCACAGGTAAAAGAAGGAAAGAAAATGGATTTTACGCAATGATAGTATTGCTGCAGTTCTTCCGCTGAAAAAAATATAGAAATTTTGTTGACATTGGTTTGCTGTTACCAGTCATTGCTTATTCAAGGGCGTGGATCTTTTGACTGTTCCCTTGCAAAATCAATGAGCAATTCAGCAGGGGATGGCAGTATCTGCAACTCCTCGAATCCACAGTGTTCTCCACATATTCTATCTGTTAAACCCGGCAAAACTTACCGTCTGCGCATTACTAGCGTAGCTTCTGTATCTTCCTTCAATTTTCTAGTTGAGGTAAATTTCGTTTACCTTCATCCAAATTTTACTTAAATTTCTCGCTTATTGTCCCTATATAAAGTAAACCAAGTGTGCTGCTAAGGCTAACTTTTATTTTTATTTCTTTAGAAACAGTTGGTGCGTTGGTGAATTGACCACAATATACCACTATTTTCTTGTTAATTACAAAGCCCATGTTAACTAATTTCATATAGTTTTTGCCCAGAACTAACACCTGTTGGATCTAATAAACCGTCAAAACCTTCTGTACGTTCATTATACTATTGCCGATTTTGATTATGTTGATGAAATACAATACAGGGACACAACATGACGGTGGTTGAGGCAGACGGGCACTATGTGGAGCCATTTGTGGTACAAGATCTCAACCTATATTCTGGCGAGACATATTCAGTTCTTATAAAAGCAGATCAAGACCCTTCTAGAAATTACTGGGCAGCTGTTAATATACGTGGGCGTGAACCCAAAACACCCACAGGGCGTGCTATTTTTAATTACATTCCGAACTCTGGTACCATGTTTCCTCCTTCTATACCTCCAACTGGCCCCCTCTGGAACGATTCTTCATACAGCTTGAAGCAGGCTAAATTATTAAAGGCCAGAGCAGGATATGAAGCCCCCCCTCCGCTTCAATCCACCAGGCGTTTAATACTTCTAAATACACAGAATAGAATTGATGGTTATGTGAAGTGGGCAATCAATAACATCTCGCTTGTGCCACCCCAAACGCCATATCTGATAGCTCTCAAGTACAATCTAAGTAAGGCCTTCGATCAAACCCCAGCCCCAGAAAATTACCAGCCTTATAACATATTCAACCCTCAAAAAAACCAAAATGCAACATTTGGTAACCGAATTTATAAATTGCAGTTTAATTCCATAGTAGATGTGATTTTGCAGAACGCCAACATTCTAGCCAACAATGCAAGTGAGATACATCCGTGGCATCTTCATGGCCATGATTTCTGGGTTCTGGCTCACGGAGAAGGGGCATTTGATCCCTTGAAAGACACAGACAAATTTAACCTGCTAAATCCTCCAGTAAAGAACACTGTGCCTTTGTTTAAATATGGTTGGGTGGCTATAAGATTCAGAGCTGACAATCCGGGAGTGTGGCAGTTCCACTGTCATATAAAGCCTCATTTCTTTATGGGTATGTCAGTTGTGTTTGCAGAGGGAGTGGATAGAATCTCAAAGCTTCACATATCTATAATGGGCTGTGGTGAAACCAAACGATTTTTCAGGCCTTGATTGGCTTCAAGATCAAATTCTTAATTGTGAAAATGATTGTCACAACCCATGAAGATTTCATTAATTTAAAGAAAATAGGAATACGGGAGATTGGTAAGGTACTTACATTTATAGGGAAGCAGAAAAATGTTCAGTAATGTTAAAGCATTAGAATTGAAATGGAAACTTGAGTGAGAGCTGAAGACTGTTTACAAGCTCCTAAAATTGTAATATGCAAAACTTTGCCATTATTAACTTTCTGTTGTTCACACAAGCATCTTACACGGCCATTTCCTTTGCCAAACTTGGGTCTAGTAACAAATGGACTAATTCAACTAGGAACGAATTGAATTGTAATTACCCTTTTACGTGTTCTCAACGATAGAAATTAGTTAATTTTTCTAGTTATCGTACCACACTGCAGCCCGTTGTTTTATTTAATTTCTATATTGTTCAACTTGCAATCTATGAACTTCTATTATGGAATGTTTGACCTATATAATTTCAAATCATTGAATTAAATGTTATGTATATTCGAGGTCTTTATATTGGGCATCGTCATATATAATTAATTTAATTTAATTTAATTTATATCATAAATCTATTATAAATACTTCAAAATTAATGTCACATAACATTGTAATATATTTGAATATAAATAAAAATTGATTTATGAATGTGATGTGATTGGTGATTCATAATTGAATATAGAATGCAAGAGTAGGCATATGGAGTTGGAAACCTATAGAAAAGTGATGCAAGAGCACTTAGGTCCATAAGCGATCTTAAATCAATAAAAAATATATGATTTTTTTGTTTTAAGTTCATTTTTATTTTTGTTTCTATAGCTTATCAAAGTCGGGTATGTTGTTTTCACTCCCGAGCTAATAACTTTTGATCGGTTATTTTTTTTTTCACAAATCTAGTGGCATTTGAACTGTCTCTTAGAGCTCTTCATATCCATCTATAGATTTCTTTTTAGATTTTTATCTAGGTATTTTTTATTCATTTTTTGGTGTTTTCACACTCTAGTGAATTACTTGGACATTTAGCTCCTCGAAACTTCATGTTTGTGTGGGATTCCTTGTTTTAGGTTATTCTATGTGTATTTTCATTTCTATCCTAATTAGGCATTGCAAACATATTTTGCATGTAATTTCTCTTTTGTAGACGTACTAAAATAAAGTGTCATTCTAGTGTATACTTATTGGAGATTTCACACATCCTGTTGTGCCTTTTGTACTTCCACTATGATATAAAGTGTCATGGGGGGTTGTGTAGGATATTTTTTACCGTCAAACCTTTGTCAAGTGAGTGTTCTTTCCACAAAAACATTGAATCTTAGTGATTCTTTCCTCATGTGTGTATGTCCTAGTTCACACACCCTTTTATTTGTAGGTACTCATTTGTACACATTCAAATGTTCTTGATTCTCCTTCATATACTTCTTGGTTTCACACAGTTTTACTGTACCTATTTTGGCTCTCTTTTTTTGCATTAGGGGGTTTCTACTAATGGTGCTAATGCTTCCTTCATTTTGTGTTGGAGTGAGCTATGTATATAGATTTTATTCCTATGTATTAGACAAATGTAGAGATTGGTTACTCATGCATTTTGGTGAGATGGAGAATTTAATACATGGGCTCTCTTAGATTCCTATTTCTAGAGGTGACCTTAGATTTTCATTCAATTAGTATTCTTCATAATTTTGGTACCTCTACTATCTATATCTTTAATTTCCATATGTTTCTCTTTGTTTGTCATCTTCTTTGAGTAGTTTCGTTGGGGTAGTCATACAAATTCTTGTCTTCATGATCATGATCTTCATTTGTTTGAGGAGGTTCTTCATGTCAACACGATAGTAGCCATCATTTTATAGTTGTCTACAACTTCTCTATGCTTTAGTGTTGTTCTTCATGTTCCTATTCCTTTTGGGACATTTTTTTGGAGGCCTCTTAGTCCTCCACATTGTTTTGAAGGCTTCTCAATCCTTCATATTTTTTTTGGAGGATTTTTAATTCTTCATGCAACCTTCTCTCTTTTGGATAGGAAATTTTCCCATGAGGTTTTCTCCTTTTCTCTAGTTATAAGAGATTAGACTATGTGTAGATGGGTAGCTCACTAGGGCTTCTTTTTGCGACCCATCTCACATTCTATTTTTAAGGTTTCTATCTACTCTCTATGTTAATCTTAAGGGGGTGTTAGAATAATGATGCATTAGCTAATAATTAAGTAGTATTTAATCAATTATTAGGCTAATTTATTCTCATGAACTTAAGCTAAACTTAGGAGTGCTTTTATCATTTTATAAGTTGAGCTATTATAAGATCATTATGTCTCATTGCATGGGATCTTGACAATTGTAAAGATCTAATCCCTTTCTCATTTAAGTTTTGATCTTTTAAGCACTCAACACTCATTTTATCATCTCTTTAAATTCTTGGAGATTCATAGAATCTTTTTATTCTATGAGTTGTTCTTACTGAGGATATGCTAGTATCTCAGGCTAATAATTATATGCTTAAACCAATTAATTCTATTTTGTGGATTTAATCACATAAAAAGCAAAGGCTAACTCTTTTCATCTATATTTTAGCCTTTTTTTTTTTGTAATGTATCTTAGAAGATCATTTCTAAACTTATTCTTTAGCAGAATAATTAAATTTTGGATTCTTTGGTATTATTGAGAAGAAATTAAA
Organism: Sequoiadendron giganteum; assembly: GCA_007115665.2. Taxonomy (NCBI): domain Eukaryota; kingdom Viridiplantae; phylum Streptophyta; class Pinopsida; order Cupressales; family Cupressaceae; genus Sequoiadendron; species Sequoiadendron giganteum. Next base: position 133,443,011 of record CM021101.1, on the reverse strand, counting down.
GATAATAATTATACTTCAATGGTTTGATTTTCAAGTCTTAGTTAAATTTTGTTCTTATGTCAATTTGGGATGTAAAATTGTGAAAGGGGCAATGGTTGTTTTCTCTAGATCTAATGGTATTAATTTGAGTAGTATGAAATGTAGCTTTATCCTAAACAATAAATTATAAAACTGTAATATTATCTTACAACCTACTAGAAGAGGATTTTTGTTATAGAACCTGTCTGCTACAATAATAAAGATAATCTATTGTAGGGGTAGAGATAATATAATATAATGATAGGTATAATGGTATACTATAAAAACTAATATTACTCACACCAAATATTCATAAAAATGTTCAAAAAATATGTTATATGTAGATCTTGTAAAACTGATTGTTTCTTTTGTAGAGGTTTTCGAGACCTGGGAGTCTGATAAAGATGAGGATTACCAGGCTGAGGTTGAGGTTGAAATGTATTCTAACCCCCATCGAAGGATAATAATATCAATAAGGGTAATTCTTCTAAGAAGAAGAATAAGGCTCAAATATCTTGGTCAAGTGGGTCTTATATGGATGGAGCTAACCCTAATGAGTACCAGATTTCTACTGTTGATAATGGAAAAAAGATTAAACATAGAGTTAAAAAAGAGAGAGTAAACCTTAACGGCAAGGGAAAGTTGGAAGAAGTGGCTAAAATTCTTATAATTAATACTAGAAAAAGCCAAATTTTATTTCACGAAAATGCCACAAGTGGTCAATATTTGTCTCCTCAAGATATTTAACAGGAAATCCCATAACTTAATACTAGCAGAGAGAACATTTATAATTTCCATGATCTTGCAAGGAATGTTGTGGTTAGTCAATTCAGGATGATTCCACAATGCTGGTTTACAATTGTTGGGAGATTCTATTTTTTGTTAAAATCACATATTTTTAGAAAATATAATGATTTAAGCCTTAAAAAATTACATTTGAAGGATTAAAATTGAAGATAGTTTGATCAAAGCACCTTAGATAAAACCCCCTTGGATAGAACCCCAATAGTTTCAAACCATACCTATAACGGAGTCTCCTTTACACCTATCAAAATGGTGATAAAAAACCACTTTTGATTTGCCTTTTGGGGGATCAAATGAGTTCATTTAAAATTTTATCTTTTGTAAGTATCTATTCCTTATTATAAGCATTCCAAAAGGTATAATTTTAAATAAATTTAATTTTATTATTATATATATTTTTTATTTCTTGTGAATGTAGGTTTTTCACCAAAAATCAAGCTCTATGTTCTGCACATGTGGAAAAATAGCAAATTATCAATTTTTTTTGGAAAATATCAGTGCACTAGATATTTCAATCCTTGATCCAACAAAAAAAAATTTGAGTTTCGATACATACAAAAAACCTTATGTTGTATATAGTTCGCCTATGTTTGAATTGTAATTGGTTTGACTTCGAAACTTGATTAAAGAAAAAATATTCAATAAAACACTGTGAAACCAAATGAAAGCACTAGATATCATAGTTAAAAATCTAAATTCAAATAAAATATAATTTTCTCCTTCATGGAAAAAAAGTTATTTTGTATACGGTGAGCATCACTCCTTAAAAATGGTGTTTACTGAAAATAATTAGTTTTAGAACGAGATGGAAAAACAAGTGCAATTTGACTCCAAAAATTTTGAAAAAAATATATTTAGAATCTATAGAAAAAAAATCATAAATCACTAGTTTGCATCATCTTCAAATTCCTTGCAGTTTAGTCATTATAGGTGTCTGAAAGTGAAGATCTAGTTAGAAAAAATCAATTCAGCGTCCAGTTTGGCCAAAAATTTTAAACCAGTATTGTGGGATCACCCTTCAAACTCACCAAATGGTTCTTTCTAGAACTTAATAAAATTAATATTAAGGTACATTGCATGCAAAACAAAATTTACTCTAATTGGGAAGCAAAATATCCTCTCATGGAGAAATAAGAGGAGAAAGAACTCCATTTGGCACTGAAATCTATAATTATCAAGGTTAGCCTAATGAGGAGGAACTTTGAGAGCCACATTAAGGGGTTGGAGGATAAAATACATCAAGTTAACTAAAATTTACAGAGAGCCATCAAGATAAGTCAATCCATTAAATCCAAAATAGTGTTAAAGGAATCCAAATCCCGACAAAGAAGTTGAAGGAGCTCAATGAAGAGAAAATTATTGGAGCCACTAATGTTGTAGAAATGACTAAGGGGGACAACAAGGTTAAGGGTAAACAAACCAAATCTTCTTAGCAAGGTTCAAAGACTAGAACTCATGGAAAAATGAAGTACTTTGAAGATGAAATGAAAGAATTGCTAAATCTGGTTGATCTTCACCAAATATTTTATCAATAGGAGTTGGATGGAAATAACACTTTGAAATATTTACAATTATTTTTATTTATTTATTTCTTTGTGTTGTGCTTTCCTTGTAGTTTGTTGATGGTTTGTTATTGGTTATCTTTGTTTATCTTTTAAGCATAATTTTGTAATAGGGCTCCAGGTCCCTTCAAAACCTATTTTAACCTTAATCGAAAACATTCTTGAATATAATTGATCACTAATCTAGGTTTTACCATTTCATTTTGTGATGCATAATAATATACAATTTAGATTGACAAATTGGTTTCTTTAGTTGTATTTTCCTTATAGGGTAAAAATTCCCCTTACCTTCCATGAAAAGGGTTTTAAAAATGTCCAACAACTTTCCTTGTTCTTTTTCAAAGAGCTATAGATCATAATTATTCTTGCTCCTACATAAGTATTGACCTATTTTCCTAATTTTATTTTTTACAATTATAATATGCTAGCAATCGTTTGATTTCAACATCTTTTTCACCACAAATGTATTTTTTTAAGCTACACTACTCATCTCTTATGATGTTAAAATTTCTATTGAAGAATGAAAAAATGCCATAATTCAAAAAGCTAGAACTATAATTTTAAATTATATGCTATTCTTCTAAACTTGACCAGTATCTCATAGAAACTATATCAAACTTATTTTAGTTTTGGGAAGTGATCCTACAAAATTAAAATCTATTTCAAGGAAGAACTAGTGAACAAGTGTAGTTGGCTCTAAGGATGATTGTGAAGAAATTTTGAAGTGGGAATTTAAATCTACCCCATCGCTTGGAATGCCACTTCTCCATTAGTTGCCTTTCTCTACATTTCCTTTACCACCACCACTTAGGGCACCGTAGAACTCACCACATCCTAGAAAAATTTATCTCCTCTCTATGCACCCTCACCTCTCCTCATGCATCAATGGGTGTCAATATCCTATTCAAAATCCCTTATTTTGAAATAGCCAAGGAAAATACTAACAATAATGGTAGAATTTTGGCTTTACACCTACCCATCACCTATGTTTGAACATTCCTCAAGCCTTTTAAATGATATAAGTTCATGTATATCCTTGAAACACTTGTAGTGCACAAAACCTTGGTTCTTTGAGGAATTTTACCCAGCCTTGAATTCACAAATAATGGGTTCATGCAGGTTTAAAGGCTATCAGGTGCCATTTCTTCCCACATGACTTGTCATTTTTGGCAATCTGAGACAAGAACACAATACCTCAATGAATGTCGGTTGTCCTTTGAATTCCCATGCTCCTCTCTTCATAAATTTAATTTATCTCCTGGAATAATATTTCTCTCTTGTGTTTGACGAAATCCACCATGCTTTAATGGGTGACCATTTCTTATAATGGCATTGTCAATAGCCCCTTTCTTTTGCTTCTACACGTTAACTGCATGGATGTGACACAAATCTTCCAGATAATATAATATTGATGAAATAAATTTTAAATAACTTGTTACATCTCCAAAATATTTGAATGCAACCAAACAATTTACCTATAACTAAATTATATTCTATACAAAATCTTTAAAAAATTATGAACTAACCATATAACCCTACCATAAAAACAATGAGAAACCCAAATTTCAAACTATAGACATGAAAAATTGACATCATGCATTCCTCATATTTAATCATATTCATCCATCAATTAAATAAATCAAGTTTATTTGATTAATCTCCTAAGGTTATCACACTTAATTAAATAAATCAAATTATTTAATTAATCTCCTAAAGTTCTTCCATTTATTTAAATAAATCCAAATGTTTAATTAAATCTCTAAATATTCTTTATCTTCTCATTCAATTTAAATAAATCCAAAAATTTAAGTTAAATTTCACAATCACCTAATCATTAGCTTAATTAGTCAAATTCATGATTAAAACTAAGCCTAATCCATGTCTCGTCCTCTAGCTTTTCCCACTTGCACATTAAATCATTTATTTTGATTTATTAAAACTCTATTTTCCTCACAAAGAATATTTCCAAGGAATATGCCCTCATTAACTCCATTTGTTTGAATTTTTTGTTCAAACAAATTTTCCCCCAAATCTCTCAACCATATGCATTTAATGCTATTTTTCAAATTTCAAACTCACCTAATTGCATTTGTCTTGCACAAAGACCAAAATGTGCTCATCCTTGACCCATTCACATGATGACAAGTGTAATGAATCTATTGGTTGAGGATTAGTCCCACATTCCTCAAATTTTCCTTTTCTTCTCTCAATCTCACCTATAAGTTCAAGGCTTTTCTTCTCATTTTTTATCCACCGTTTGAGCATTTACACTATAGGCATTTTAAGTTTTGAGTTCACCTTGCATCATCATCATTTTGCATCTTTTGGCTATCATAACTTTGAGGCTTATCAAGGATTGGGAAAGGGCTCCTTTATATATCAAAGGTGAACCAATCCAATATGGAATAGGTATGATTCATGTTTTTGCATATGCTTTTGTTTAGCTTTTCTTGTTCTTATTAGTTGTATTGTTTAACATGATTCAATATTTCATAGGGATGTTGAGTTTGTTGATTTAAACTAACTTATGCTAATATGTGGGATAGTTTAAGTCTCTCTTGCAGATTTTGGCATCTACATAATGGTGCTAGAAGGAGGGCATGACTATCAATTGTGTTTGTGATAGTGATTTTGAGATTTTCCTGTGTGTTGCTTTTTTTTTCTATTCTGTTTTAAACTATTGTTAAAGAAAATCAAAATCACATCTTAATGTTGATTGTATGGATACACTCATGGATTTTGCATCGATTGAATAATATTGTGTATTAGACTCACATATGCATTATCAACATAATATAATATTATGTATCGATTAAAAGCTTATCAGCCTCATGTATAGTTATAACTTTGTAGTCTACAATTGATTCATTAGAATTGTTGTTCGATTTGGTATTAATAAAGTTGTCAAACACATTTTTTTCATAGCCTCCCAAACGGTTCAGGTCAATTTCTGAGTAGTTTGAATTTCCTACCAAAAGTACAATGATTTTGGTCTCTAATTTCTTTTTTTTTCATCTTTGTGTTTTCATTTTGGCACAATTAGGAAGGCTGCGAGCAAAGGTTATGTTGTCTGGTTTTACTTCTGACAAAAATCCTCTATGCCTCCCCTTTTTTCCATAGTATTTTCCAACTATAACATTTGATAAAAAAAATTATGATCTATTTTTTTTGGCACAGGGAGAAATGTTGGTTAAAGGTCGCGGAATACAACTTTACACCTGACAATATCATTTTTTTTAAAGTTTCTAATGCCTTTCAAATATGGAAAATATTGTGGAACTTTGTGTTACAACTTGAAATTGCATTAGATTGAAATATTTCAAGGAATTTATTCATCGTTTGTACACCTACCAATTGCATTTAATTTAGAGAGCTTTTAAAATATCTTTGACAAGTTTGTTTTTTGCGAATGCAGTAAGTATCATCATTCGTTGTTGTTGCTCGATTGTAAGGGATATAGAGGAAATAGCATATTTCATTGACTTTGTTTTGTCAAACTGTAAGTGTGGTTTCACCTTTCCAAACCATGTTTTTCGTATCCTACCATTATGACATTCAGTTCGACAACTCTTTTGAAAAACTAGCGAAACACCACATCAAACGTGGTTTGACGTCTATCACAGATCTTCAAGATTTTCTGAATATTAGCTCGACTAATGTTTCACCATGTAGCCATGCACTTTTCCTCTTTCACCGCATTTCTCCTATGTATCTTGAGTTTGATTCCTTCCCGACTCCAAGTTAGGATTTTGAAACAAGGCTGGGAGGCATTTCTCAATAGGAGCCCAGCATGGAATGGGGGCGCTACTCTTGCAAGTTGATCATTGTTTCTCTTTTGGTTGCTGCTCTCAAATCACGTGCCATAATGTTCTTTAACTATCAAGAAAGTTCTACAATGATTGTATGTCCTTGTCTACTTGATTGTTCATCTATATTTTTTTTTTGTAATGGTTTATTCATTTATGATTGTATACTTGGTCCGCCACAGAGTTCACATTAACAATGGTGTCTCTGACAGTAAGCAATAAAGCATTGATTTGTATGAATGTGCCATTCAATTAGGCAAGGATTTTATGTAATTTCCAACTTTCCTGGCCATGTAAAAGATGTGGTTGGTTAAAAATTTATGAAAACCATTCAAGCTATCATGTAGCCGATTTTTTTATGCATTCAAGGTACCACTTTTGATACCCATATTCATTGTTTGTGAGCATAGTCACTAGGTTCAACATTAACTAAACCTCAAAAATTTCAAATGGTGACATTGGCATTTAGTAAAAATATCTTCATTGAATCAAGTACAAAATCACATTTATATCTAAGTCTCTTGTTCGAAATGTATATTTTAGCTTTCTGAGGACACCTTTCAACAAATCTTCTTTGCGGAGTTTGCACACATACCTACTAGGGAAAGCCATTCTCAATCATCTTTGTAGAGACTCAAAGTGATAGTCGCTAAAAATTGTTGAATGCAATGATGAGTATCAAATAAATCATGCGTCCTGTTTTGATAAACCATCAGCATTGATAATTATGTCTCTAGAATTGTTGGGAAGAATTTAACATATTCTTTTAAAATCTACTAATGTTGCTTAATTGTAGACAAAACACACTTATGCACATGAACGGTTTGCTAGTTGGCATATTTTTTTGAGAATCGATCTATGGTTGAGTGGGTCTATATTTGATAGATAAAATGTTCTTTATTTAAATGTTTCGATACCTATTTAATGCGGGGAGGTTGTTGGAAAATGTTTAAAAATTTTAATTTACGCCTACTAGTTGCATTGAATTCTAAAAATCAAAGTCATGTATGTCTTTTCATTTCCTCATGTCATTTCATTGCAGCTAGGATCAATAGGATTCTTATATAGTTAGCTTACCATAATGACTTGCAGTATGAACCATATATGAATTCAAATTACAAATGAATTTTCTTATTAAAACACATTTATGATATGCAGATTAGATGGTTGTTGTTTTTGATGAACAAACTTTCCTTTTTTCAATTCCCAGTGTGCTGAATCCAAATTGTTGTTATTCTTCCAACTTGCTATCCATTAAGGTCTATTGGTTCTAGTTTGAAGAAGAAAATAATTTCACAGAATTTTCTTTGAGAATAATGATTGGTTGTTCATTCATTTTTCATTTTCTTTTCTATCTACCGTGTAAGAGAAAAGGGAGATGCCTTAGCAAAATACCTCTGGTCAAAGGGAAGAATATGCATCGCATGGAAAGGTAGAATTTCTATACTCACAGGCGTGATGCAGAAATTACGAGTTCACCTCTATGATATAATTCAAGTTCATTTTTTATGATGGTTCATAGGTACGGTAGATATGAGTGTTTCCATTATGATGGCGTATGAGCAGGAGTGGGGGAGATGAGTTAAAAGTGTTGGGAGAGCAATCAAATAAGTACGTTAGGGCTGATAATGAAAAGCAAACGAGTTTTACATGGATGGCCAAAATCAAATTAGTCTCTAACAATGAAAGCTTTGTAGTAGGGTTGAGTAATTTGTGATATCTATTCCATTCAAGTGCATTAAAATACTCTAAATAGAATGTGCTATTATTCATTGAAATTTGGTTGAAATCTCTTTGTGATTAACATTTTTTAAAATTTAGATTACGCCACCCACATTTCATTTTCTTTAAAGGAATCGATTTTTTTTCATTTCTTTCTTAAATGTTTGTTGTAGTGTATGGATTTGTATAATGGATATATGAATTTTTGAAATCAACTGTCCTTTTTATGAAAATGCATGCAAACTGAACCTATATTAACATTTACTATTGAGCTAATCTCAACATAACTTTTATTTGTTTGCAGGACTAAGGGATAAAGGTATACATAAGGAATAGGTTGGTGTTGGAGTGAAGCATTGGAGTTTGAACAAAAGAAAGTGGAGTGAAATTGAAGAAGATTAATCCTTGAACATCGAAATAAAGATTTGAAAAAGCATTTCTTAATGCTTAGTGTCACAATCCGAGGCTCCAATTCTTGCTTTCATTTTTTGTTTTAAACCAACTCACCTTTCAATTTGGGTTTAAAATCAATCACTGATTTGATATTTTCAAAGTTAGATTAAAATTGGACCTTAAAAATTTACTAAATTTCAATTTGGGTTCTAAAAATTTGACAAACAACTCTCACATTTCAATTGTGGGGCTTTGAAAAGAACTCAATTTTGTCATTGGAAATTAAAATGAACATGTTCTTTTGTGTCTTGTAATTTTTTTTCCAAAGTAATTTCATTTAAAAAGGCGTATGCACTTCTCTCGCACTTCACGACGATCTTGAGAATCAAAATTATCTTTGGTGACATTAAATTGGATAAAAAATTGCCTCCACATTTAAATTTAGGTAGCTAAAATTTGAACAAATCTTGTGAGTGTGAGTGGAGCATATTGCATACATTCTCTCTTTGGTTCGCAACAAAGATTGATTGAGTTATTAATATGTTCGCTTTCTTTTTTTATCGTAGAGGGCCTACCTTGTGGGAAAAAGTAATCACCCAAGGGAACGAACCAACCGGGAACACGCTAAAGCCAAGCGACTTCCACCCGGGATATAAGTGTGAATATTGGAACAAAGGCCAATATCATGAGGATTATTCCAATGAAAAGGGCAACAATGGTCTGTTGTTGCATAGATAGTCCCCCACAAATGGAATTCCTACATTAAAACCTCTTGTTTAGCAAGGGCCAAAATCCTTTCTATTTGTTGGTGCAAAAGGTCATGTCCTTTGAAGCCACCCCATGTATACATGCGATTTTGTTGTAGAGATGAAAAGTATGTCATGGGAGATTCATGGGTACTGATGCTTGGCTGACTTGAGAAGTGTATGTCATGGAGGGGAGCCAATGTGGTCAAGCATCTAATCATCTGCATTGAATATGCGCAACTGGATTTATCCAAGTGGGAACCCAACAAATATTGTCTTTTTAGCCCAGGGTTGTATATGTTCCTGGAATCGAAAATATTTGAAAACAAACATTCACAAGATCTTCAAAATTTCAAACCCTTTAGAGAAGAAAATACCTTTGATGAATTCAATTGCTCTTGCTTGCCCTGGGGATTTCATCCTTAGAGGCATCTAAGTACTTGGGTTTTTATCGTCATTTATTTTCACTAAAGTCAACAATAGGAAACTTTTGCCTTAATTTCCCCGATTTTCCACATAATGGAATTTGTGGGATGAGGATAAATTAGGAAATTATACATCTAGTTTGAAATTTTAATCAAAGAATTGTTTGTGATAAAAATAACTAGGTATGTGCAGGATCATGATGGGTCAAAAAGTGGCGATATCTAAGTGATATGATGGTCCATGTGGCTGATGACTATTTTTTTACCCAAAATTGATGAAATGAAAAGGGTTTTTAAAGGAGATTCTCAAATTTCCACCAATATAAATTATACTTTACTTTGAATTTTATAAATAATTATTATTCATTTTCTATTTGAATTACAACTAAAGTCCTAATTGATAGGTTGATTGAAAAAAATCTATAGCTTTCAAATGGTGTCACTTTTTTTGAATCAAAAACATGCGTCATATTCTATGCTTCACATAATATAGTATTACAAAAAAAGAATTGAATTTCATGAATTTTTTACCAAGTTAATATGGTCAGACATACGATTTTTTTTATTTTTTAAAAGTTGTAATAAAAAAATCATAATTAATTATTTACTTGGAAAAAAATTACAAAAAAATATGCATCACAATGGGACATGAGTCCCCTACTTATATATAAAATCTTATAAAAAAATATTATCATTTCATTGTGGTTAGGGTGGTGAGACAGACACCTACTTCTTATTTTTTCTCAAAAATCTAAGTAATACTACATTGAAATTTAAAAATTTCACCAAATAAATTTTTAATTTTTTTAAATAAACCTAGTAGTTTAGAAACTAAATTCAATTTTATATAGATTCTATTGCTACATATTTTTTAAATAATATAGATAACTTATTCAAATTTTTACGTCAAGTTGCCTAACTCTAATTTTCTAAATTTTATTGTCACTTAAGGGCCTATTGTTTCCATGATGATCCTGCACATACCCAACTCATTAAGCAAAGATAAGGGAAATTGACCCCACACATGTGTTCTTTCAAATTATTTCCCAAAAAATCAAAATTCGAAAACCAAGGTTCAAAATTCTTAGTCCAAAAGCTCGAGATGAGCATCTTGAAAGACTTCTTGAAGTTACAGAAAGATTGGTTTACAACATCTATAAGAAATCTTCAAGGAACAACCCTAACATGTATGAGTTCTATTGCCAGAAAAATCCAACTCTTTTTCAAAGTCTTACATTTCTCACATAGGAAGTATCAAGCATGTTCTTCAAAATCGAGTTCTTGTAAGAATGATTTTTATCTAAGTCAAGTTTAGGATCAAAATCAATCACTCTCATCCATCGCTCAAATAGAAAAATCAAAAATCACCTCACCAACAACTCTTGGAATCCTTTTTTTGATGAATAGGTAGATATCTATATTAATATAAAGATAAACTTATAAATTCACAAAAAAAGGGGCGGGTGGTTAGAAGCCACACCCCAAAAGTCACATGGGCAGAGCCTAGAAAATCCAAAAAACATGAGCACATGGGCCATCCCGGAAGTTTTAAAAGCAGGAAATAAAAATCATGCAACCAAAGTAGTGCCAGTGGATCCTGGAGGATCCTTGTCATCCATATTTTTCCCCCATACATTAGCGAGGTTTGAAGTGACGTCTGGAGGAGCACCCCAACCATCATCATCTTTATCTTTATCTTTATCTTTTTTCTCGCATCGGGGCGAGATTGCAAGAGCCAACCGCGAAAAATGTTTACAACTTGCAAGCCAACCAGAGCTAGAAACAAGTAGAGCATCAGAGGGCCACCTAGAACCGCCACCACCACTCCCCGTAGCACCACTAGAGGGCCAGCCCTAACCAGGTTGCGACAGAGGAGAACGATCCCACCTGGGAGGCTGGGAGTGGGAACGCACCAAATCATTCCACTTCTAGCCCCAAGAGGGCGACCGGTTGTGGGAGGAGGAGGGAAAATCTAGAAGTTGAGCCATAGTAAAAGGGGCATTGCCCCAGTGGTCCAGAAGAACCTGCAGGTGAGCCACCTCTAATGCAACTTTGTTGGCTTGCACCTGAATCTGTAGGAGAACATTAGAGAAAATAACTACTTTAGCATAAATAAAGACATTAACATCCAAATGAGAATGAGAAAATATGCAAAAATTTATGTCTTTCCAAATATTGAAGAGGATTTCCATCTTGAAAGTGTGCCAAAGCTGAGTGAACTTAGCCAAAATTCCAAGCGGGTCATCTAGCAGAACCATATGCCAAGAGAAGGGTTCTAGCCGAAAAGGAATAAAGAAATCGTGAATCTAAGTCCAGAGTTGTTGAGCTCTGGGAAAAAACAAAAAAATATGCTTAAAGCTTTCAGATTTCCCACAAAAAGGGCAGCGAGGGTCAGGAACCCCTAAATGAACAAGCCGAGATCCCACAGACAAGCCTTGGAAAAGAATACACCAAGCAAAGTGGGCCAACTTCAGATTAACCTTTACAGACCAAATGGCATCAAACCTCTTACGCCAAGTATGGGCAGATGAAATAAGAAGCCACCTCAGGTTCAAAGTACTAATCATAGGAAAATAGGGTGAAATCCACCAGTAACCAAGCCGCGGCTTGTAGCCCCTGAGAGGGGTGTCTGGAAACCATTTCTAGTCTTTCCACCAAGGTTTGTGCCCATGAATGCCAAATTTGTGAAGCATTTCTACCAGAATGGCACTTACCAGCTCGTCGAAGGTAGAACGGTCCTGGTTTTGAAGACTGTACTAGACTTTAAAATCATCCCA
>CM021101.1:133414708-133430658 GCA_007115665.2 Sequoiadendron giganteum | reverse complement strand
TTTTATTGAAAGGTTAAAATTATAATTTTTAAATTGTAAATTTTAACATCAATATCTAGTGCATGGATATTTTTCAATAAATTTTTGTTGTATAATTTTTTTAATTAAATTTTAAAGTCAAAGGAATTATAATCTAGACATAGGTGCATGTTTTCACACATAACTTATTTTTTATGTATTGAATTTTTATTATTTTTTCTAAAATAAGAACATCAATACCTAGTGCACATATTTTTTATATTTTTTTCTCTGTTTTCGTATTTTTTTAAGTGTATGAAAGAAGTAAATTTTAAGAATAAAATGTTTTCATTTGAATAAAAACAATATTTTTTGGTGAAATAATGGAAGTACATTAATAGCCTCAAGTTGTTGGGCCATTGATTTGGTTCCTAACTGGTCTTCTCTTGTGTTTTGTTTCTCTACCTTTTGTTGGTCTCTATTTTGTTGTTTTTCCTTTGCTTTTTGGGTGCCTCATGTCTCATGAGCTCCTCTATTTGTCCTTCATGACCATTTTGTAAGGGTAGCCCTTCATGTATTTACTTTAACCAAAACAAAGAACTTGATGTTTAGTGAAAATAACTTCCACATGAAATAAAATATGAATATAATGATAAAATTTAAAATATTTAAATTATACTTTTTGGAACACTTATAATAAGAGCTACATACTTACTAAACATAATTTTTAAATGAACCTATTTAATCCCTCAAAAGGTAAAGAAAACGTGTTTTTTTTTCCAACATTTATATAGGTGCAAAGGAGACTCAATTTTGATAGATACAAATAAATTATATTGATGGAGCAAAACCAAGCATGAAACTTGTTGCAACAAAAACAAAATAATGGAGGGTGGAGAAGAACCCAAACAAATAGTGAGCCAGGTGGTGGTAATAGACAACAACCAAAGATAGATGGCTTTAACCAAGGAAATCATTTCCGAAATCGACAATGCAAGTGACATCAACCCAACAGGAATGGGTGGCAAGGGAAAAGGCATCAGGGGAAACCCTGAGACCAGACAAATAGGGGTGGCAGATGGCCCTTGCGGAACTTTAAGAAAAAGTCCTATGTCCAGGCCCTTGAGAAATTTCCAAGGAACGTTCGGTAGCCTCGAGAGCGACAAGTGTGGGTTCCGAAAATTGACGCACAACAAAAAACCCTTTTCCCCACTTAAAGAAGAACCAAAATCATGACAAGAGCAGACAACTACCTTCAGCCTTGCTAGGATTACTTGACACAATCTGGTTTGATCATGAAATGGATGGGAAAAGGTGTTCCAATCAAAGAAATTATCCACTAGATAATCGATCGATTCGGTAACCGGGTAAGAGCTAAAACTCTAGCAAAATTTTTTATTTTGGTAGAATATGAAAACGAAGAAATCAAGAAAAAGATACTTCTTGGAGAACCTATCTTTTTTAGGGGATTTTATTGGATAACATAAACCAAAAATATTTCCTTATTGGATAACACTAGACAAATTACCTGTGAAATATTGGCGTGAGGAAATCATTGAAAAGATTGGAAATGCCCTAGGCACCTTTGTCAGGATTGAAGAACATTTTATTAAGGGAAAAACAGGACAAGCCAAAATTTTGGAGGAAATAAACACAAAATTCCAATTTTTGGACAATCTAGAGATCCTAACTGGGGAAGGGAGCTGGTTTCATAAGATCTTGGTGGAGCTAGATGGAGGAAGGTGCATCCCCTACAAAAGCTACATTGCAAGTTGCTCAAAAAGTGCAGGAAATATGTTTGATTTGGCATCGGATGAGGTATGGTTTGGAAGAAGCTACCCATAGAGTACAATAACCCCAAAACTGAAAACTAGGGAAGAGGCTACAAGCCAAATAAAAGGATCTGTCCCACATCGAAAACCCTCATCAGAGGCCAAGGAATCCAATCTAGGCAGAGATCCAAAATTAACATCCAGGAGGAATTTTATAGAATAGTTGGAAATTTTAAGGAATGATACAGAAGCTTTGGAGCGTGAAATCGGCGAAAACATCAAATCTATTTCAGGTCAAGAGGATAAGGAGGAGATGGGGAATTTTGAGTCAAGTAGGACCTTAGAAGCATGGGAGGCCCAGAGGGAGCCATGGTTAGGGGTTGATATAAGTAGAAAAGTCAGGGACATAGACAAAATGTGGGAAGTGGATTCTGCTCAACCAAAAGCAAATGAGGATGATCAAGATCTATGGGGGATTGCCACAGAGGAAGAAGTGGAGGAGCTTCCATTGGGGGTAGCCCTATCTTTGGCTCAATGAATTTTGTTGGAAGCAGTAGGAGACTCGGGTAATGAAGCAGGAGAAATCCCATCCAATGGCTAACTAGGAATCAAACAACTTTCGTCATCCAGAACCAAACGTGATTGTGGAAAAGCAAAAACTAGATGAAGGAATTTGTCTTAGGAGTTGATAATGTTGGCAGGAGATGTAGAGGGCTTGCATAAACTCACGATGTTGTTAAATATGCGTATGTGCAGGATCATGATGGGCCAAAAAGTAGTAATGGGAAAAAATCATGTTTCGGATCGACTAAAAAACACACAAATGTCAAGTTGAATTTTCTAGGTTTGGGTGTCAGTACATTCAGCCGAAGCAAAGCCCAAACCTAGTTTTGACAAATCGGATATCTGATCCAAATTGGATATCCAATTTCTGCAAACATTACAAATAAAATAATCGACTCTTAAAAGCTCATTTCTCATAGTTTGTACGCAGGCGCACAAGGAAAGTGAAAATACGATATCCGCTTCTATTAGATATCTGATTTCAAAGGTAAGTATTTGGTTTCTTTAATGTTGTAATTGATTTTTAAAGTAGATTCTTATTTAATCAGGTATTATGGCTGAGAATGAAAATGCACAAATTCCAAACACTCGACCACCTTCGTAGGCAAATGCTCCACCACCTCCACAACCACCAATTGAAGACTTAATTGGTGAAAAATTGGGGTAATTCAGGGGCATTTGTGAAGTTTATAAGACAATCCCTTGATTGAGAGATATGACAAACACATTGAAGGAAATAATTAAAAATATAGAAACCCTCTCCACCCAACATAATTCCTTTCATTTGTAGAGAGAAGACATGAGGGAATATTATGCATGTGGATTGTCTTATGATGATGTGAAAGATCTCAAAATAACCAAAGCCCAAATAGCCTTTTTATTCACTAACCCCCGCACTGGTTTTCTAGTGAATGTTAATAAACCAAAACTTTCTATAAAATGGTGCACACATAGGGACATTGTAGCTAACTTTTGGGATCATTGGTGTATGGTTTTTGATAAACCACTGAACAAAAATTTTGATATACCATTTTACTTTATTAAAAAATTATATGTTGAGTTTATGTTAGGGGATCATGTCAATTACTTTGACATTAACACTTCTAGAGTGTCGATGGAGGTATGCCCTAGGATAGACCAGGGGTAATTAGAGTAGTCTCGCGCCCAAATGTTCCCCTTCCTCCCCTTCCTCTGCCACCTCCAATATATCATCAAGAGATTATCCAGGATGCAGCCACACAGACTATTCAGGCTATTCACTCTTTGAGTGGTCATTTGGTTTCACATGCTTCTACAGTAGCTCAACCACATTCTGGTGATGTTGGTGAAGGCTTGAGTGTTGTTTCATCATTCTCCTCAGGTCCACATACTTGCACTATGTGATGCTAGATATTCTTAGGTCCTCTTGTAGAACCCGTTGAGCATCGCTTGGATAGTTCTGATTATGACCTCCATGATGTGGACATTATGGATCAGTCGCAGGGGAGTGGAGTGCACCCTATAGATTCCTCTCCTGCTAGAGAGGGGGATGTTGGAATAGTGACATAGGTAAGATTTAAGTTGTATATTCATAACTTGCATTTATTTTTAAATGAATATTAATAATAGATAGTATCAAGTACTAATATTTATTTACATGGTCTATTTAACAGTTGATGTCTAAGGAGGATCTCACATGGGTGACTGATAGCACCCTTAGAGCCATTTCATTTGGCTTGGACACACACACAGTATATATTTTTGCACTCACTCATTTACATTTTTTATTATATACTTGCTTGTCATTTGAATTGTCATTAATGAAATTATATAATAACTTATATGTTTATCTTATTTTCCTCTTGTAAGAAATACCTAGTGCGAGTGAGGTGTAGCCTCGTCCAGACTATGGAAGCACAAAGTTAGATAAGGGGAAGGTAATTGAACTCAAATTGAATTGAATTAATATTTTTAAGATCTTATATTGATTATACATACATCGACATAGATTGGTAGTTTCATATGTACTTGTCATTTTTATGTACAGGTTATTATGAGCTATACAAAGTTGTGGGCAAGTGACACACCGCCTAAAGGAGTAGGTATTGGAACACCTCAAGGAGTAGGTGTTGAAACACCTCAAGGAGTAGGTGTTGAAACACCTCAAGGAGGAGGTGTCAAAACACCTGAAGGAGATAAATTTAAAGATCAACCTAAAGAGGTATGTGTTTATTTTATTTTGTGTTTGGTAAATATGTTCCTATTACCAATAATCGTATGCTAACTTGGATCAATTTTATGTTTTTGTTCACACATATAGATTGGCATTTCAAAAGTTGGTTTGGTATATTCTAGGACTCCTGACCCTTTGAAGAGACATATATTTTAGGTAATCAAGATTTCAATTTTAGAGTTCAATTAAAATTCAATGTCTATTGATTTTGATGTTAATTATTTGATTTTAAATTATATAGTATAACTTATCTCAATTGTGGTTTGAATTTTTCTTGTGCAGCTACCTTCAAATCCAACGAGTGCTTCAAAGAGGCTACATTTTGATGATCCACCAGTAGTTTAGGATGAGATAGACATTTTGGCATGTAAATTTTTAATACATATTGAGATGGCATATTCCAGATTTTGTAAAAACTTTGTTTGAGTTGGCGTCGATGCCATTTTTGTATATGGACATACACTTGATTATTGGATAATTTGATATATAGAAGTTGACAATCAAAATTTAATTTGTTCCTCATGTGCATGATTAAACTCTTTGAAAATTTTATCTTGAGCAATGGTTAAATATCAATGTACAATAGCATAAAAAATAATGGTTATATTATTTAGTTTATATTTATATCGCTGATTACATTACATTACACATATTTCAAACTCAAATCATTACTTCACATTGCATAACTAACAACTAGATGTTCATAGATGAAAAAAAATCAATTACAATATAGTTTTTACAAAGTCAACCTAAGTAGTTATGCAATTAATTCACATTGCATAACTAAAAACTATGAGTAGTTGTCAATTGCATTTACTTGTCATGGAATTCTATGAGACCACATTTCTTTGAATCTTTTTTTCAAAGAGTCCAATTCCTTGACTATGCTACCACATTTTTCATACATGTCTACCAAATCTTTTTATCAAACAGTTCACTGGCTTGTTGGTAGGGCTTATTGGAACTTGTATTCTCTGACCCCAATCAATCCTAAAACAACTTCATTCCCTCTTAATTTTGTTTTCTTAAACTTAAAACATCATTGTATTATGTTGCCCCATAATTTGGCTTACACTTTCTTTGTAAAATCACCAATTTTCCCTTGTTTTTGCCCCTTCCAACTAGGGTGTCACACTTTTACTCTTCTTGGGTTACTCTTAATCACTCAAACCTCTTAAACACATTAAATACACCTATTCCAATAGTTTCGAACAAGTTCGAACCTATTTTCATTCAACTTGTCAAAAACTCACTCTCTATCCTTACTCAAAAGGCACAAAATCTGTGTTTCTTAATAGGGCAGCCTTCTCAAACCACTCTAATCCCTTTATCACCCCTAAAAACGTGTTCCTACTATTGATGTTATTATTAGCATCAGGCTACTTCTTCCAATGATCACATTAAGTTGTAGTAAATTAAATGACAGCCTGTGGCTATTTAATTTATACTGATTTGATTTAAATGGATGAGGCCGACCTTCCTTGATATTATTTTGTTATTTATTATTTTCAAGAGAGGATGACCTCCTTGAAGAGTCACCTTATTTTGTATAAATACAAGGTGATGTTTGTTCATTTCCTTAATCAAGTTCATTCAGCATAATTCACATTCCAAGAAGAAGTTTGCACTTGAGCAGCATCACTTCATCTTGCAACAGTAGGCCGATTTCAAGGCGAAGAATATTCGATTGTATCTTTGCATCTAGGAGAGGTGCTATTATTCATTGTATCAAATTCAGCCATGAGCTGGGCCTGAGTTGTAAGAAGATTTATGCTCTTATTCCTTCATTATATAAGAGACATATTTGCTGGGTTTTTCTCCCTCAAGAGAAATGTTTTTGAACCTATGGATGAGGAAGAGAAAGTTCAATGGAGGAAGAAATATATCAAGGAAAAGAAGATGGTAGTTGATTCCGTGGAGGACCATATTTTTCCTATCATCTCTAAGTTGAAGACGTCCAGAGAAATGCTTAAGACTTTGGAGGAGCTGTATGAGATCAACAACA
Organism: Sequoiadendron giganteum; assembly: GCA_007115665.2. Classification (NCBI taxonomy): domain Eukaryota; kingdom Viridiplantae; phylum Streptophyta; class Pinopsida; order Cupressales; family Cupressaceae; genus Sequoiadendron; species Sequoiadendron giganteum. The sequence goes on along the minus strand of CM021101.1, from coordinate 133,424,147 downwards.
CAAGTCATGCTCTAGCCTTGAAGTAAGAACTTCATCATGTTAAGATGGAAAAAGGAGAAGTTGTCATCACCTACTTCATGAATATTTCTGAATTGAGAGATCAACTCTCTACCATTGGTCATATTGTTGATGATAAATATTTGACCATGTTGGATCTTAATGGTCTTCCTTCATCTTGGGAGTCTTACATTCAAGGAATTGGTGCAAGATCAAAACTTCCCAAGTTTGATCAGTTGAGGGCTGACTGTATTCAAGAGGAGTCAAGGTTGGTTGCAAGAGGTATTGGACAAAGCCCTACAAATGAAGAGATTAATGTTCTTTCCTCTCAATCCTCGAAGAAGGAAGGAAAAGGGCAAAAGAAAAGATGCTTCAAGAGGAATGGAGATAAAGGGTCAGATGGTGCTCCTGCATTCAAGAATAAGTGGGACCTCTCTCATGTTCAATGCCTTAGATGTGACAAGTTTGGTCACTACGTGAAGGATTTCCCTACCAGGCCTAATCAACATTCTTCATTTGTGGATGTGATTGAGATCCCTCCCCAAAATGATTCTAGTGAATATATACTCTAGTCATGGGCCTATGTTCAAGCCATGAAGGTCATGTACTGATCTAAGTGCAAGAGCAACGTTTCGTACTTTCACCCTTCAAAATATTTAAGAGATAAGTATTCTTTGTTTTGATTGTAATTACCCTTCTAGGCTAAAATTCAGCTTGTTGAGTTGGGAAAATCTGACATTATTTACTTGTATTATGTGTGACCAGTAAATAGTGATCACTGGGATAAGATTATTTAGAATTAAGAATTATTCATTGCAATTTGTATCATGCTAATGTGTGAAGATTTCTTTCAAGAAGAGCTTGATGCATCCTACAGGTTTAAGAATGGAGACACTGCTTGCAACTATGAGTCTGAGTGAATGGTCGAAGACATCTCTTTGAAGAGGAAGAATTAACCTTAAGAGGGTGTTCTATGACTCATTGGGAATAAGTAATGGTTGTACTGTTGCAAGGCTAGATGCCAAATTCTTGAAGTAACTCTTCAACAGTTGAGATCATATTTTCTCAAAGTTAGTCAACTTGGATTTAACATTGGTAGCTCTGCAAACCTATTCAGAATAGAGTGATCTGAAGAGGACAATCCTAAATCTCTATAAAGGTGTGCACTGGTAACCATTTCTTTGAGGCAAGCATTGCAGGAAAATCTTGGATGATGAGGTCAAGAGGTTGATTCAAGTGCTTGAAGATTTAGAGGGAGCCTACTAAATCTAAAGAAGATGGTACCCAAATACATCGAATCACTCTGAGCTACATTGGACTGATGATTTCCCTTACGAGTCCAAAGTGCTAAAAGGCAACAATCTTTGACAGACTGTTACTCCAAAACCATGATACTTACAGAATCTTCATCTGAGGATATGGGATCGTGTTGGGACCATCTACAATAAACTCTCTCAGTTTTTGCTATCTCAAAGGCTTTTTCCTGTGGTGATGAGTTCTTAGTTGAGGGAAACCTTGTCAGATGCAAGTAGTGTAAAGTTGCAAAGTGGTGCAAATTTCATTCTCAAACTCATATGACCAAATAGACTATTCCAACACGTCCGTTTGGGTACGTTTACACTAGGTATGGTCCTCTTTTGCACCCAAATACGTCGAATCAATCCAAGCTACATTGGACCATCGATTTCCCTTAATAGTCCAAAGTGCTAAAAGGAAGCAATCTTTGACTGACAGTTACTCCAAAATTGTGATGCTTATAGACTCTCTTTCTAAGGCTATGGGATTGTGTTGGGACCATCTACAATAACCTCTCTCAGTTTTTTCTATCTCAGAGGCATTTTCCTGTGGTGATGAGTTTTCAGTTGAGGGAAAAGTTGCAAAATGGTGCAACTTTCATTCTCGAACTCATACAACCAAACAGACTGTTCCAACACATTCATATGGGTATGCTTATGCTAGGGATGGTCCTCTTTTTCACCCAAATACGCCAAATCACTTTGAGCTACATTGGACTGACGATTTCCCTTAAGAGTCCAAAGTGCTAAAATACAACAATTTTTGACGGACTATTACTCGGAAACTGTGATGCTTACAGACTCTTCATCTAAGGATATGGGATCATGTTGGGACCATATAAAATAACCTCTCTTGGTTTTTGCTATCTCTGAGGCGTTTTCCCGTGGTGATGAGTTTTCAGTTGAGGGAAAAGTTGCCAGATGTAAGCAGTGTAAAGTTGCAAAGTGGTGAAATTTCATTCTTGAACTCATACGAGAAAATAGACTGTTCCAACACATCTGTATGGGTATGTTTATGCTTGTTATGGTCCTCTTTTGCACCCAAATATGTTGAATCACTTTGAGCTACATTGGATCGACGATTTCCCTCAACAGTCCAAAGTGCTAAAAGACAACAATCTTTGATAGATTGTTACTCCAAAACCATGATTCTTATAGACTCTCCATCTAAGGCTATGGGATTGTGTTGGGACCATCTACAATAACCTCTCTCGGTTTTTTCTATCTCAAAGGCATTTTCCCGTGGTGATGTGTTTTCAGTTGAGGGAAAAGTTGCCAAATGCAAGTAGTGTAAAGTTGCAAAGTGGTGCAACTTTCATTCTCGAACTCTTATGACCAAACAGACTATTCCAACACATCAATATGGGTACGTTTACACTAGGGATGGTCCTCTTTTGCACCCAAATATTCCGAATAACTCTGAGCTACATTGGACCGACGATTTCCCTTAAGAGTCCAAAGTGCTAAAAGGAAGCAATCTTTGATGGACTGTTACTCAGAAACCGTGATTCTTATAGACACTTCATCTACGGATATGGGATTTTTTTGGGACCATATACAATAACCTCTCTTGGTTTTTTCTATCTCGGAGGCGTTTTCCCGTGGTGATGAGTTTTCAGTTGAGGGAAAAGTTGCCTGATGCAAGCAGTGTAAAGTTACAAAGTGGTGTGACTTTCATTCTCAAACTCATACAACCAAACAAACTGTTCGAACACGTCCATATGGGTACGTTTATACTAGTTATGGTCCTCTTTTGCACCCAAATATGCTGAATCACTCTGAGCTACATTGGATCGACGATTTCCCTTAACAATCCAAAGTGCTAAAAGACAATAATATTTGATAGACTGTTACTCCAAAACCGTGATGCTTACAGACTCTCCGTCTAAGGCTATGGGATTGTGTTGGGACCATATACAATAACCTCTCTTGGTGTTTTCTATCTCGGAGGCATTTTCCTGTGGTGATGAGTTTTTAGTTGAGGGAAAAGTTGCCAAATGCAAGCAGTGTAAAATTGCAAAGTGGTGCAACTTTCATTCTCGAACTCATACAACCCAACAGACTGTTCCAACACGTCAAGATGGGTACATTTATGCTAGGGATGGTCCTCTTTTGCACCCAAATACGTCGAGTAACTCTGAGCTACATTGGACCAATGATTTCCCTTAAGAGTCTAAAGTGCTAAAAGGAAGCAATCTTTGATGGATTGTTACTCGGAAACCGTGATTCTTACAAACTCTTCATCTAAGGATATGGGATCATGTTGAGAATATCTACAATAACCTTTCTCGGTTTTTCTATCTCGGAGGTGTTTTCCCATGGTGATGAGTTTTTAGTTGATGGAAAAGTTGCCAGATGCAAGTAGTGTAAAGTTGCAAAGTGGTGTAACTTTTGTTCTCTAACTCATACAACCAAACGGACTATTCCAACACATCCGGATGGGTACTTTTATGCTATGTATGGTCATCTTTTGCACCCAAATACACCGAATCACTCTGAGCTACATTGGACCGACAATTTCCCTTAACAGTCCAAAGTGCTAAAAGACAACAATCTTTGACAGACTGTTACTCCAAAACCATGATTCTTATAGACTCTTCGTCTAACTCTTTGTGTTGTTTAAAGCCACCTAGCTCTTGCATCAGAAAACTCTTACCCAATCAACTTGAACATCATGCACACCCAAATACCTTGTTTCCACTTAGCTAGATCAAAGAATCAATTACATGGGAAATGAAATTCACATGAACTTTTTACATTTATTTTTTTGGAAAAAGTGGCAAGCCACTATAATTTATTATATATAAATAGGAGATATTACAAAACTTGGTTCAAATGAGAATACCGACAGAAAGAACCAGGAAGAAAACCTCTGGTTGTAGCTCGATTAAGTATAATAAGATCTTTACATTTTACACATACCCTTTATACAATGCTATAAATTTGACCCATATTTCAAAAACCATCACTTGATATAGATTATTCCTATACATAGTTACGACCCTGTTATATTGTTTCACATTTCAAAATTATAATTTTACAAAATTTTCCTATTGGAGGTATTCAGGGCATAGTCTTCCACAAGAGTAGTATGTTGATGTTCTGGAGTGACAAGCACTTGTACAAACCATTAAGGTACCAGTTAAACTACATACAATATAAAATATGCTTAGAATAACTAATCTATATTATTGTAATCTGTCGCATACCTCTTTGAAAGGATCAGAGCTGCCAATTGTTGCAACAGGTGCATGATCAATCATGTCAAGAATATCGCAAAAGTTTTCAAATGATAAATCTATATTGTCAAAATAAAAAAGATGCTTAGAATAACCAATATATATTATTCTAAATGACCTAATTGATGATGAGATGGTAATGAAAACTATAAAAGATGCTTTGAATAACAAATCTATAGTTTTGTAATCTGTTGCATACCTGTCTGAAAGGATCAAAGCTGGCTATTGTTGCAGTAGGTCCATGATGAATCGTTCCAAAAATATCACTATTAAAGACACCTGCATTGCAATAGTATACAAAATATTAGTATTACTAAGTGTCCATAGTTTTCTTGTCTTTGGTTTGGAATGATGCATCAAAAACTTAACATTTATCTCTATAACAAAGTGTTAAAAGACAACAATCTTTGACGGACTGTTACTCCAAAACCGTGATTCTTACAGACTCTTCGTCTGACTCTTTGTGTTGTTTAAAGCCACCTAGCTCTTGCATCAGAAAACTCTTACCCAATCAACTTGAACATCATGCACACCCAAATACCTTGTTTCCACTTTGCTAGATCAAAGAATCAATTACATGGGAAATGAAATTCACATGAACTTTTTACATTTTATTTTTTGGAAAAAGTGGCAAGCCACTATAATTTATTATATATAAATAGGAGATATTACAAAACTTGGTTCAAATGAGAATACCGACAGGAAAGAACCAAGAAGAAAACCTCTGGTTGTAGCTCGATTAAGTACAAAAAGATCTCTACATTTTACACATACCCTTTATACAATGCCAAACATTTGACCCATATTTCAAAAAACATCACTGGATATAGATTATTCCTATACACAGTTATGACCTTGTTATATTGTTTCACATTTCAAAATTATAATTTTACAAAATTTTCCTATTGGAGGTATTTAGGGCATAGTCTTCCACAAGAGTAGTATGTTGACGTTCTGGAGTGGAAAGCACCTGTACGAACCATCAAGGTAGCAGTTATACTACCTACAATAGAAAATATGCTTAGAATAACCAATATATATTATTGTAATCTATCACATACCTCTTTGAAAGGACCAAAGCTTCCTATTGTTGCAGCAGGTGCATGATCAATCTTGTCAGGAATATCACAAAAGTTGTCAAATGATAAATCTATATTGTCAAAATAAAAAAGATGCTTATAATAACCAATCTATATTATTCTAAATGACCTAATTGATGATGAGATGGTAATGCAAACTATAAAATATGCTTTGAATAACCAATCTATAGTTTTGTAATCTGTTGCATACCTCTCTGAAAGCATCAAAGCTAGCTATTGTTGCAGCAGGTCCATGATCAATCGTTCCAAAAATATCACTATTAAAGACACCTGCATTGCAATAGTATACAAAATATCAGTATTAAATAAAGAACAATAATGAACTTAAGCACAATGAACCTAAGCATTGTACCTTCCATTCTTGAATATGCTATTCAAGTGTGCCTGAATGGTCCTTTCTTTGCTTAAGAGTATCCAATATTGCTTCATGATCAATATTACTAAGTGTCCATAGTTGTTTTGTCTTTGGTTTGGAATGATGCTTCAAAAACTTAACATTTGTTTCTTAACAAGGTGTGAATACATGAGAATGGTTTTGTGTTTCTCGTAGTCTTCAAATGCAGGTATGCCATTCTTTCTAATCGTGTATGTTTGCAACCAAGTTCTTGCAACCACAACTGAACCTGTAGGATACACGAACCCATCATCATCTTCCATCGATTGTGTTATCTTGTGCTTTACCCGCACACATCGAGCCAACCAATATTTTCATCTCTCTTCATTCCCCTATGGTGTAACAACTACAAAAACATGTCCTGGTTGTAGTAGATCTGAAAGCCGGTCGTAATCAAGTGAACTTTCCATTGTGTCATTTGTCATTGATATAGTTTGAGATAAAGGAGTTTGATATTGTGGAACCCATGTATCCACCTAGTCACTTGACTCGCATTGATCCCACTCACACTGAATACAAATTTGACAAAAACAAGCCAACTGTCATGTCCAAATGGTTCATGTGCTTGCATCCGAGCTTCGAAACGAATGCATCTTTGAAGAATCTTTGATTGTATGACAATCCAATTTGCCTCCCACTATACCCTCCTCAACCAACCAAAAGAATCTGCGCACTATTGAATCAAGTGTCCCTCCTTGTGACAATGTTGAACTACACCAATCAACAATAGAATGTGCATCACTAAATTTTTCTCCTGAAATCTTCAATTGCTCCTTAACTAGAGCTCTCCTTACACATGCACCTGCTCCATCATGCCCCCCTTTCCCATGCCCAGCTTCAAAAAAACTCCAAATATTAGGTACACCCCTCTCTACATGCATTATACTCAACCAATAAAACATAGGAGCATTCTTGAATTGACTTGTGCAGTTATCTGACCAAATGAGACGTCGACCTAGTGCTATATCATGCTTCTGCAAGAACTCAAAAAAGTTCTTGAAACAATGTTGGGCATACTCGGAAGAGTGAGATCTATCACCACTCATATAAAAATGATACTCTTTGATTATCTTTCAATCCTCCTATGTACTATTAGGTGCATGTCTAAACATTATGTGGACAAAAATAGCAATCTGAATGGAATTGTAATACTGAGATTAAACGTCGTTTTGTGGTTGCAATGTGTAGTTTTCTGCAAAATCAACCACTGATATAATAGTGCCAATCGGAAAAGAGTCTTTACATATCCTAAATTGTTGTTCCAACCACTGAGACCTATGACTATGCCTTGCATACTTGTAGAAAATATTGTCCTTAAAATCTGAAATAAAATCAGCAACACTGCATTCTTTTGTAACCAACCCCCATCTAGAACCTTCACCTCCACTCGGCAAAGTATATTTGATTGTCTCATATCTCTTTTTCTCAACAAGATTCTTTCCAAATTCATGTTTGGAACCCTCATGAAAAAATTGAACAAAATTTGACAAGCCACCACATTGTGAGCACTTCGCATTTAAACAATCATTTCTATAGAAAAATGAACCATCATCTCTAGAACATAAAAATAGATCTAGCAAGTCCCTTGATGATTTAAGAAGAAGCATTGAACCACACTCCTGCAACATTTCATTAGTATGCAAAGTAGAACGGATATAGACTAATAGTTCATGTTACATTGAAAACTCTACATGGTATTTGCAGCAACAAGTATTATGAATCTTAAGAGGCACACAATAAAATGGCTTCAAACCTTAAAAATTCCTTTGCGATATTTCCATATTTGGATGTGTTTCAATAAATTTTTTGAACAACATTGTTTGGCTTGATTCCAAGAAATGTTTAGGATGTGGTGTACGGTCTTGATTACCAATTCTTAACTTTAAAACATCCTTTGCATTGGGTGATACTCTAGAGTTATCATGCCAAAATTGTTGAATTTCCTACTTTACATTATCGGTTAGCTTCTTATCAACACGTGGAAGCCTCCCGAAAAAATCCCATGTATCATTTTGAAGAGGATCATCTATTCTTTCTCTTCTTGCAAGTGCTCTAACCAAATTTTTACGATTTATGTCAAAATCAATACAAGTTTGTCTCATAAAGCGAGCCTTTTTCAATTGATGGGTTACTAGGGTGGTTGTAATGACTCTTCGAGCAGCTCTCTTATCTTTTTCCTTGTTATTTTTTCCAATAGACTTGAGAGTATTAAAAATATTTTTGACAATAATAGAATTTTTTTCTGTCTTCTTGTTCACATGAATCTTCAATTTGGCGAGCAAAGGTCTCATATTTTGCATCTTTAGCAATTGTACAAAAAGTTGGCATTGCTTGGTCAATGTCTTATCGCTAAAATATTGGTTGAAAAGTCTTCTATCCCACAACTGAATAGTTCGTGTTGACCTCTTGCCTTCAAAATTGTTTATAATGTTATCATCAATTTCAACTAACCATTTAGGGGTCCTTGAAGGTCTTGAATTTGGAATATATCTTTCTTCCACACAAGGTTCTTCATTTCTCATGTAATCTGGTGAAACATAATTTACACTTGCTTCAATATTATGTTCAACATCTTCATTTCCAACATTTTCATTCCCAATTTCAATATCATGTTCTGCATTTTCACTTTGAACATATTCAATTTCCTCCTCACTTGAAAGACCATAGGGCTCAGGTTCACCAATATTTAACATACCTTGTATTTAATTCCTATGACCTTCTCTATCTCTTTGTCTATATTCTAATATTTGTTCTTTTGTAAGATTTATCTTATGCTTTTTCTTTCGATGACTCTTGCTCCCCATTATACCTTGTAAAAGATGCTAAAAAATCATTCCTTATGACAAATTTGAGTAAAAGATGCTCCAAAAAGTTGATCTTTGTCTCTTCCTATCTGAAACCATGCATTTTCCGCATACACAGTGCTGCAAACAAAATGTAGGGTTCGTTGGAATGCACAAAAATGGCCCACATGGGGTTTTTCTATGGTTCACAAATCTGATATCAGATCCAATCGAATATCTGATATAGAAAACATTTTAAAATGTTTTGCAAAGGTAAGATTCTAGCTCTACACATAAGATTTTTACAAATTGGATATCCGATTTGTCCCAACATAGACCTAAGGGTTAATGGTAGAGTGAGGGGGAGAGAGAGGATTTAGGTTTGAGGTAGAGATGGAGAGGGAGCGTGACAGGGAGAGTAGAAGAGTGAGAGGGAGAGGGAGAAAGGGAGAGTGGGAGAGGGAGGGAGGGAGAGGGAGAGAGAGAGAGAGAGAGAGAGAGAGAGAGAGGGAGATGGAGAGTGAGAGGGAGAGGGAGTGGTATGGACCAGAGAGAGAGTGAGTGAGAGAGAGAGATGGAGAGAGAGAGAGTGAGAGAGAGAGAGAGAGAGTTGATAGGGAGAGAGGGAGAG